>CP092865.1:144321679-144349697 GCA_030710605.1 Cordylochernes scorpioides
GGTTATATCCATTAATGTATATTAAGTACATTTTATGTAGAATAGCTATGTGTGTGTACTACATCATGGGTATGATCATGCAAAATGGAAAATTTTCTAAGTTTCAGGTTAAACTATGCTTATCATACTTCCTATCACTCTATGTGACAAAACTATTCTTCAGTTAGATTGAAACTGGTGATTGGATTGTGAAGATAAAAGTGTACAACTGAAACTGATGATGATGTGATAAGGCACAATTTGGATTACAGATTATAAACACTAGGTAATAAGACCAAATCCAAATTAATAAATAGTGTGTGAGGTTTCGGTAACAGCATTGTTACCATCTTCAGACAAAAGTACTGAATGAGAAATTTTAACCACAGCATGTTTAAACCACAACTATTTAAAAACATGCTGTGGTAAAATTTCTCATTCAGTACTTTTGTCTGAAGATGGTAACAACGCTGTTACCGAAACGTCATACACTATATATTTATTCGGATTTGGTCTTATTACCTTGTGTTGATGTGTATTGAAACAAAGAATATCTCTGTTGTGGGAGAAAGAAGTGATGAACTGAAGCTCAAGATTCACAAGAAGGAAGGCTCTCAAACATCAATTACTAACCTTGGAGAAGAGAGTTCATATATTAAGTACCATGGCAGCAGGGATACATAGTTACACGTAACCTTAGGAAGAGGCTTGAGTAAAGACAGACCATTCACCATATCTGACAAACATTGAAGACTTTGTAAGAATGCTATTGTAAGGATGGGAAAATGGTATTAGATCCTCCATAAACCAAATTCATTGACAGCCATGTAGGTTCGAGATTGTTTGCGAGGGATTTGGCAAAACTGGGTAGTCAAGAAAAAGCCAAGTCAATAAAAGCATCTCTTGATTATTTAGACAATAAAAAGATTTACTAGCCGAAGTATCTTTAATTTGAAGAACTATGAATGCTGGCCAGGCAGCCTCTATCTATATGAACAACAACATGGTTATAACAACCTAAAAATCTTGATCCCAATGATGTTATCATAGCAAGATTAAACTATATATATCAGAATAATTTATTTATTCTCATAGATGATGCATGTCATCAGTAATTTTCAGTTACACAACCTGGAATTTTTTCTTAATTTGACCACATACCTCATCTGTATACAATTGTCTTTGTGAAGTGACTAACAATGCAAAGGATGCGTGATTGCACTACAGGTCTACAACCTTTCAAATTGACAAAATGATACAAAACATTGATGTTGTAGAGATCTTCTCTATTCACTGAGCCTTCCTACAATATACGGCAGTGTTACAACTCGTCAATTCCTGCCAAATGTACCTTAATGTGATCATGGGTGTTCTACCAGCTAGCTCTGGGCATGTGGCATCAACACCAATGGAGAGAGAGAGCATATCTCTTCTAAGGTCAATGCCCATGGATAAGATCAAACAAAAACTCATGTTAACCTTAGAAAAATGCCATGTTAAACTCACAAAAATGAAATTGTAAGAGCTTGTGAATAATTCAAGACCTTTTGAGTTATCATTAAAGTTCTAGGAGGGAAAAAAAAAATTGTGGAGGAATGGAGAAAGAGGCAAAAAATTAAGTACCAGACATAATACAATTGTCAATATAAATGGCTTCCCAGGGAGTAGAGTAGCAACCTTCAATTGGGGCCACACAGCCCTAGCTGCAATACTTCCCAACACATCTATTGTGTGCCTCTAGCTGATATATATTAGAAAATATTTATACAAAAATATATATATATCACACATATGGAAATATAGATAGAGATACATAGACAAGCAATGTGGTAGTTTGGAAAGCAGGATTTTGGAACAAACTGTCCTGAGAAAAAAAAAAGGGGGGAGGTGTGAATAAAGAATTGAATGTTGGGAGGGTGTTGTTTGAAGATGTGCGGTGGACTGTATATCACAGCATCGTCAATGGGGATAAGACACCCAGCCAGAGAAAGCTAGGAGGAGGAGAAGAGAGCAAGAATTCCCTGTAACAAAGGCAGGTTTGGGTCAATGGGTACAACAGACTAGAGTACTGTGGTGGGGGTGGGTTTAAACTTGGCAATCTCCTGCAGCCGTCTCATTTCCTCCCAAGACCTGGCGTCCTGGGCATCGGCCTTGCGTTGAGCCAGCCGCCGCTTGCGCCGGAGCCAGAATACAACGGCGGCCACCACGCAGGCAATCAGGATCACACCTCCCACCAGGACTCCAATCACCAGAACCAGAGGGAAGGCCTTGACACCTGCATCCCACCCTCTTCATTCTCATGGTTGCTCTCTAATGACAAGTAATCTGGAGTATATAAAGATAATTCTAGAAATATTAATGTGATATACAAACCTCTTCCAACTGACTTTAATTTAATTCACTTACTTTAATTCAACACTATAAAGAATACCATAACTATAAGTTGGATTGATAAAGCACAATTTGGATTATAGATTATAAACACAAGGTAATAAGACCAAATCCAAATAAATAAACAGTGTGTGACGGTAACAGCATTGTTACCATCTTCAGACAAAAGTACTGAATGAGAAATTTTACCACAGCATGTTTTAAATAGTTACTATTTAACTATTGGTTGGATTTAAAAAAAAGTTTATTGTCCTGATGTTTCAACAACCCCACTGTCTCTCTCTTAAAAAAAAAAAAAAAAAGGGTGGAAAGTTTATTAGCAAAGTCTTTTGTTAGTCTATTCTCGGGTATATATGTTATGAATATTTGTTGTTGTTATTAGATAAAGGGTTGATAAGACAAAGGATCGATAAGATAAAGGGTTGAGGTGCAGTCGTGATAAAAAAAAGATAATTATTTACCGTCAAATAGCTTTTAGTTTCAATTACTTGAGGAAATATTACACATTAGTTAGTTTCACATTATATAGAATTTATAAAGTTAATCCTATATTAGTGATTTAAAAGGATATGTTAACTACGCATATTTACAACAAAACTGAAAGTCTTTCTAAAAAAACGATGATAACAAAGTAATATTATCAATGAATAAAATAAAATATATATTTTTTAAAATATAGATTTGCTCGAGGAGCATGAACTCATGGAATTTGTGTAATCTTTACACAAGGGGATAAGAAACAACAAAATATAGAAATATTTGAGTTTTTAGATTATATATCTATATTAATAAAATGGAAATTTCATAAGTGGACATCACTAAAAACTTTCGTTACAATGCATCAATTTTGACCAAATTTTCAACATTTATGTAAAACGAGATGGAGCAGGTTTTGCTTAACATCAAAATATTTTCCTAACTTTAACATACATAACTTTGCTGTTATCGATAAAATACAAAAAAATTCAACAGAGTTAAAGTGTTTACACTTTTGCGCTTCTTGGAAAATTAGTTTTAATCTTTTTTATATATATTTTAATTAAAATAAAAACATAAAGCCTCCAGGGAAAAGTTTCTTTTAAAAATATTTTTTATTTAAAAAATCTCGAGCTTTCGGGCAAGTACGCCCTTCTACGGGAGAAAATGCTTCATATGATTAACACGCCAATGAAATATGATTTAAAATTAAATAAAGTCAATTTTCTGTTTACATTTGCTTTAAAAGCACGATCAACGCGGGCTTCTGTTGCGCGTGCTTCACTTGGAGGTTATGGGCTGGGCTCAGGGAATATAATGTTATAAATTTCCGGAATATCTATTCTTCTGTTGATGCTATTGTGCTTTCTGGATATGATGGATTCTATTATTAGTCTCTGTAGTCTATTGGGGATGTTGGAGTAATGGGTCTTTGGTTCTGATAGGGAGAAGGAATGGCCTGTTTCTCTTATATGTTGGTATACTAAAGATCTACTGTCTTGATTATCGATATTTCGTTTATGTTCTGATACTCTTATATTTAAATGTCTGCCGGTTTCGCCGACATATTTGGTTTTGCATTCGTTGCATTCTATGGAGTATATGGCATTCTTAATATTGGAAGGATAATAAATGGTATTGTTCTTTGTTATGGGGTTTCTTAGTAACGAATTTAAATTAGGTGAGTTTCTGAAAAAGGTTTTGATTCCAAATATCTTCAGATGACGGGCTATAGAAACAGATACTGGTGAATAAGGAATACTGCTAATAGATTTATAGATTGGGGAATTCTGAATTTCAGAGGGGCTATAGAAATGTCTTAGAATAAATGATAAAGGGTATTGACAAGTCTTTAGATTTCTTATAATATTCTGAATTTCTTCTGTTTTAAAAGTTTGAAGTGAACAATGGCTATGGATACGTTTAGTTAAGGTCTTTACGGTATTGATTTTATGGCTGAGTGGGCAGTAGGAGGAAAAACGGATATAGTCGGGGTTGAAGGATGGCTTATAATAAACAGTTGTTTGGAATTGATTCTGTATGCGAATAATTTTTATATCTAGAAAAGGCAGGCTATTGTTGGTTTCTTTTTCAAAATATATTTTAATAACATTTATACATGGTAAGATACTTTTATTTTATAGTTTTCATATTTTATACCAAAAAAAGTTGAAGCCTTACTTGATGAGATCAATTTTATTTTTTAGATAAATTTTTAGGCTAATTTTAATTTATTTGTTTTTTTATTTTATATACAGATTAAATATGCTATTTCTAACTTACGTGGTTAGTATTTTTATAAGACTAAGGTTATTTATATTATTTTTTACAAAAAAAGATTGAAATTTCATTAATGTGTTCAATTTTATGTCTTTTTTGAGGACCTTAACAAAATTTTTAATTAATTGTTTAGATATTTTAATAACAGATTATTTATGGTGTTTTCCACTTATATGGGTTGTTTTGTAAAAAAAATTTGGGTTATTTCTATTTTTTTTCACTAAGATGCAAGATATTTTATTGATATGTTTATGTGATTGTCATTATGAGGCCCTTCTCAAATATTTCTTAAGAAATTTTTATTTAATTATTTAGATCTTTCAAATACAAATTATTTGTGGTATTTATAACATATAGGTGTTGTGTTTTTTAAAATATTTGGGTTTTTTATTATTAATCGCAAAAAAGAGCAAGCACTTTCATTGTGTTCAATTATGGGTCATTTTGAGGTCCTTTTTTAAATTTTCTTATGGAATTTTTTAATTATTGCTTTGATCTTTTAAATACAGTTTATTTATTATATTTTCTACATATATGGGTTGTATCTAAAAAATAGGTTATTTATATTTTTAAATAAGCAAGGGATTTATTTTACGGATTCATTTATTTGTCTTTTTGAAGTCCTTTTTCAAAATTTTTTTAAAGATATTTTAATTTATTTGATTAAATATTTTATATTTAGATTATTTATAGTTTTTTTTTAACATATAGGGGTTGTATTTTGTATTTTAGAAAATTATTTCTATTTTTTACCTCAAAAAAGCATGCTTTTTCATTGCCGTATCCAGCGGTTGGTCTATTTTTGAAGCTTTTTAATGATAACTGGTTTTGTACATTAATTTTTTGGTAATATAATATTATGATTTAGTTTTTTAAAATCTTTTTAACATATCTGAAGGTTATTTTGAATAAAAAATTTAAAAATTTTGATTTTTACCTCAAAAAGACAGGAAATTTTTATGCTTTGTTTAGAAATTGCTGGTTTTGAAGCTTTTGTTATTAATCTCAATTTAAATTTTTTTTCAGAATATGCCTCGCCACAGCTGACGTTTATTTGGTAGGAATACGGCTGCTTCCAGGAGATATAGGAATGCTAGAGCTATTGAGACACCACTTCAAAGTGAGACGCGTCGTGCGCTTCGCCGTCTTAGGTATTCTGAAGCCCGCGTCGCAGCTACACAAACTATGCAAGTTCCTGTTCAGCGTATTCAGCTTTGGACTCTTAAGCCGTTTTCAGGTTTGCAGTATAATGCCCATATTGATTATAAAGCTGATTCATCTGTCGATATAGGCCAAATGTCTCGGGTATGCCAGTTTTGCTCTGCTTTGAGATTTAAAGATGATGTAATGTAATAGAAACAAAATAAACCTCATCCTACCTAATATACATTACTTCTGAGGATTAAAGATTTTGATTTGTGTTGAGAATTTTGCATGCATTTCTCTATTTCTTTTCTTATCTTGCAAAGCTAATGGATTGTTTAGGTTGCTTATTTTTGACTCGCCAATTTGTTTAGTGATAAAGTGGTATAGCGTTCTTTTTCAGAGCATCACCCTACAAAAAAATTACCTGACCTTTCCTAATATTCAGATAGATTTATTATATCAACATATTAGACTACAAACATTCCCTCAAGTAAAACCCGGGCGGAGCCGGGTACACCCGCTAGTATATACAGGGTGATTCAAAAAAATGTATACACACTTTGAACTTCCATAGAAAATTTATTTACCGTTCTACAAAGTTAAATTTTAGGAAAATAGAAAACTGAAAGTCCAATATAAATGAAACATAAATAACAAATGTTAATACTGTTCAAATTGGTGACCTGCAGCATCAGTTTTCAATCAACCACCGCCGCGCATGCGCGCCGACCGTGACGTCGCCGCCGTCACCGCGCGGTGGTTGATTGAAAACTGATGCTGCAGGTCACCAATTTGAACAGTATTAACATTTGTTATTTATGTTTCATTTATATTGGACTTTCAGTTTTCTATTTTCCTAAAATTTAACTTTGTAGAACGGTAAATAAATTTTCTATGGAAGTTCAAAGTGTGTATACATTTTTTTGAATCACCCTGTATATATACACACAAGATATGGTATTATATCATTATCCAAATGGTTGTGCCTATTTTCATTCATTTGAAAGGAAATATACAAATTCTCTTCTCTCTACTCAAGTATGGAGGTGGACTGTGTTTTACACTTTCAAACATTTTGTTCAAGCTGGATATTAGCTACACAGACACAAGAGTCCTACTCACAGAAGGGTAACTTGGCGGGCCAGGTGCCGTTGTAGCACTCAATTATAGGAGGACCTCCCCTCAGCTGGTAGCCAGGTATACAGGAGAACTTGAGGGTCTGTCCCAGCACCTCCATCTGCCCGTTGGACAAGGTTCTGGTGGGAGGGGGGTGACACACACCTGCAACACACACTCTTCTTGTTGATCCCCTGGTGATTACACAAATCCCTCAAGTGGCTTGATGCTGCAGCCTCTTCCAAAGGTCCTCACATTACTCAATACAGTGGAATAATCTCCAAGAGACATGGACAATATTGCTAGAAGACAATCATAAGAAATATCTGTTTCCTTAAGATGGTCCCATGTTCATCCCATGGCACCATGATCCAGTTTGGTGAAAGTCAGATTTTTCCTATAATTTGAGGCCATTCCTTACATGGAAGGCTTTGCTACTGACTCTAACATAAGTACAGACACAGCTCCTCTGTATCCCTGGAGTAGGACCCTTGCTGAGGTTTATCAACCGGGTCAGTTGAACTCAGGATTTTTAATTTCTAACAATGCTGCTGTTGGTCCGCGACTGCTTAATCATAAGAGGTATTCTGCTTGTGTCGTAGCTGGCTTTCATATCTAAAGGTAAGTTCCCCTATCTGCCACATGGAAACGTGCCCTGTAGCAGTCAGCCTCACACATGTACACACACAGGGTTGTAACCTACCCTTGATAGGACGAGAAGTGGGCAGGATAGCAGGCTTCCTGGTGGAAGTTGTGCTGGTAGTAGGGGGCACTGCAAAGACACCAGAGATCAAGAAATGAAATAAATATTAGCACAATTTTTGTCATTTTTCAAATAAAACAAACTTCTTACTGTTATATAAAAGGGCGTACCTAGATCTGTAAAGAAAACAAAAAAAAAAGCTTTTTTTTTTTTTTTCTTAAAATATTTCGAGAGATTGCTCCCTCTTTATCAATTTATTGCACAGTGAAAATTGCTTTTTTTTTTTTTCTTTACAGATCCAGGTACACCCTTTTATATAATCTTAATTAATGGATCGCCTTTTGACTCAAACTTATTACTGTGAAAAAATAGTACAAAAGTGTAATGGGATCAGGTGGATAAATTAAGGCATCTCCTGATTGTGCAACTAAAAGTTGCTTATGCCTTGTGCCATCTGTCGGAATAAATACAGCGAATTGTTGATAATTCCAGAATTATGGAATAATTAAAAATCAACAATTTGTTCATTCTGAACAATGATATTTATTTATTCTGACAGATGGCATAAGCAACTTTAAGTTGCACTATCAGGAAATGCCTTTTTCCTAAAGGCTAGATAGACACTAACAACAGTATACCCATTGTTATCAATGTGGCAACATTCTACTTCTACCAAGACACAGGCAATATTAGCGATAAGCTGGCTAGAAGAGAAAGGTATTGTAGAGGTCACTAGATAAGCTGTCAATGATGGCCAGTAACAGATCAAATTGGAGAATATTTGTTCATATAGGTCGCCAAAGGTCAAACTCGACTTTACGGATGCTCACAACAACAACAATGGCAGGATGGGTATCATCTGCTACACAGCTCCTATTTATATACAACAACAACAAAGCCTTTATTTAGGGCCTCTCGCCCTATACAGGATTCGCCAGTTCACAAGGGAGAACACTGTGTGGCCCGGGATATAATCCTGTGGAATATCGCCACCGCTATATACCTATTCTTTGATATTTCATTAATTAGTGCCGGAAACGAAGGACAAAGTTGCCCCGTTTTATCATTTAGTTTTCGTCTTTCCTCAGACAGAGCAGCACAATCAAATAAGTAGTGCAACATTACTTATATACAGTCCAATTGCTTTAATTCAACACCTCAAGGGATCACAATTTCCAGTTGAATTAAACTGTTGTTGGTTAACATGATTGTCAATTCAACGCAGCATTCACTGCTAGTGGACATTTGATTGCTACAACTTAAGAAGGCATCGAATTAAAAATGTTTAGTGTTGAATTATTTCTGGTTGAAATGAAGCAAATAGGCTCATTGGAATTCAAAAACCTACTAATTATAGCTAGTGCTGAGTCATTTGATATAAAGATGGTAATTTGAGAGGGAAATGGTTGGGATTAGAAAAATTGGTTGAAATAAAGTGTAAGCATTCTATTTAGATTCTCTATGAATATTCAAATTTATTAAGAACGTGTTTAAAACTATTTACATACTTATACACATTTTATACATACATATATAAACAGATACTTCAGAGTTATTGTTTGAATCCTGATATACATGCTAAAAGGTACAACTTCCTTAAGTTTTGTCCATGGGTGTATATTGGTTATCATGTGTGACTTCAATAAAGGTCACTGTAATATCTTTCAGAGTTATTGTTTGAATCCTGATATACATGCTAAAAGGTACAACTTCCTTAAGTTTTGTCCATGGGTGTATATTGGTTATCACGTGTGACTTCAATAAAGGTCAATGTAATATCTTTCAGAGTTGTTTGAATCCTGATATACATGCTAAAAGGTACAACTTCCTTAAGTTTTGTCCATGGGTGTATATTGGTTATCACGTGTGACTTCAATAAAGGTCACTGTAATATCTTTCAGAGTTGTTGTCTGAATCCCGATATACATGCTAAAAGGTACAACTTCCTTAAGTTTTGTCCATGGGTGTATATTGGTTATCACGTGTGACTTCAATAAAGGTCAATGTAATATCTTTCAGAGTTGTTTGAATCCTGATATACATGCTAAAAGGTACAACTTCCTTAAGTTTTGTCCATGAGAGAGAGTGTAGTGTAATATCAAATGTCTTTATATTTCAACACTATTTCAGCTAGCTGGCTCCGAACAGGATTTTGTAATGAGAGGATGCAGGTTGCATCAGTCATGTTTGGCTTCAGTTTTGCTGGATAATGAAAGTTTGGGATTTGCTAGTTGCTGCCATGTGCCTTCTACAAGTCAAAACACATAGTTGCTTGTTGAACCAATCAAAGCACTTTTATAGCTCCTCACACTAAATTTTTTGTACAACAATGGTATAACAATGGGACAACAATGGTGAAACAATGGAACAACAATGATGAAACAATGGTACAACAATGGAACAATAATGGTGTAACAATGGAACAACTTTAGTGCAACAATGGTACTATAATGGTGCAGCAATGATTCAACAATTGTATAACAATGGGGCAACGATGGTACAACAATGGTTCCACAATGGTGCAACGATGTTACAAAAATGATTCCACAATGAAGCAACGACAGTACAACAATGACCTCATAATGGTGAAAAAATGATACAATAATGGTGAAACAATGGTACAACAATGGTTCCACAATGATACAACAATGGAGTAGGATTGGTACTGTACCCACCATAGCAGTATGGAGCGGGATCCCACTCCCCAGTCTCTGAGCAGCGGAGGGTCATGGTGTTCCCGTCATGAAGACATCGGAGGATCATCAAGGACTTGTAGTTGTTGCCCAGATGGATGGGGGGATTGCTCTGTCCCGGCACATTCTTGATGACAGGACAGGTAACAACTGCACAGGCAAGGGTGACATCTGGGCAACAGATGCTAGCAGCAGGACAGACTCACCCTGGCACTTGGGGAGCCCTCCACTCCAGGTACCATTCATCCGGCAGCTTAGCTCCTGGAGACCTTGCAGCTTGAAGCCCTCATTGCAGTGAAACCTCACCACGTCCTTGTAGACAGGCTGAGTGGGGACCTCAGCCAGGCCGTCCCTTAGTGGAGGCAGCGGGGGACACTGGCACAGCTGTCACACCGTCTCACATTTCAGTGGGCAACTCTACAGTATAACCTCCCTTTAGGAGACACCTCTCTACAAAGGACAGTTTTCATTGGTAAAAATACCATTTTGACAATTTAGTCACTCTCGGGTAAAAGGACACCTCTCCCTAAAGGATACTTTGGCTCTACAATTAGGTGTCCTTTATAGGGAGGTTCTACTGTATATATTAAAGTGCCTCTCTTGATACATGAATATCATCCTCCTGCAACTTTACATTGTAATCAGCCACCAGCTTAAACACCTGTTTGGTTATTAATTATAACAGATAAATAGATATACTTATTGACTTTTGACAGTTTTTTTGCTTGTAATTCCAAGGGGAAGTTTTTATATAGAAACCCAAATATTTGGATTTCATCCTCCTTTGAAGTCTTGAACAATCGCTAAAAAAAAAGATCAGGTCTCAACTCCCAAAATTTTTCGAGTTGACATTGTGACCTAAGATATAACAAGAGAGATAAATTGGTTCATATCCGGCCATCTCGGCCACCCAGAAGTCTGAAAACATGTACACTTGCATTTTTTTTTTGCTTATCCCTAGTACACATGGTATAGGCCATGATAATCATGTTGGGTAGAAGTAGGCGACTGCTTTTACTGTAAGTGTACTACATGTCTACACATGTGAATAGCAGTTCGACTTTGCACTTACAACATGCACATTAATTACATTACAACATGTACACTTGCATTGTTAATTGGACTGAGCGAGTGTTCAAAATTTTCATACTTCTATGTGGTCTGGAAGCATATTAAAATTTATTACAAAATTAGAAAGGCAATTTGGAAATTTATTTGTTCCTGACCACCCAGATGTCTGAATATTTGTCAACTTGCATTGTCATCGGGTTCTGAAAAGTGTACTAAATTTTAGATTTCTACATGCTCTGGAAGTACAGTTAAACCTGTCTATAATTCCCCTCTAAATAGAGTCTTCCTCTCTATAGCACCCGATTTTAAACATTAAAATGTAAACATTTTATATCAAAAGTGACCTGTTTATAGCACCCTATTTTGGTGAGTCCCAAGAGGGAGCGCTATAGACAGGTTTAACTGTATATAAAAAATTGATTACAAGATTTGTGGACAGATAGACATGGAAGCAAGTTATATAAAAGCATTGAAAAATTATAGTCTATGACTCTCAACATATATATTATCCCTAGTAAATGTGGTACAGGCCATGATAAACATGGTCAGTAGAAGTTGACCTTTACTGTAAGTACACCACATGGCTACACATGTAGAAAGCTGTTTGACTTTTGCACTTACCAATGTGTCAGAGCCCTGTTTGGTTACTTGCACTCACTGATAGGGTTAGACTTTTACACGAGTCATTGAGTCATATTGAAGTGAATGAATCATTTGAGCAATTTTTTTTTATTCAGAAAAAAAAAAAACCCCAATGCAGAATTTGATCCCTGAGGCTGTGACTCGTAAATAGATGGTTTATACCAAATACTCATCCACCAACCTCCCCTTCTTAAAATATTATTTGCAAAAGTTGAGTAAAACAAAAAAATTGTGTTTACCCAACTGAAAACAATAATATCAGGGACTATTTTTAAAACATGCTGTAGAATTCACAAGGTAATTAGACCAAATCCAAATAAATAAAAAGTGTTTGACATTTCGGTAACAGCATTGTTACCATCTTCAGAGAAAAACGCTGAATACACTTTTGTCTGAAGATGGTAACAACGCTGTTACTGAAACGTCACACACTATTTATTTGGATTTGGTCTAATTACCTTGTGTTTATAATCCAAACAGTGCTTTATCATGCTGTAGAATTGTTCAGTACTGAAGATGGTAACAACATTGTTACTGAAACATCTCACCATGAATTATGTGATCATCTTATTGGGGTTAAGAGAAGATATGTAAATATATTATTTAACACAAAGCAATAACATCTATACATATAAAATCAAAGGATTTAAAAGCAAGAATGTTTCTTTTATACATAATACAAACTTCTACTGCCCTTACTGAGATGAAAAAATATATTGGCAGGGCTTGGTTCATCAGTGGTGAATTTTATATGTATAGATGGCGCGTTATTGCTTTGTGTTAATTTACGCCTAACTGGCCTTGTCTTTATTGTTTGCGGAAGAGCATTGCTCGATGCAAATATTTGAATGTAATTCTACTGTCCTATAAGCTTTTGTCCATAGTTCTCTTGAAAACCATTTCTGAGATTCCACTCTTCAGTGCTGCATATATAAGCAGAATGATCCAATACAGTATTAGAGCTCTGAGAAGCGGTCTGGTGGATTAAATTGGCGAAACTGCTGGGAGGGTTCACCCCTGATGAGCCAAGCCCTCCCAATATATATTTTTTCATCACAGTAAGGACAGTAGAAGTTTGTATTATGTATAAAAGAAACATTTGTGCTTTTAAATCCTTTCATTTTAAATATTATTTAATATGTTCTATGAATTGAATATATCTAAATCTAATTATTGTAAGAAAAAGTTTTGCATACTTAAGGTGTATATATATATGTTAGTTGAGTGTAATCTGAGGATAGAGATAGAGACATGATGAGACTCAAGTTTGTCAGCATATATTTTTTCTTATAATCTTTAATAATTATTTAATAAAATATATAAAAGGTAAAATTCTTCTTGAACTTATATTAAAAACAGGTAGATATTCTTTGCACTACAACAATTTATTTATTTCAATGGGGGTCAGTAGAAAGATGGTCTAAACTGTTGGTTTTCGACCGCTACGACCCGGGTTCCAATTCCCGCATTGGGCACTTTTTTCTGATTGAAAAAAAAAATGCTCCAATGGGTACCGTTTCTTGCAAAAGTCCAACCCTACCAGCGAGTGCAAGTAACCAAACGGGGTTTCTGGCACATTTGTAAGTGCAAAGTCAAACTGCTTTTCACATGTGTAAGCATGTGGTGCACTTGCAGTAAAAGCAGTCGCCAACTTCTACCCACCATGATCATCATAGCCTGTACCACGTGTACTAGGGATAAGCAAAAAAAAAAAATGTATTTCAATATGGTTGTTACCTTAGGTTTGTAATCTCTAAT
Organism: Cordylochernes scorpioides; assembly: GCA_030710605.1. NCBI lineage: Eukaryota > Metazoa > Arthropoda > Arachnida > Pseudoscorpiones > Chernetidae > Cordylochernes > Cordylochernes scorpioides. Next base: position 144,335,435 of record CP092865.1, read on the forward strand.
CCAAATTGTCCTAACCATGTTGGTGTTATAAGGAGCTTCCACTTGTTTAGTTGTCTTAGACTTACGGTGACAGGTAGGTGGCTTGGCGCTCCAGTTCCCTGAAGCCAGGCAGTGCAGAATGGACTCCCCACGGAGCACATAGCCCGGCTCACATTCAAACTTCACTATGCTGGTGAAGGAGAACTTTGTGCCCAGAATCTTGCCGTGGTGGATAGGGGGGTCCGGGAGTCCGCAATCCACAGCTGCACACACACAGCTGGATTTGGTGCTACCTGACAAAGTGAATCTATCTCAGCAATATGGCATTGTGATCACAAGCAAAATGTTTCTGAAAATTAAAAATAATTGAGTTGAAGAGAATGATAAAGATCAAGGTGGTAGAGTGATGAGAGCATGGACTATCATCACAATAAATAGTCAGTGATTATCCTTATCCTTTTAGTCTAAATTAGATCTTGGAGGTCGTGCTCATAAAGAAGCTCAAGAACTCTTCTTGGTTCTCTGTACAGGGATCTCTTGTCCTTTCCGATACAATTTAGTATATATATAATACGGCTTGTGATTGTAAAACAACACTTAAAGTTACACCGCATGAGTTTCTTTTCAATGAAAAATCTAAATTTATTTCAAGGTGAAATATTGACTATTTCTAACCTTTTTGGATGAGGTATGAAAGGGTGAATTATGAAGAGTAATGATGAACGGGGAAAAATAAAAGTGTACTTTTATCCAAATCCAAAAAGGTTAGAAATAGTCAATATTTCACCTTGAAATAAATTTAGATTTTTCATTGAAAAGAAACTCATGCGGTGTAACTTCAAGTGTTGTTTTACAATTTAGTATATGTTGGGGAGTGGCCTCTTCGGTTTTGCACCTAGTGCACATGGGGAAGCTATTGGCTTCCTCTTTGTAGACTAGAGGGCACAGGTGACCAGATTTCCATCTGTTTAGTTGGAAGGTCTGTTTTTTGGGGTTTTCTTCCTGGTACAAAGAATGATGGAAACTATCTCTATGGTTCCTTATCAGTTGTAGTTTTAGTTTGTTAATATGGTCCCATGCTGAAAGGTAGGTCTCGGAGTTCACCACATCAGGATGTCCAGCTGCTCCTTCCTTTGCCAATCTGTCGGCCTCCTCATTTCCAGGGACTCCCACATGTGATGGAATCCATTGTAGACTTATTTTGGTATTTTTGTTCAGTTTGTTGATTTCTGCAGCAATGTTTTTGAGGAGTCTGTCTTGTGAGTAGTAGCAGTTTTTAATTGCAAAGATTGCAGCTTTTGAATCTGCATAAATTAGTATGTTTTTAGTCTCGTTTTTCTCTACGAGTTTTTAGAGCTTGTAGTATGGCTGTTAGTTCAGATCTGAAAACTGACAAGAGTGTTCTTTGGGATAGTCAGTGATTAATTCATTAAATATTTCTATACATAGGAGAACAACCTCCATGAGAGGACACTCCACTCCTGCTAGAGGACATTCCTCACTACAAACAACTGTTTTATCATAAAAATTAGCAATACAATAGAACCTCCCTGTAAAGGACACCTTGTTACAAGGCCAAAGTGTACTTTATAGAGAGGTAGCCCTCTTGCCGGAGAGTAGTTTGTTATAAGGGATGGTTTGCTATATCCCAGGTTCATTTTAGCAGGGTTTTACTGTATATATATATTTTTTAAAGCGCTTAAAATTCAATAAAAATTTTCAGCGATAGAGGGTGCTAATTTTAAAGATATACAGTAGAACCTCCATGAGAGGACACCTGCGCTAGAGGACACCTCTCTATAAAGGACACTTTGGCTCTGCAATTAGGTGTCCTTTACAGGGAGGTAGTTCTACTGTATATCTATTTGATGGCTACTATAGCCATTCTCTAGTGGGAATAAAGCAGGAGTTGGGTGGGAACTCACGGGAGCAAGTGAAGGTGGGAGGGACCCAGTAGGACACATTGTTGGTAACCCGGCAGATGGCCTGCTTGGTACCTGCACTGGGCTGGTACCCTGTGAGACAGCTGTACTGGATGGCTGAGTTGTTGAAGTGGTGGGTGGCCTTAGGGTCAATGGTGGGGTTGGCATTCATCACAGCTGGGGGCTGAGGGGGGCAGGCTCCTGGACATCCATTGGTGTAACAGCAGCTTCTTGGTTAGAGCATCTCAATTCCTATTGTTTAACTCTGGTTATAATAATAACATGGATCCTAGGTCATATTGTTATAGAGAGATTAGATTGTAGGTAGGCCAAGTGAAATCTGGTTATAACAGCTTCTTTTATAACAGCATTGTTGTTGTTTCTTATCCCCTTGTGCAAATATTACACTAATTCCATGAGTCCATCCTCTTCAAGCTGTTTGATGATAAGCAGCGGCTTCTCCCAAAGGTCCTGTTTGGTACATCTAATGCAATCCAAAATATGTTCTGGAAATGCAGGCACCAGGCTACATTTTGGGCAAGTGGGGTAGATTTTGTTGTTTATTTTCTATCTTCAATGGCTTGAGATGGTCTGTTGTAAATCTTATTAGTGCTGTTTGGTGCTGTCTAAGTTTCAGAGCTCCTCAGTTATTACAACATAATTCTTAGGACCCAAGTTTTAAGTCCCAATTATTTTAACTGTGGCTATGGAAACAACAAAGACTAGTTAAAACAACATAAAATCTTGATCTCAAGTGATGTTGTATAGTGAGAATCAACTGTAAATCCTTTTTCTATTGTCAATTAGTAGGTAACTAACACATCAACAAGGGCTTCTAAAAAGGCCATACAACTTGGTTGAATCTTTTATAATGATATTTAAACAATGATAGGATTTTTAATAAAAATTATTCTATCACTAAAAAAATGAAACAAATGGATCTATTTAGCAGAACCACCGCCTTATGTGACCAAGATCACTGGAGTTCAGTTAGTGTAGGTATTCAATGGTCACTCCGCAGAGGTTTAAAAGGTAAATTTGCTCCATTGGGGAAAGGTCTACCTCTGGAGATGTAAGAGAATGTAGGGTGTGATGAAGAGACAGAACAAGGTTCCAGGATAGCTGCTGATATTGGGAATGGCTGCATAACATTGTGTTTACCCTAGCATCTTTCCACAGTTTCACCATTATCACTGATAAGACATTTTTAAATGCAGAGATTTTTTTTTTTTGCTTATCCCTAGTATACAGTGGTACAGGCCATGGTAATCATGGTGGGTAAAAGTAGACGACTGCTTTTACTGTAAGTGCTCCACATGTCTACATATGTGAAAAGCAGTTCGACTTTGCACTTACAAATGTGCCAGAGCCCCGTTTAGTTACTTGCACTTGCTGGTGGGGCTGGACTTTTTGCAAGAACCGGGGACCATTGGAGCATATTTTTTTTAAATGCAGAGACTATACAAGCAGATGATGATGTGTTTTAACCGAGTGTTTCCCATATAGGAATCACAGAGTATACTAAACAAGTAAGAAGGCCAGTCCTACCTAGACAGCTGAGGGTGGGGAGCTGCCAGTTGGGGGAGAGGCAGATAGCCCTGTCCAAGCCCCCGGCAGGCTGGTAGCCAGTCTTGCAGGTGTAGAGCACAACACTGCCCTTGGCCCAGTGGGACTTCTCTGGCTCCAGAGCCTGTCCATTCTCTATACGGGGTAGTGGGCCGGGACAGTTGTTGGCTGGTCCTCTCTGGGACTCTGCAATGGGCTGACTTGCTGCCATCACACAGCCACCTCTCAGAACACAGCCTTGGCTTGGACCTGTACTACATTGTTCTAGCAATACCTTATTGGCAGCATACAAGAGAATACCTCCTGTTTCCTTCTAGATATAGAATAAACTGACTAAAACCCTACATTTCTTTTCATTTGCAAAAGAGCCCAATCTACAGTCCAATTTCTTTAATTCCAAACCCCAATGGATCAGAACTTTTGGCTGAATTGAGGTCTGTGTGATGAAATGTAGTCAGACAACAAGATTATCAATTCATCAATGCATTCATTGATAATTCACTGGTATTTTTTAGTATATTGCTCTGTTGAAATGAGTAAGATACTAAGGATTTTTCTTTTCAGAGTGAGATAATCTTCGCAGTTTTTTAAGAAGAAACTTGTAGAGTTGAGAATACTGGTTGGATTCATCTTAAATTCTCCCAATTGTGGTTTTTCAGCAGGTCAGACAAACAGGCATACGGCAATCCGGACTTGGTAGTTCTCAGTATACACAGCCAAAATTTCAGGGTTAATTTAATGACACCAGGGGCGACCATTCACATTCCACCAATAGTACAATAGAACTACCTCCCTGTAAAGGACAACACCTAATTACAGAGCCAAAGTGTCCTTTAGGGAGAGGTGTTCTCTTACTGGAGAGTTACTAAATAGTAAAAATGGTAATTTTACAAAAATGTCCTTTGTAGAGAGGTGTCCTCTAGGCGAGTGTCCTCTCTCGGAGGTTCTACTGTTATAAACCAGGAGTAAATTTGGGCAGTGTAAGAAACGGCAAAGAAAGGTATCTTGAATTTGGTTGACTGTCTTTATCTGGTGGTTTGCCCATATTGCGGTGCCACATATTGGAGTGTATAGACAGTATCTACTATAGAATCAACAAACTGAGTTGATTGAATTCATCTTTGATCTAATCAAGATTTTTGCCACTACATTTATTACAATTAGAGATTTGTTTTTGAAGTGAAGTGCAACATGCCAGTTTGTGGTAGTTAAAGGATAGCCTAAATAAGTATGTGTAGTTGAACCAATCAAAGGATCTTGACCCCAGGACCATCTGTCAGACTGAGTTAATCAGCCACTGTTACGGAACACCAACATTTTAGAGACAGGACCTATATTCCAACCCTACCAAGATTATAAATTTAATCATAAATTTAGTCTCCATGACCTTGTACAACAACAACAACAACAACAAACCTTTATTAAGACACTATTGTCTTACAAGGGGATTCCCCTAAAAGGTTATATATGTACATGAGTGAGGAGGAAAAGCAATTTAGAGGGGAGGGGGAGCAATCAGCGTTGTCTGTGGAGTTGAGCACTTCTTCCCTCATTTTATCAATCGCCTTGAAGAATTTTAAATATTTATAAATAAATGTTTTATCCAGCAGGAGAGTAGTATAAATGTTATATACATAGTTGTACATTGTAGCGAGTTAGCCCCGACATTTCTTTAATTTCCAGTCTCTTTTCCTGTAGGAATGGGCAATGAAATAGATGACCAAGACCAAATTGTCTTGACCTTGTATAATTATACAATAGGATAATAAAAAATAATAATAAAACTATTTTAGACTTGTCTTGAGTGATTATCTTGAAAATATTTTTAAAAAGTAGATTAATTTTATTTTGTACAAGGCACAATTTGGATTATATATTATAAACATAAGGTAATAAGACCTAAATCCAAATAAATAAATAAATAAAATGATAAGGCACAATTTGGTTTATGACTGAAGATGATAACAACGCTGTTACTGAAATGTCACCCTATTTTTTTTATTTGGATTTGGTCTTATTACCTTCTGTATATATTATATATATGCAGTCTGTTACATGAATTCAATTTCCCAAGGGATCAGAATTTTCTTCTGAATTTAAGTTGGCGTTGAATTACAATCAGTTAAATTTAATTAGACTGATTGGAAAAAATAAAAATAGTTGAATTAAAGTAAGTGTTGAATTAAAGAGGTCAATTCTGTATTTATTTAGCAGCTCATCAAAGGTTTAGGAGGAGAGGTTAGTGATCTGTCCATATGTGGTCTGTGGCGTGGTAGAACCAATGCTACCATTCTCAGACAAGAGTACTTGTATGTACTCTGGCTCTAGTAGGAAGATAACAGCAATGTTTTACCAAAAATTGTCTAAGTACCAATTCAATCTTGTTACCATGAGAACCATGGACTTGTAGAGAACCTACCTGAGAGAAAGAATTATTTAGATATAGACCTCACACTCCAAGCAAATCTTAATTCCTGAAGTTTATTGCAGAAACTGCTCCAAGAGGGCAGAACAATCACTAAAGAAGAGATTGACTGCAGGAAACACAAAAGTGCCATTCTCCAGAGAAAAGAGAAGTAAAACTCTTATCTTTGCCGGTCCCAAGCCCGGATGAAAAAAAGAGGAGAAGGAGCAGTAACAAGCTCGCTGAAAAACTTGGGCTCAGCTAGCCCAGCTGATAGTACCCTGTAAGGGTCCTGATCCAGGAATACAGGATGAACAGCGTCTTTACTTCATGTTAGGAGAGGTTTCACATAGCTGTTCCTCATGTCAGAGGTGACCATTTCATAATGGAGCTAAGTCGGTGGTCTGCTACTGAGTAGTGCTGCTCCCAGTCTTAATGACAAAGGCATTCTACTTCACCCAGTTATGAAGAAGAAGAAATAAGTAAACAATAAAAAAGAGAGAGAGAGAGAATACACAAGGTAATAAGGCCAAATCCGATTTAATAAATAGTGTATGACGTTTCGTCAACAGCATTGTTACCATGATCATAAAAAAAATGCTGATTGATTTGGTCTCCTATGGTGTGCCTAATCTATAATCCAAATTGTACCTTATCATCTATCACCAAAAATGAAATGGATGTATCTATATAGCAGAAACACCACAATATCCTGTGATACCTGAAAACTGAGGGGGTCTTTAATTTGGAGTTAACTTAGTGTAGGTAATGATTGTCACTCAGCAGAAGTTTGAATGATATCTTTTTTTTTTTTTCAAATGGTAAATTTGCTTTTTTGGAAAGTCTACCTCTGGAGATGTATGAGAATGGAGGGTATGGTGAAGAGACAAAACAGGGTTGGCATTCCCAAAATGGCTGTACAACATGATGATCACAGAAGCATCTTTCCAAAGTTTCCCCATTATCACCAAGAGTAAATTTTCAAATGCAGAGATTATACACACACACAAGCAGATGATAATGTATTTCAACCAAGTGCTTCCCATGTAGGAATCACAGAGTATACTAAACAAGTAAGAAGGCCAGTCCTACCTAGACAGCTGAGGGTGGGGAGCTGCCAGTTGGGGGAGAGGCAGATAGCTCTGTCCAAGCCCCCGGCAGGCTGGTAGCCAGTCTTGCAGGTGTAGAGCACAACACTGCCCTTGGCCCAGTGGGGACTGCTCTGGCTCCAGAGCCTGTCCATTCTCTATACGGGGTAGTGGGCCGGGACAGTTGTTGGCTGACCCTCTCTGGGACTCTGCAAAGGGATGACTTGCTGCCATCACAGCCACCTCTCAGAACACAGCCTTGGCTTGGATCTACATTACACTAGGAGGATATTGATCTATGGCTGGTATTGTGACTTTGTCACCGACCCGAGGCTGCTAGTTTGTGGCGATGGTCAATAGATGAGGTCATTTTGACATTCATTTTGACAAGAGAGGCAATCTTATAGATAAAGTGTGTTGAAATAAGGTGGGTTGAATTAAAGAGGTTGTGCTGCAGATATATAAAACTCTCTGTTTTTCACACCAAGATCAACAAGACCAAGAGAGATTGCTCCATCCTTGGCCAAACACTCCCAGTGGTTTGTTTATCCCTCTCTACCTCAGCTTGACTCCTCTCTGTGCCAACCTCAGCCACAACTCCTGCTTACAATCATCCATACTACTGGTATAACATAGTTGCTGCGATCAAGAGGATTCCTGGTTTTGGCAATAACAAAAGAGTCAAATGTATATTATGCATATGCAGTAGAACCTTCTTTATCGGACACTCGCACTAGCAAACACCTCTATACAAGTGATAGTTTTTAGCTCCAAAATTGTCCTTCCATAATACATTCACGCTTGCGGATACCTCCAAACAACATACACTTCCCAATGCATCATTTATTGATTTTTACATATGATAAGATATTTCCACTAGCGGCCAATTCAGAAAATCAAAGTTGTATAAAGAATATATATATGTTAAATAATATTCCTTTCAAATGCTTAATGGTATTTAGTATCAAGTTTACTCTAACCATTTACTAAGTGTTAAACAATTAATAATATGCTATATAAAAATAAATATAATATTCTTCATATAAAGATTTTTTTTTTTTGTTTTAACATATAAAATAAAGGCAACTCTCCTGTAAGAGGACACTTCTCTGTAAAAGACACTTTGGCTCTGTAACTAGGTACTGTCCTTTACAGAGAGGTTCTACTGTATTTCCTATACATTTTAATTATTAACATTACTAGAATTATTTAAATTTTTCATTTTTTATTCTAATTATACTTAATATACACCCTTTTTATGCTTTGCACACACACACATACATGTATATTAGAAAATCCTGTATATAAGTAGATGCTAGAATTCAACAACCCATTTCCCTAAGAGAAGGGTGAAAGGGAATCTCTCACCAAAATGTCTGGATCTAAAACTTCTTAGGTCCATTGAAGTCTATAAAAATGATAAGGCACAATTTGGATTATAGATTATAAACACAAGGTAATAAGACCAAATCCAAATAAATAAATAGTGTGTGACGTTTTGGTAACAGTGTTGTTACCATCTTCAGACAAAAGTACTGAATGATTCAGTTCTTTTTGAGTTATTTTTACAACTCAATCATTCAGTACTTTTGTCTGAAGATGGTAACAACGCTGTTACCAAAATGTCACACACTATTTATTTATTTGGATTTGGTCTTATTACCTTATGTTTATAATCTATAATTCAAATTGTGCCTTATTGTCTGGATCTAAATAAATGAAAACAGCCATAACTTTTTCAAAAGAGTAAAAAGTGACACACTCCAAAGTTTTTCCTATAAGGAATTACAATGTATGCAGCCTTCTCTCTCTTCAGCTAAATATAAGAACTGTTAAAGAAGGCAATGCCCAAAAGTTTTTCTGTAATTCCTTTAAATATGTATAAATATTGACATTTTTATATGAAAAAAATATGTACAGAAACAATATACAGTAGAACCTCCCTGTAAAAGACAACACCTAGTTGCAAAGCTAAAGTGTTCTTTACAGGGAGATGTCCTCTTATTGGAAAGTTACTTTTTTTTTTTAATATGTTAAAACAAAAAAAAATCTTTATGAGCATATTAATTCTAGCATGGATTAGGTCTTATTTTCTTATATCTATAATCTAAATTGTGCTTTATCATTATCCTAGCATATTATATCCTTGTCTAACACTTAGTAAACTGGTTATAGTGAACTAGGTAAATACAATTGAACACATTGAAAATAAATTTCATTAATAATATACAGTTAAACCTGTCTATAGCACCCCCTCTTGGGACTCACCAAAATAGGGTGCTATAGACAGGTCACTTTTAAAGTAAATAGCATCGACTACGTATTTAAAATTGGGCGCTATAGAGAAGGAGGCGTTATTTAGGGGGGGCGCTATAGACAGGTTTAACTGTATATTATTCAACTTCTATTTTCTCAGAATTGTTCGTTACCAAAGATGGTAGCAATGCTTTACTGACATGTTGTATAGGAAGTTTCTAAGTGATCTTGTTGTGTAAGAATCAATAGAGAACATCAGAGGAAGAAAGGACCAATCCCAGTCACCTCAAGAAAATCTCAATGCCTTGAAATCCTCATTGCAGGAGAGATGTGTGCTCCAAGATCCATCAATACAAAACAGCCCAGAATACACAAAAGTCCTATCCATACAAATAGAGGAACAAGTGAGGAAACACTAAGAGAGAGTGACTTGCTTTCTTCAAGTCCAATAAATGACATCCCCAACCTACTTAAAGTTCTTCTTTAGATCCAGAATGTCAAGGTGAACATAGGCTGAGACCTTTCAAAATGTAATGCCAAACATTACATATATTAAGAAGCCACACACAATAATGGTGCAATGTATATTACAATGAAGCATTCAATAAAACAATCTGAAAGGATATATAGAAAAGCTCTGAATTTAAGCATTATCAGTTCATGTTGGCTGATGCTATATTCTCCCCTTTTTGCAGAAGGTCATAAACTTTGGCCCCCTCAAAATCATTGGACCCCCAGGGATTTATTTCTCAATTCTTCTGAGGAAAAATAAAGAAAAATTTGAATCAATCATTAGGGAGGAATTTTCTCTGACACTGTGTACACATCACTCCTCACTCAGTTGGACTTCTCTCTTTGTCAACCTATATCTAGCAGGTCCTTGCTCCGGACTTTGGTCTTTCACATTCTAAACTGAACTTCAAAACACCGCACAATATTACAAGAAGACCTAATCCAAATAATTTATTAGTGGATAGTTTCAGCAACAGCGTTGTCACCATCATCAGACAAAAGAATAAATAATTTATTATTTTGTTATTCTTTTGTCTGATGATGGTGACAATGCTGTTGCCGAAATGTCCACTAATAAATGATTTGGATTAGGTCTTATTTCTTGTATTATAATCTATAATCCAAATTGTGCTTTATCACCAGACAATATTGTTGACAGCCCAACTCCAGGGTTTACTTGTCAAGGAGAAGCAACAACTACATAGAATGAGCCTAGATAATGGTGTTAGGTGTGAACATATTATCGTAGCAATGATAACAAAGCATGATAGTGTTTGGACAACAATCTGTGTACCTACATATAATTAGAGAAGTGCCCGGAAAAATTTCTGTACCTATGTACACTTACAGCTATCTCTACATTTGGGCAATGACAATAGAGGACCTATTTTCCAGGCTTATAACTACCATTGCAAACTTGGAGTGGACTTCAGGAATTGGTTTAACCATGGAGATAAGCACCACCACCACACTTGGGCAATAGTTGAAATATAGAATTTAAAAACATATAGGTTCATTATGAAAAAAGGCATCTCCTTATCGTGCAAGTGAAAGTTTCTGATGGCTTGCGCCATCTATCGGAATAAATATCAACTATTCTGATTGATTTTTAATTACTCCAGAATGGGCCAAAAACCCATTCTTGATTAATCAAGAAAAGCTAACCATGTAATCAAGAATTGGTATTTGGCTAATTCTGGAATAATTAAAAATAAACGAGAATAGTTGATATTTATTCTTCTTCTTTCTTATCTCCACTCAATCACTAAGGTATCAAGCCTGTAAAAGCTTGAGATGTTTGATGGTGTCTGCCGGGGAAGAGTAGAGCTCATCAATGGATGAGTCAATACAGTCAATAATATGTCTTGGGGTTGCAGGCAGGTTGATATTTATTCCGATAGATGGCGCTAGCCATCAGCAACTTTCAGTTGCATGATAAGGAGATGCCTTTTTTCATAATTTATGCACCTTATCCAGTACAATATCACATTTGTACTATTTTTCAAATAGATTTATGTTCACTAATTTTATTAGTATAAATATAAAAGAGCACCCACTAGGAAAGTTTTACAATATGCTCCAACCTGTGTGTCCACATGGTCCCGAGTTCAAACTTGTTGAGCCCTGTTTATATTTGAAGTCCAGTCAAAATTTCATTTGCTAGATGTTAGTGTTCTTCGAACTGTGGACTGATAAAATATCAACATATAACTTATTACCAGATAGAAGAGAGTTTAGACATTCCTTCACCAGCAATTCATTCCATTCTGCATGACCAAGTGAGTAAATTTTGTACCCTATGGGTTCCTCATTCCTTAACTGATGAGCAAATTACTCGACGTGTTTCATGGTGCAGAGATATACTCAAAATATTTGATAATGGATCATCTCGTTATGTTAATAGCATTATAACTGGTAATGAAAATTGGCTTTATTTGTATATGTGCCTACTAAAGCCCTGAACAAAGTATGGATCTTTGAAGGTGAAAGCATGCCTGTGTCTGTACAAAAATCCAGATCCATTAAGAAGAAAATGTTAGCTGTGTACTATGAGTAGCTAACCTAGGTTCTCCATGGGAACAGGATGGTGTATGGCAGAGAAAGATAAGACAAAGAGACCCCTAGTAAGAATAACAAAACATACACCTTGGTAAAATCACCCAGAGATAGTTGGACTAAGGATCCATAAACAACTGCTACTGTCTCGGAGTTCCTTTTTAATCGAACATATTGACAGCTCTTGCAAACACAATGGTTCTCCTACAGGTACTTTAAAACTAATCACTAAAACAAAGATGGCCAAAAGGACATTTTAATTAATCTTATTTGTTACAATGGCCATATTAATCTCCTTCTGTATATTGGCCACTTATAGTGATTAGTTTAATACCTGTAGATGAACAATTGTGTTTGAAAGCTTGTACCAACATGACCTATTAAAAAATAAATATCCTAAAAAAGCACACATTAACACATACATTGTTTATTGATCCTTAGTTAAAGACCTCAAAAAAGACCTATCCAGAGACACAACTATCACAGAATCTTAAGTCCAGGGTGAAAAAAGAACAAGATTTGTGCTGGTATGTAGTGGGAAAGAAGAGAGAATGCCATGGGAAAGAAGAGGTAAGTAAGCAAGGCACTTACTGGCAAAGCAAGAGAAAGAAGGGAGAGACCAAGAAGCCTGAGTGCCCTCCACCAGACACCGAGACTCCAGAGGGTCCTGGGGGGGATGAGCCAGGAAGCCAGAGTCACATTCATAAGCCACAGAGGTGTTGTTCACCAGCAGGAGTTGGGGGGAGAATAGAGGGGTGGCGTGGGGGACTACTGGGGGGAGTGGGCACAGCACTGCACCACCATACTTACTTACTTGTAGTACAGTAATGTCCTGTTGGAGGTCAGTTGTTGGTTGGAAGTTTGCTTGGAGAAATATACATGGCTACATATCTTAAGTCTTCTTCTTTCTTATCTCCACTCAATCATATTAGGGCATCAAGCTTGTAAAGCTTGAGAAAAAGAAATTTGACAACTATCATGTTGTTGTTGTTGTTGTTTCTTATCCCCTTGTGTAAAGATTACACGAATTCCATGAGTTCATGCTCCTCGAGCGACAACTATCATGATTGGGTGAAGTAGAATGCATCTGCCTTTGTCATTAAGACTGGGAGCACTATTCAGTGGCAGGCCGACTTAGCTCCAAAAGAAATGGCCGCCTCTGACATGAGGAACAGACACCATGTGCAGCCGCTTCTAACATGGAGTACAAACACTGCTCATCCTGTATCCCTGGATTAGGAGTCCTTACGCAAAATCATAAGGCAAAAGGTTTCTTTTAAAAGAATATCTTAGGTTATATAATTGCCTTATGATTTCGTGCTTTTTACATATGGCTACATCAACCAATTTGTTTATATTTAGTTACCAACCTTTCAGTGACTTACTGTCACTTTTCTCAGAAGAATGATTCCCCTGAGGAGAGAGTACAAGCGAGTCACTGAAACACTGGGAACAAGATTAAAAAAAATTGTTTGATTTAAATGTCTTGTTAAAGATGGAATTATTAGCGTCTCTCTTTTTTTTACTTATCCTTTCATTAGTCTAAATTAGAAAAGATCTTGGAGGTTGTGCTCATAAAGAAGTTCAAAAAACTCTTCTTGGTTCTCTGTACAGGGATCTCTTGTCCTTTCCAATACAATTTAGTATATGTTGGGGAGTGGCCTCCACCGTTTTGCACCTAGTGCACATGGGGAAGCTTTTGGCTCCCTCTTTATAAACTAGAGGGTGCAGGTGACCAGATTTCCATCTGGCTAACTGTGTCGACTTCTTTCTGTTTAGTTGGAGGGTCTGTTTTTTGGGGTTTTCTATTTGGTACCAAGAATGATGGAAGCTATCTCTATGGTTCCTTATCAGTTGTAGTTTTAGTTTGTTAATATGGTCTCTCTTTTAAAAGAGAGGACAAACAACAATCCTAGAAAACATTGCTCCACATACTCCTCTCAGTCTATAAGACCCAACATTCCAGTTTTAGTTGTCAGCATGCATCAGTTTGATGGCATTCATGATTGTAGAAATCCATCCTATTCATCATTAAAAAGAAATAGCACTGAATAAGTCTGACATACAGACTGTGCTATATATTGTTTACTTATGTTGTTTAAACAGGCTCTAGCTTGAGGAGCATGAACTCATGGAATTCATGTAATCTTTACACAAGGGGATAAGAAACAACAACAACAAACAGGCTCTTGTACTTTACAACAGAAAGAGCTGTGCACAAAGCAAAAACTACTTCTGAAATTTCTACAATTCCAAAAGCCTCTTTCCGTAATCTTGTTAAACATCATCATCATGAATAAACTTTCAAGTGCAGGCTATATAACCAAGATGAACATGCAATAGCTTGAGTGGCTCTGGTAGCTTTAATGGGAAAAATCACTTGGAATGTTTACTAATAATGAGCCAAGACTTCTCAAATATTTTTTTGTTCATCTTCAATTTACAGAAATTTGTTGAATATTCTCATCCTCAACATACAG
>CP092865.1:144349797-144543639 GCA_030710605.1 Cordylochernes scorpioides
CAGTGCTGTGCCCACTCCCCCCAGTAGTTCCCCACGCCACTCCTCTATTCTCCCCCCAACTCCTGCTGGTGAACAACACCTCTGTGGCTTATGAATGTGACTCTGGCTTCCTGGCTCATCCCCCCCAGGACCCTCTGGAGTCTCGGTGTCTGGTGGAGGGCACTCAGGCTTCTTGGTCTCTCCCTTCTTTCTCTTGCTTTGCCAGTAAGTGCCCTGCCTGCTTACTTACCTCTTCTTTCCCATGGCATTCTCTCTTCTTTCCCACTACATACCAGCACAAATCTTGTTCTTTTTTCACCCTGGACTTAAGATTCTGTGATAGTTGTGTCTCTGGATAAGTGCGGTAACTGAAGTTTTTGACTAAGGATCAATAAACAATGTTTAATGTACCCTTTAGGATAAAGTGTTTCTTTTTTAATAGGCCATGTTGGTACAAGCTTTCAAACACAATTGTTCATCTACAGGTATTAAACTAACCACTACAGAAGGACATTAATATGGCCATTGTAACAAATAAGGTTAATTTAATTGATAAGGCACAATTTCAATTTCAGTACTTTTGTCTGAAGATGGTAACAATGCTGTTACCGAAACGCCACACACTATTTATTTATTTGGATTTGGTCTTATTACCTTGTGTTTAAGGTTAATTTAAATGTCCTTTTGGCCATCTTTATGTTGTAGTGATTAGTTTAAATATCTGTTGAAGAACCAAAGTGCTTGAAAGAGCTGTCAATATATTCTATTAAACTCTAAGACAGTAGCAGTTGTTTACAGATCCTTAGTCCAACTATCTCTGGGTGATATTACCAAGGGGTATGTTTTGTTATTCTGACTAGGGGTCTCTTTGTCTTATCTTTCTCTGTCATACACCATCCTGTACCCATAGAGAACTCCTTGAGGTTAGCTACTCACAACATTGGTAGGCAACATTTTTACCTTGGGGTAAAATTTGACTCTGGGTGAGTGTAGTAATTTAGGATTTGTGATGGTTAGGTAAGTGCTCCATGACTGATGTGCCGCCTGTTGCATACTGGTTTTTGCATTAAACTATGCTAGGCATCTTGCTCCATTTACAAGCATGTATGAAAATATCTCATTAATTACAATTCTTTATGACTATTATCTATTCATATACAGTAGAACCTCCATGAGAGGACACTTATGCTAGAGGACACCTCTCTGCAAAGGACAGTTTTCATTTGCAAAATTACCATTTTTACTATTTTGTAACTCTCCGGTAAGAGAACATGTCTCCTAAAGGATACTTTGGCTCTGCAACTAGATATTGTCCATTACAGGGAAGTTCTATTGTATATATACAAATAAAGGTCACATCTGTCAAAACTAGACTCCATCTATTGATCATCTCCACAAACTAGCAGCCTCAGGTTGGTGACAAAGCCACAACATCAGCTTTGTTAAACTGAGAAGCCCCCACTTGAAGACCATGGTTTCAGGCTAATGGCCCTTGTCAGTCCAGGGCAGACTTTATTCCATGAGAGAGAGAGAGATCCACAAGGGATCAAATAAAATCTTCACAATTTGCCAAAGAGGTGTTTAGCTGGCAAAGTGGCTAGGCTATATCTCTGGTCAAAATATAATTTTGTCTGGAGGATAATACTCTCTAAAAATAAAGGTCGTCTCTCCCGTCAAAATTGATGTCAAAACTAGACACCATCCAACATTGTGACTTTGTCAACAACCCGTGTTTGCTAGTTTATGAAGACAGTCACTGGATGATGTCTTAGTTTTGACATCTGTTTTGATGGGAGACAGGTGACCTTTTTTTTAATAGATCATTATCCTCCCAGCAAATTTTCCAATTAACAATATACATATATAAATATATGTATATACTAAAATAAACTATTCATTGGAAAATATGCAATATAAACACACACACTGAGAGAAGAATAACAAAAACAATCACAAGACTCGGAATTAAACACTATAAAGAGATGACAATACATCCAGATGGCACATGAGCCTACAGGACATGTAACAATTGTCCTGGTGTGGAACTAACACCTACCCACATATTCTTATGTTCAGAAATGGCTGCAGCCTTGCAGAAAATTGACATGGACCCAGAACAGCAGCTTTACACACCCAAGATAGAGAACATTGTGACTGCTATGATAGAGATGTATGGAGATATCTGAGGCTCTTCATTGTACACAAAAAGAACAGCAATAAAATTAGCGAATATGAACCTATTTGTTTTTAAATTCTCTCCTATATTTCAAGTATTGCCCAAGTGTAGAAATAGCTATAAGTGTACCGTAGGTATAGAAAGGTAGCAGGGCACTTTTCTAATTATATGTAGGTACACAGATTGTTGTCCAAATACTATCATGATTTGAGTAAACTCAATCATTCCTCCAGGGAAAAGTGCCTTTTCAAAAACATTTTTATTGTTCTCTAGCTTTCGGGTACGGATGTCCTTCTACAGGAGAAAACTTGGTATAATGATACGCCAATAGAAGACGAGTTAATGTAAAAAATATTTATATGTAAAAAATAATATTTTTTATATCTATAGAATTTTATAAAATTATGTAAAATAGTATCCGATTATATTTAACTTGTGTTCTATTGCCGTATCATTATACCATGTTTTCTACTGTAGAAGGGTGTCCATGTCTGAAAGCTAGAGAACAATAAAAATGTTTTAAAAAGAAACTTTTCCCTGGAGGAATGATTGATTTTACTTAATATTGATACAAGGGATTATTTTATTGAACTATCATGATATGTTATCACATTGCTATGATAATAAATTCACACCTGACACCATTATCTGGGCTCATTCTATGGAGTTGTTGCTTCACACAGCATTCTTTTGACAAGTAGCCTCTGGAGTTAGCCTGTCAAATACATTTGGTGTTTTGAAGTGCCATGTAGAAGGTGAAAGACACACACACCAAAGTCTGGAGCAAGAACCCGCTAGATATAGGTTGACAAAGAGAGAAGTCCAACTGAGTGAGGAGTGACATGAACACAGTGTCAGAGAAAACTCCTCCCTAATGATTGATTCTAAATTTTCTTTCTTCTTCCTCAGAAGAATTGGAAAATAAACCCCGGGGGTCCAATAATTTTGAGGAGGCCAAGTTTATGACCTTCTGCAAAAAGGGGAGAATATTGCATCAGCCAACATGAACTGATAATGCTTAAATTCCTTTAATTGAGAACTTTTATATTTATCCTTTCAGATTGTTTTTATTGAATGCTTCATTGTACCATTATTGTGTGTGGCTTCTTAATATGTGACACATATGTTTGGCACTACATTCTGAAAGGTTTCAACATATCCTATGTTCTGAAAATTCTAAACTATTATAGATGTGTATGATTCTTTTAAAATTATTTCATACGCGTCTATAATAGATGCAAGAAAATAAGACCTAATCCAAATAATTTAATTCGTTAACACCATTGTTACCATCATCAGATAAGCTGTTACTGAAACGTCACACACTATTAAATTATTTGGATTAGGTCTTATTTTATTGTAGATATAATCTATAATCCAAATTGTGGTTTATCATCGCGTCTATAATAATTTCAAATTTTCATAACAGATGGCGCACTAATGCATCATAATATCCTATGTTCACCATACCATTCTGGAGAACATCTTTAAGTTGGGGAATGTCATTTATTGGACTTGAGAACAAGGATTTTTATTTTCTGTTCTTTTAGTGTTTCCCCACTTCTTGTTCCTCTATTTGTATGAATAGGACTTTTGTGCTTCATGTATTCTGGGCTGAAACAAGGTAATAAGACCAAATCCAAATAAATAAATAGTGTGTGACATTTGGATTTGGTCTTATTACCTTGTTTTATAATCCAAATTGTGCCTTATCGTATTCTGGGCTGATTTTGTATTGATGGATCTTGGAGCACACATCTCTCCTGCAATGAGGATTATCTCTCCTGCAATGAGGATTTCAAGGCATTGAGATTTTCTTGAGGTGACTGGGATTGGTTCTTTCTTCCTTTAATGTTCTCTATTGATTCCCAAGGTAACAAGACCACTTGAATACTTCCTATACAACATGTCGGTAAAGCATTGCTACCATCTTTGGTAGCAAACAATTCTGAGAAAATAGAAGTTGAATAATATACAGTTACACCTGTCTATAGCACCCCCTCTAAATAACGCCTTCCTTTCTATAGCGCCTGATTTTAAATACGTAGTACGATGCGATTTACATTAAAAGTGACCTGTCTATAGCACCCCCTGTCTATATCACCCCCTCTCTATAGCACCCTATTTTGGTGAGTCCCAAGAGGGGGTGCTATAGACAGGTTTAGCTGTATATTATTAATAAAATTTATTTTAAATGTTTAATGGTATTTACCTAGTTCACTATAACCAGTTTACTAAGTGTAAAACAAGGATATAATAGGCTAGAATAATGATAAAGCACAATTTAGATTATAGATACAAGAAAATAAGACCTAATCCATGCTAGAATAAATATGCTCATAAAGATTTTTTTTTGTTTTAACATATAAAAAAAAAAGTAACTTTCCAATAAGAGGACATCTCCCTGTAAAGAACACTTTAGCTTTGCAACTAGGTGTTGTCTTTTACAGGGAGGTTCTACTGTATATTGTTTCTGTACATATTTTTTCATATAAAAAATGTCAATATTTATACATATTTAAAGGAATTACAGAAAAACTTTTGGGCATTGCCTTCTTTAACAGTTCTTATATTTAGCTGAAGAGAGAGAAGGCTGCATACATTGTAATTCCTTATAGGAAAAACTTGGAGTGTGTCACTTTTTACTCTTTTGAAAAAGTTATGGCTGTTTTCATTTATTTAGATCCAGACAATAAGGCACAATTTGAATTATAGATTATAAACATAAGGTAATAAGACCAAATCCAAATAAATAAATAAATAGTGTGTGACATTTTGGTAACAGCGTTGTTACCATCTTCAGACAAAAGTACTGAATGATTGAGTTGTAAAAACAACTCAAAAAGAACTGAATCATTCAGTACTTTTGTCTGAAGATGGCTACAACGCTGTTACCAAAATGTCACACACTATTTATTTATTTGGATTTGGTCTTATTACCTTGTGTTTATAATCTATAATTCAAATTGTGCCTTATCATTTTTATAGACTTCAATGGACCTAAGAAGTTTTAGATCCAGACATTTTGGTGAGAGATTTCCTTTCGCCCTTCTCTTAGGGAAATGGGTTGTTGAATTCTAGCATCTACTTATATACAGGATTTTCTAATATACATGTATGTGTGTGTGTGCAAAGCATAAAAAGGGTGTATATTAAGTATAATTAGAATAAAAAATGAAAAATTTAAATAATTCTAGTAATGTTAATAATTAAAATGTATAGGAAATACAGTAGAACCTCTCTGTAAAGGACAGTACCTAGTTACAGAGCCAAAGTGTCTTTTACAGAGAAGTGTCCTCTTACAGGAGAGTTGCCTTTATTTTATATGTTAAAACAAAAAAAAAATCTTTATATGAAGAATATTATATTTATTATTATATAGCATATTATTAATTGTTTAACACTTAGTAAATGGTTAGAGTAAACTTGATACTAAATACCATTAAGCATTTGAAAGGAATATTATTTAACATATATATATTCTTTATACAACTTTGATTTTCTGAATTGGCCGCTAGTGGAAATATCTTATCATATGTAAAAATCAATAAATGATGCATTGGGAAGTGTATGTTGTTTGGAGGTATCCGCAAGTGTGAATGTATTTTTAATGGAAGGACAATTTTGGAGCTAAAAACTATCACTTGTATAGAGGTGTTTGCTAGTGCGAGTGTCAGATAAAGAAGGTTCTACTGCATATGCATAATATACATTTGACTCTTTTGTTATTGCCAAAACCAGGAATCCTCTTGATCGCAGCAACTATGTTATACCAGTAGTATGGATGATTGTAAGCAGGAGTTGTGGCTGAGGTTGGCACAGAGAGGAGTCAAGCTGAGGTAGAGAGGGATAAACAAACCACTGGGAGTGTTTGGACAAGGATGGAGCAATCTCTCTTGGTCTTGTTGATCTTAGGTGTGAAAAACAGAGTTTTATATATCTACAGCACAACCTCTTTAATTCAACCCACCTTATTTCAACACACTTTATCTATAAAAATATAGATTGCCTCTCTTGTCAACATAGATGTCAAAATGACCTCATCTATTGACCATCGCCACAAACTAGCAGCCTCAGGTCGGTGACAAAGCCACAATACCAGCTGTAGATCAATATCCTCCTAGTGTAATGTAGATACAAGCCAAGGCTGTGTTCTGAGAGGTGGCTGTGATAGCAGCAAGTCATCCCTTTGCAGAGTCCCAGAGAGGGCCAGCCAACAACTGCCCCGGCCCACTACCCCGTATAGAGAATGGACAGGCTCTGGAGCCGGAGAAGTCCCACTGGGCCAAGGGCAGTGTTGTGCTCTACACCTGCAAGACTGGCTACCAGCCTGCCGGGGGCTTGGACAGGGCTATCTGCCTCTCTCCCAACTGGCAGCTCCCCACCCTCAGCTGTCTAGGTAGGACTGGCCTTCTTACTTGTTGTGTCTCTCGGATAACCTCTGATTCAGCCTTAGGATACGCTCTAAACACTCTGTTAAAACACATCAGCATCTGCTTGTATAGTCTCCTTATTTGAAAATGTATTATCGGTGATAATGGTGAAAAATGGAAAGATGATAGGGTAAACACAATGTTATGCAGCCATTCCCAATATCAGCAGCCATCCTTGTATATGCTGCAGTTTATGTTAATCTTCTATAATTGACAATAGAAAAAAGATTACAATTGATTCTCACTATATCAACATTACTTGAGATCAAGATTTTATGTTGTTTTAACTAGATTGTTGTTCCCATAGCCATAGTTAAATCAATTGGGACTTAAAACTTGGGTCCTAAGAATTATGTTGTTATAACTGAGGAGCTCTGAAACTCAGACAGCACCAAACAGCACTAATAAGATTTACAACAGATTTACATCAGGCTTAAACTGGGGTGCAAATGCCAATATCTTACGCACAACGTACCTTGCACTCGTAAGACCTATTTTGGAATATGCTACACCAGCCTGGATCAATGCAAGTAAAACTAACCTGTCCAAAATAGACAGAATCCAAGCAAGCGCAGCTAAAATCATCAGCGGACTTCGAGGATCCTGCCCAAATCGCATTGCTGAACTCGAATCCAACCTTCTTCCCCTGCACCTAAGGAGAAAAATCTGCTTTTCAAAATTTATAACAAAAAAGATTAACTCTCCAAAAGAACATCTTACAGGAAAATTTATTAGAAATTGGGTCCCAAACCAAAGATTAAAACGCCCCACTCCTCTCAACATGGCTCACAACTCTAATCTTTTAGACATCCCAATTAATCCCAAACACAGAACTTCCTATCCCCCACACAAAACTCGCAACAAACTCATCTGCTTCCCTCATCTACCAGACAATCCCCACAAACATGAAACTCAGCCAGAATTACTTAAAGCTCTTGGCCTCCAAATCATTGAGGAAAATAGCTCCCTTTTCGACATCACAATTTACACTGACGGTAGCCAACTTGAAACTGGACTGTCTGGCAGTGGAATTGCTATCTACAAAGATAAGATCCTGGAAAAAATCTCCCTCTCCCACCCTAGACATCTTTCAGTTTATAAATCAGAACTCTCTGCTATAGATACGGCTCTAAAAGACATCAACATCAACTCGCCAAGCAAAATAATAATCTACTCAGACTCAAGAGCAGCCATTTATACCCTTCAAAGCTGCTTCTCCAGTCAAGAACCCCTCCTCAAGAGCATTGCTAAGTCTGTAAACCGACTCCCAGCCAACAGCTCAGTCACAGTGCAATGGCTTCCAGCTCACGTTGGAATTCCTGGTAATGAGCTGGCAGACTCTCTGGCAAAGGCTGGAGCTCTTGGCCTACCTGAAGCAAGAGAATCCACCACCCAACTAGACGAAAGAGACCTCCTCCGTACCATCAAAACCCAATGCCTGCAGGAATGGAAATCTGATGCTGCACATGACTGGTACAGAGCAGGAGGGACAAGCACCGGTTCTGTCCTCCCAAGAGAACAACAGTCTTTGATTTCCAGACTTAAGTCTGGTCATCTACGGACAATGACTTTCCAGAATGGTTGCAAGGTTTTCCCACTATGTACCAAGTGCAATTCTCAGCCTGCAACCCCAAGACATATTATTGACTGTATTGACTCATCCATTGATGAGCTCTACTCTTCCCCGGCAGACACCATCAAAAATCTCAAGCTTTACAAGCTTGATACCTTAGTGTGATTGAGTGGAGATAAGAAAGAAGAAGAAGAAGAAGACAACAGACCATCTCAAACAATTGAATATAGAAAATAATAACAAAATCTACCCCACTTGCCCAAAATGTAGCTTGGAACCTGCAGCTCCAGAACAAATTTTGGCTTGCATTAGATGTACTAAGCAGGACCTTTGGGAGAAGCCGCTGCTTATCATCAAACAGCTTGAAGAGGATGGACTCATGGAATTAGTGTAATATTTGCACAAGCGGATAAGAAACAACAACAATGCTGTTATAAAAGAAGCTGTTATAACAAGATTTCACTTGGCCTACCTACAATCTAATCTCGCTATAACAACACGATCTAGTCACAACCAGAGTTAAAACAATAGGAACTTTATAATTGAGATGCTCTAACCAAGAGGCTGCTGTTACACCAATGGATGTCCAGGAGCCTGTCCCCCTCAGCCCCCAGCTGTGATGAATGCCAACCCCACCATTGACCCCAAGGCCACCCACCACTTCAACAACTCAGCCATCCAGTACAGCTGTCTCACAGGGTACCAGCCCAGTGCAGGTACCAAGCAGGCCATCTGCCGGGTCACCAACAACGTCTCCTACTGGGTCCCTCCCACCTTCACTTGTTCCCGTGAGTTCCCACCCAACTCCTGCTTTATTCCCACTAGAGGGTGGCAACAAATAGATACATATCTTGATAAAGCACAATTTGGATTATAGATTATAAACACAAGGTAATAAGACCAAATCCAAATAAATAAATAGTGTGTGACGTTTCAGTAACAGCGTTGTTTCCATCTTCAGACAAAAGTACTGAATGATTGAGTAGTAAAAACTACTCAAAAAGTACTGAATCATTCTCTCAGTACTTTTGTCTGAAGATGGTAACAATGCTGTTACTTAAACATCACACACTATTTATTTATTTGGATTTGGTCTTATTACCTAGAGATACATATCTTAAAAATATCATCCACAACTTAGCTCCCTCTATCGCTAAAAATTTGAACGCTAGTTTTCAAGTGATAATCGCTCTTCAACGGGCTTAAAAAATATCGACTATATTTAACAAGAAATATTTACAAATACAAATATCCACGCTGCACGTGTTTGTTTTTGTAAATATTTCTTGTAAGATATAGTCGATATTTTTATTAAGCCCGTTGAAGAGCGATTATCACTTGAAAGCTAGCAATTTAAAAATAAAAAGAAACTCATTGTGAGGAAATATTTTGTAATTTATTTTGATGATAGTACAAACTGTCCTTCATGCTCTCATCACTCTACCACCTTGATCTATCTCTTCAACTCAATATTTTTAATTCTCTGAAACATTTTGCTTGTGTCCACATTTCTACAATGCCATATTGTTGCGATAGATTTACTTTGTCAGGTAGCACCAAGTCCATATGTATGTGCAGCTGTGGATTGTGGACTCCCAGACCCCCCTATCCATCATGGAAAGATTCTGGGCACCAAGTTCTCCTTCACCAGCATAGTGAAGTTTGAATGTGAACCGGGCTATGTGCTCCGTGGGGAGTCCATTCTGCACTGCCTGGCTTCAGGGAACTGGAGTGCCAAGCCACCTACTTGTCACCGTAAGTCTCAGACAACTAAACCAGTGGAAGCTCCTTATACAACCAACATAGTTAGGACAATTTGGATTAGAGATTACAAACCTAAGGTAACAACCATATTGAAATAATTTTTTTTTTGCTTATCCCTAGTACACGTGGTACAGGCCACGATAATCATGGTGGGTAGAAGCTGGCGACTGCTTTTACTGTTAGTACACCACATGTCTACACATGTGAAAAGCAGTTCGACTTTGTACTTACAAATGTGCCAGAAACCCTGTTTGGTTACTTGCACTCGCTGGTAGGGTTGGACTTTTGCAAGAAACTGTGCCCATTGGAGCATTTTTTTTTTCAATCAGAGAAAAGTGCCGATTGGAGCATTTTTTTTTTCAATCAGAAAAAAGTGCCCAATGCGGGAATTGGAACCCGGGTCGTAGCGGTCGAAAACCAACAGTTTAGACCATCTTTCTACTGACCCCCATTGAAATAAATAAATTGTTGTAGTGCAGAGAATATCTACCTGTTTTTAATATAAGTTCAAGAAGACTTTTAACTTTTATATTTTATTAAATAATTATTAAAGATTATAAGAAAAAAATATATGCTGACAAACTTGAGTCTCATCATGTCTCTATCTCTATCCTCAGATTACACTCAACTAACACATATATATATATACACCTAAAGTATGCAAAACTTTTTCTTACAATAATTAGATTTACATATATTCAATTCATAGAACATTTAAAAGCACGAATGTTTCTTTTATACATAATACAAACTTCTACTGTCCTTACTGCAATGAAAAAATATATTGGGAGGACTTGGCTCATCAGGGGTGAACCCTCCCAGCGGTTTCGCCAATTTAATCTACCAGACCGCTTCTAAGAGTTCTAATACTGTAATGGACGATTCTGCTTATATACGCAGCACTGAAGAGTGGAATCTCAGAAATGGTTTTCAAGAAAACTATGGACATAAGCTTATAGGACAGTAAAATTACATTCAAATATTTGCATCGAGCAATGCTCTTCCGCAAACAATAAAGACAAGGCCAGTTAGGCGTAAATTAACACAAAGCAATAACGCGCCATCTATACATATAAAATTCACCACTGATGAACCAAGCCCTCCCAATATATTTTTTCATCACAGTAAGGGCAGTAGAAGTTTGTATTATGTATAAAATAAACATTCGTGCTTTTAAATCCTTTGATTTTATATGTATAGATGTTATTGCTTTGTGTTGAATAATATATTTACATATCTTGTCTTAACCCCAATAAGATGATCACATAATTCATGGTGAGATGTTTCAGTAACAATGTTGTTACCATCTTCAGTGCTGAACAATTCTACAGCATGATAAAGCACTATTTGGATTATTCTATATACAGTTACGAGCGTCTTTCCTCATCTCCTAATCAGTCATCTCTCTCTGTCACCATTTGCTTTTTTTTTGGAATGGCGCCCTCCTATTGGTTGGCTATGGTCACACCACCTTTGCCCCCCCCCCCCCACTCGCCATTTAACTATTGTGTTGGAGCGGGTCGCTCCCTAAATAAATGCATATATTAGATAATAACCAAATGGAATCCTCTCTTTCTCTTTCCCAGTAAGAGACGCCTACGGAAGCCAACAGTACATAGACAGATAAAGCACATAGGCTATAGTTATTAACTAACATATGCAATTAATTAAGGCGCCAATTTATAATTGTAACAAATAGTATTTGAATCAAAACATTCAATCGGGTAAAACACGGGCGTTGCCCGGGTCATTCGGCTAGTAGATTATAAACACAAGGTAATTAGACCAAATCCAAATAAATAGTGTGTGACGTTTCAGTAACAGCGTTGTTACCATCTTCAGACAAAAGTGTATTCAGCATTTTTGTCTGAGGATGGTAACAATGCTGTTACCGAAATGTCAAACACTTTTTATTTATTTGGATTTGGTCTAATTACCTTGTGAATTCTACAGCATGTTTTAAAAATAGTCCCTGATACTGTTTTCAGTTGGGTAAACACACATTTTTTTGTTTTACTCAACTTTTGCAAATAATATTTTAAGAAGGGGAGGTTGGTGGATGAGTATTCGGTATAAACCATCGATTTACGAGTCACAGCCTCTGGGATCAAATTCTGCATTGAGCTTTTTTTTTTCTGTGTGTGAATAAAAAAAAAATTGCTCAAATGATTCATTCACTTCAATATGACTCAATGACTCGTGCAAAAGTCTAACCCCATCAGTGAGTGCAAGTAACCAAACAGGGCTCTGACACATTGGTAAGTGCAGAAGTCAAACAGCTTTCTACCTGTGTAGATATGTGGTGAACTTACAGTAATGGCAGTCATCAACTTCTACTGACCATGTTTATCATGGCCTGTACCACATTTACTAGGGATAATATATATGTTGAGATTCATAGACTATAATTTCTAAATGCTTTTATATAACTTGCTTCCATGTCTATCTGTCCACAAATCTTGTAATCAATTTTTTATATACAGTTAAACCTGTTTATAGCGCTCCCTCTTGGGACTCACCAAAATAGGGTGCTATAAACAGGTCACTCTTGATATAAAATGTTTACATTTTAATGTTTAAAATCAGGTGCTATAGAGAGGAAGGCTCTATTTAGAGGGGAATTATAGACAGGTTTAACTGTACTTCCAGAGCATGTAGAAATCTAAAATTTAGTACAGATCTCAGAACCCGATGACAATGCAAGTTGACAAATATTCAGACATCTGGGTGGTCAGAGTGGTCAGGAACAAACAAATTTCCAAATTGCCTTTCTAATTTTGTAATTCAATTTTAATATGCTTCCAGACCACATAGAAGTATGAAAATTTTGAATACTCGCTCAGTCCAATTAACAATGCAAGTGTACATGTTGTAATGTAATGTTGTTGTTGTTGTTTCTTATCCCCTTGTGTAAAGATTACACGAATTCCATGAGTTCATGCTCCTCGAGCTGTTTTATGATGAGCAGCGGCCTCTCCCAAAGGTCCTGTTTAGTGCATCTAATGCAAGCCAAAATGTGTTCTGGAGCTGCAGGTGCCAAGCTACATTTTGGGCAAGTGGGGTAGATTTTGTTATTATTTTCTATCTTCAATGGCTTGAGATGGCCTGTTCTAAATCTTGTTAGTGTTGTTTGATGCTGTCTATTTCTGATGTTCAGAGCTCCTCCTGGGTTCACTCCACTGTACCAACTGTGCTTAGGTGGGATCCTCCAGTTCTTGTTTATTTTTGTTTTGGCTACTGTCTCTATTTCTTTAAAAGTAAGTTTATTTTTCTGTGGCAAGGGTTCTTTTGTGCCTTTTTTCGCTAGCACATCAGCAGCTTCATTGCCTTCAATTCCAACATGTGAGGGTATCCATTGAAGGTGAATTTTTGAGGTTTTTGAGAGTTTTTGGAGATAGCCAATTATGTTCCTGCTTACTTTGTCTCTGAGTTCCCCTGTGTGACTCAAGTGTTGTATGGCACTTCTACTATCAGTAAGAATCCAGATATCTTGATAATTAGAATTTCTGATGGATTTTAAGGCTTCATAGATGGCTATAAGTTCTGATCTAAAGACTGAGCAAAAATCTGGGTTTCTTCTGTTCATTTTCTCAATGCCATTTGTGGTTTTGATAAGACAGCCACTGCCAGTGTGTCCTAGCTCGTCTCTGCTACCATCGGTATAAATAGTTATTGCATTTTTAGGAATGTTATTAATTATTTCTAATGATAATTGTTTTAAGTATTCTGGATTTTGGCATTGTTTGTTGGTGGGTTCATTTAAAGAGGCATTAAAAATAACATTTTGTAGTGGTTTGCATGGAGAAATTTTTTCTGCTAAATAATTTTTTTCTACTTTATATTTTAAAAATCCATTTCTTTTGGCCAGGTGGAGAGGGCCTTCTTTTTTGAGTCTTAGATTGGATTCCCAATTAAGTATGTAATTGGAAGTTCTGTGTTTGTTTCCATAACTCTTGATTTTGTTTATATATTTTGGCAGATTGTAGCTTCTTCTATCCTTTAAGGGCATAATGTCTGCCTCGTAAAGTACAATATCATTAGGGCAGGTATTTCGAAGACCTGTAATAATTCTAGCTGCACTTAGTTGTATCCTTTCCAGTGATTTTAGATTTGTTTCAGATGCTGTACCATAGATTTGATATCCATATTCCAGGATAGGTCTAATTAGAGATGCGTAAGTTAATTTTAGTGTGGTTGCATCGGCTCCCCACTCTCTTCCTGAAATATATTTCAGGATTTTTAGTCGGTCTCTTCCTTTTCTAATAACTTCTTCAATATGTTTACTGGAGTTAATTTCAGGATCCAGGGTGTAGCCAAGATATTTAGGATGTTTATTATATTGTAATTGTTGTTCTTTCAGAATAATTTTTGGCCTTATTTTGTATAGTTTCTTATCGGTAGTAAAAAGACAGGTTTCAGATTTTTGGGGGTTAAATTCTAATTTATGTTTATTAGCAAATTTTTCTAGGTGGAGAAGAGTCTTGTTCAAATCCCTTTCAGCTTTTTTCCAGTTAGTGTTACTGCTCCATAGAATAATGTCATCAGCGAAAAGTCCAATATTGGTTTTATGTGAAATTTTTTCTTCTATTCCTGCAATAAATAGGGTGAAGAGAGTTGGGCTAAGGACTGATCCTTGTGGTAATCCTTGGTACAATTTGAAGGTTTTAGATAGAGTTCCATTATATTTGACCCTGATGTATCTATTTTTAAGGAAATCATTTATCCAAGTGATAGCTTTTCCATCAATTTTGAAATGCTTGTATAATTTTGTAATTAACTTGTTTTTCCATACCTTATCAAAAGCTTGAGTAAGGTCTAAAAAAGCAGCTATGGTGTGGTTAGTTGGTTTTCTGTTTTGTGCATCTTTTACCTTTTGTGTGAAAAATAAGAGTTGGTCTATTGTCCCATGTCCTTTCCTAAATCCATATTGTTCTTCTGGTAAGAGATTTTTTGTGTCGAGGTGGTAAGTGAGTCGTCTGAGTATAATTTTTTCCATTAATTTGCAGCAAATACTTGTGAGGGAGATAGGTCGGTAGTTTTTTGGGTCATCAGCAGATTTGTCAAGTTTTTTAATAGGAATTATTGTTGCAGTTTTCCAGTCTTGAGGCAATTTTCCAGTTTTCCAGGAGTTATTGAAAATATCAAGAAGTCTTTCTTTGCCATTTTTGCCCAAGTTTGATATCATTTGGCCATGAATTCCATCTGGCCCAGGAGTCTTGTTTAGGTCAGTGTTTTCTAATGCATAATCTAGCTCTTTCATATTGATTTTTTCATGGAAAATATTATGAGTGCTGGTGATATTTTTACAGTCATGAATAATCTTTCGGGCCTTTTTTTCAACTTTCTTATCTTTTATTTCAAATTTGATTTTACTACTTATTTGATAAGAATTACCTAAAAGATTAGCAGCATTTTTATCATTAGTTGCTGGGGTACCATCTGTATTCTTAATCATATTTGTGTTTTCAGTTTGTGACTGGGATCTGTCAATTTGTTTTGCCAAATGCCAAAGTTTTGTATTTGGGTTTCTTGGGTTCAGGTTTTCACAAGTTTGTTTCCATTTTTCCCTTTTCATATTTACATATAACCTTTTTATTTTTGCATTCACAATGTTCAGTTCAGTTCTACAATTTGTTTGGTTTTGGGTGCACTTTTTTTGTAGTTCATTTCTTTTAGTTATAAGTGTTTGAATATCTTTTGCCTGGTGTGTATAATTTGGAATCCATTTCTTAATATTACCTCTTGGTATTGAAACTTTGGCTGCTTTAATAATGGTGTTTTTGAAAGATATCCAATTTTGTTCCAGATCTTTTATTCTAGTGGGTGCTTTTCTAAAGTCTTCATTGGTGTTTTGCTGGTAAAGATTCCAATTAGCCTTTTTGAAGTTCCAGAATTTTTCTTTAATTGAGCTTGTTTTGGTCTTGGTGCTAATTTCTATCAAAATTGGCAAGTGATCACTTCCAATACTTTTTAATATTTGCCATTTGCATTTGTGGAAAATGTCAGGACTGGAGAAACTTATATCAAGTGCTTGTGCAGTATTATAGCTGTAAGAATGGTGGGTAGGATTCCCATCATTTAAGCACATGAAGGCATTGTCGTCAAATAAGTTTGAAAGTATTTTGCCTCTTGGGTTTGGCATGGAACATCCCCATAGTTGATGTTTGGCATTAAGGTCACCTACAATAATAGTGTTGTCTGTAAGAAATTGAGCCATTGTTCCATCGTCAATAAGTTTATTGTTTGGTGGGTGATACATATTGAATATGTTGATGGTTTTGTTTTGACTGAGGTAGACTTTGATACCTTGGGCTTCGAGGTCTGATGTATTTGGAATATTAATGGCTATTTCTTCATAGCACAAATTCTTGATTAAAAATGCAAGGCCACCCCCTTCTTTATTTCTGTCTTTTCTGAGGATATTGTAGTTTTTGTATTTGAGATTGTATTTTTCATTTAATTTGGTTTCCTGTAGGGCTATAATTTGTATCTTTTGTTTTTCAGCTATTTCCATTATTTCTTCTAATTTTATTTTTGTTGCTGTTGAGCACAATCCATTTATGTTGCACTGCAAAATTCTCAATTGCTTGGAAGCTGCAAAGTTAGAAGTTTGTGGAGACTGTATTATACTTATCGGACAGAACCCTCTACCTAAGTCCTGAACGCGCCCCTGTTTATTCTGCGCGACGGGCGATGCAGCATGCAAATCAACATCTGATCTCATGGAATGGGGTGTAGGGGTGCAGCTTTCGTTGATCATGGCACCATGATCCAGGCACACTTTGGTGAAAGTCTGACTTTGCCTGTAGTTTGAGGCCGTTCCTAACATGGAAGCAGACGCCTTTGCTGCCGACTCTAACATGAGTACAGACGCAGCTCCTCCGTATCCCTGGAGTGGGACCCTTGCTGAGGTCTATCAACTGGGTCAGTTGAAGTCAGGATTTTTAAAGAGGTCTACTCCTCTTCTAACAATGCTGCTGTTGGTCCGCGACTGCTTATTCGTCAGAGTTATTCTGCTTGTTTCGCAGCTGGCCTTCATATCTGAAGGTCGTTCCCCTATCCGCCACCTGGGGACGCGCCCTATATGGAACCACCTATATGGAAATAAGAATTAAAACTATGAAGATAAATAAATCATTTTAATTTTCCCTTCCTCAATGAAAACTGGTGCTTATCAACTAAGTGCAAAGGAATTTTAACATTCCACAAAAAAAAAAAAAAAACATGCATATTATAAGTACATTAAGAATTGTAAATCATTTTATTTTATAAAAAGAAAAATTATGTTCAATTTATATAAAAATACTTTAGCTAACATATCACATATAGAAACAAATATATGCCAAATACAATAGTTGAGGCAGCCATTTCTTTTGGAGCTAAGTCGGCCTGCCACTGAGTAGTGCTCCCAGTCTTAATGACAAAGGTAGATACATTCTGCTTCACCCAGTCACGATGGTTGTCAAACAGACACCAACAAGGGTCACAACTTGATGCCCTAATATGATTGAGTGGAGATAAGAAAGAAGAAGATAGTGGAGAGCATTTCTATGTTAAGATTTTGTTATAAAAGGTTATCTATTTCAA
The DNA here is from genome assembly GCA_030710605.1 of Cordylochernes scorpioides. Classification (NCBI taxonomy): domain Eukaryota; kingdom Metazoa; phylum Arthropoda; class Arachnida; order Pseudoscorpiones; family Chernetidae; genus Cordylochernes; species Cordylochernes scorpioides. The sequence goes on from CP092865.1 coordinate 144,367,310, forward strand.
CACTAACAATTTCTTTTTTCATATTTGAAAAAAATCAATAAGCCGCTAACAATAAAAGGCAATTGGTCACTAGACTTGATGAGCGTTATATTTTGGACGATATCTGATTGGACTACTAAGAGATTGATATTCTAATCCCATCACAACAAGGTCATCCCCTTGAGTAGGAGGAGGTAGTTTAGGCAGGATGCCATCATATCTGAAGAAATGGCTGTCCCTATATAGTATAAGAACCTAAAACAGATTATTTTTTTACAAGCATTTAATAAAAGAGAAAAGGATTGGGTGTTTGCAGCAAAAAGTAGCTATATGCAAAAATAGATATCTATATAGATAGTCTAAAAAAAAGAATGCTATGCCAAATACTTTGTGGTACCAGATTATATCAAACTGTACAGCTAGAGAGTATGGTGCTAGAGTTATGTACAGAGGGAAGACTTTCCACTGCTTACTTTGACTAGAGACTCACTAATTCGCTTCAACATCTAGCTGAGTCCAGACCCAGCCTAGAACCAGGTAATTTTACCTTATTATACTAGAAGGAAGCATAGTGGATTTTGAGAGAGAAAGAGAGACTGTGTAGAAATTGCTCACATTCAAACTGAATCTTCCAAAAGCAGCTTTAATAGAGAAAAGTATGATGATATGTTTTCAACAGCCATGGGATCTAGTTGGTCCCTCAGGGACTCTGGAGGACAATAGAGGGACAATTTCCACCAATGAGCAACAAACTTCTGGAAGCCAATGAACTTTGGTCCTTGGTGGAAGGAGAGTGAGATAGAAAGCTGAGCAACAGTTTTGCTATTTGGGTCACAAAATTACAATTCAATGCTTTACTAGAGTAAAATATCATCAAATAGTGTGTCATTGTTGGAATATGGAGAATTCCTCGCCATAATATAGTGCTTTATAGATATAATAACAATCCACACCCAAACGATATACTAGTTCTACATCTCTGCTTCACTTCCATTTACAGTAGTCGTTGCTATCAAAAAGTGTACAATCTATTATAAAATCAGAAAGAGCTGGCCATATTCAAATCACAAGTTTATTAGTGAAAAAAAGAAAAATGCATGCCTAGCATACATTCTCTTTGTTTGTCTTAATCATTTTCAAATGTATCGAAACTATTTCAAAATCATTAATCACAAGCAATGCATACATCTTTAACTATACAAAGCCCATGAAACGTTCAGTTCATGATATGCCACAAGTCTTGTGGCCTAGAAAGAATTTTGCAACATTCTAGCTGTAGAGGGAAAACAGCCATTTGAAAGACAGGTACCACATTCTCAGGAGGTAGTCTTAAACACATAGAAAACCATCTCTACTAAGACGCCTATGTGCCATTGGGCTGTATCCAAATATACAATAGTAATACAAATGTAATGTAATGTGCATGTTGTAAGTGCAAAGTCGAATTGCTATTCACATGTGTAGACATGTAGTACACTTACAGTAAAAGCAGTCGCCTACTTCTACCCAACATGATTATCATGGCCTATACCATGTGTACTAGTGATAAGCAAAAAAAAAAAAAATGCAAGTGTACATGTTTTCAGACTTCTGGGTGGCCGAGATGGCCGGATATGAACCAATTTATCTCTCTTGTTATATCTTAGGTCACAATGTCAACTTGAAAAATTTCGGGAGTTGAGACCTGATCTTTTTTTTTAGCGATTGTTCAAGACTTCAAAGGAGGATGAAATCCAAATATTTGGGTTTCTATATAAAAACTTCCCCTTGGAATTACAAGCAAAAAAACTGTCAAAAGTCAATAAGTATATCAATTTATCTGTTATAATTAATTAACCAAACAGGTGTTTAAGCTGGTGGCTGATTACAATGTAAAGTTGCAGGAGGATGATATTCATGTATCAAGAGAGGCACTTTAATATATACAGTAGAACCTCCCTATAAAGGACACCTAATTGTAGAGCCAAAGTATCCTTTAGGGAGAGGTGTCCTTTTACCCGAGAGTGGCTAAATTGTCAAAATGGTATTTTTACCAATGAAAACTGTCCTTTGTGGAGAGGTGTATCCTAAAGGGAGGTTATACTGTAGTAGGTCCTGTAGTTGCCCACTGAAATGTGAGACGGTGTGACAGCTGTGCCGTGTCCCCCGCTGCCTCCACTAAGGGACGGCCTGGCTGAGGTCCCCACTCAGCCTGTCTACAAGGACGTGGTGAGGTTTCACTGCAATGAGGGCTTCAAGCTGCAAGGTCTCCAGGAGCTAAGCTGCCGGATGAATGGTACCTGGAGTGGAGGGCTCCCCAAGTGCCAGGGTGAGTCTGTCCTGCTGCTAGTACCTGTTGCCCAGATGTCACCCTGCCTGTGCAGTTGTTACCTGTCCTGTCATCAAAAATGTGCCGGGACAGAGCAATCCCCCCATCCATCTGGGCAACAACTACAAGTCCTTGATGATCCTCCGATGTCTTCATGACGGGAACACCATGACCCTCCGCTGCTCAGAGACTGGGGAGTGGGATCCCGCTCCATACTGCTATGGTGGGTACAGTACCAATCCTACTCCATTGTTGTATCATTGTGGAACCATTGTTGTACCATTGTTTCACCATTATTGTATCATTGTTTCACCATTATGAGGTCATTGTTGTACTGTCGTTGCTTCATTGTGGAATCATTGTTGTAACATCGTTGCACCATTGTGGAACCATTGTTGTACCATCGTTGCCCCATTGTTATAACATTGTTGAATCATTGCTGCACCATTATAGTACCATTGTTGCACTAAAGTTGTTCCATTGTTACACCATTATTGTTCCATTGTTGTACCATTGTTTCATCATTGTTGTTCCATTGTTTCACCATTGTTGTCCCATTGTTATACCATTGTTGTACAAAAAAATTTAGTGTGAGGAGCTATATAAGTGCTTTGATTGGTTCAACAAGCAACTATGTGTTTTGACTTGTAGAAGGCACATGGCAGCAACTAGCAAATCCCAAACTTTCATTATCCAGCAAAACTGAAGCCAAACATGACTGATGCAACCTGCATCCTCTCATTACAAAATCCTGTTCGGAGCCAGCTAGCTGAAATAGTGTTGAAATATAAAGACATTTGATATTACACTACACTCTCTCTCATGGACAAAACTTAAGGAAGTTGTACCTTTTAGCATGTATATCAGGATTCAAACAACTCTGAAAGATATTACATTGACCTTTATTGAAGTCACACGTGATAACCAATATACACCCATGGACAAAACTTAAGGAAGTTGTACCTTTTAGCATGTATATCAGGATTCAAACAACTCTGAAAGATATTACATTGACCTTTATTGAAGTCACACGTGATAACCAATATACACCCATGGACAAAACTTAAGGAAGTTGTACCTTTTAGCATGTATATCAGGATTCAAACAATAACTCTGAAAGATATTACAGTGACCTTTATTGAAGTCACACGTGATAACCAATATACACCCATGGACAAAACTTAAGGAAGTTGTACCTTTTAGCATGTATATCAGGATTCAAACAATAACTCTGAAAGATATTACTGTGACCTTTATTGAAGACACACGAGATAACCAATATACACCCATGGACAAAACTTAAGGAAGTTGTACCTTTTAGCTTGTATATCAGGATTCAAACAATAACTCTGAAAGATATTACAGTGACCTTTATTGAAGACACACGAGATAACCAATATACACCCATGGACAAAACTTAAGGAAGTTGTACCTTTTAGCATGTATATCAGGATTCAAACAATAACTCTGAAAGATATTACAGTGACCTTTATTGAAGACACACGAGATAACCAATATACACCCATGGACAAAACTTAAGGAAGTTGTACCTTTTAGCTTGTATATCAGGATTCAAACAATAACTCTGAAAGATATTACAGTGACCTTTATTGAAGACACACGAGATAACCAATATACACCCATGGACAAAACTTAAGGAAGTTGTACCTTTTAGCATGTATATCAGGATTCAAACAATAACTCTGAAAGATATTACAGTGACCTTTATTGAAGTCACACGTGATAACCAATATACACCCATGGACAAAACTTAAGGAAGTTGTACCTTTTAGCTTGTATATCAGGATTCAAACAATAACTCTGAAAGATATTACAGTGACCTTTATTGAAGACACACGTGATAACCAATATACATTCATGGACAAAACTTAGGAAGTTGTACTTTTTAGCATGTATATCGGGATTCAAACAATAACTCTGAAGTGTCTGTGTTTATATATATATGTATAAAATGTGTATAAGTATGTAAATAGTTTTAAACACGTTCTTAATAAATTTTAATATTCATAGAGAATCTAAATAGAATGCTTACACTTTATTTCAACCAATTTTTCTAATCCCAACCATTTCCCTCTCAAATTATCATCTTTATATCAAATGACTCAGCACTAGCTATAATTAGTAGTTTTTTGTATTCCAATGAGCCTATTTGCTTTATTTCAACCAGAAATAATTCAACACTAAACATTTTTAATTCGATGCCTTCTTAAGTTGTAGCAACCAAATGTCCACTAGCAGTGAATGCTGCGTTGAATTGACAATCATGTTAACCAACAATAAATTTTATAATACCGACTTTAATTCAACTGGAAATTGTGATCCCTTGAGGTGTTGAATTAAAGCAATTGGACTGTATATAAGTAATGTTGCACTACTTATTTGATTGTGCTGCTCTGTCTGAGGAAAGACGAAAACTAAATGATAAAACAGGGCAACTTTGTCCTTCATTTCCGGCACTAATTAATGAAATATCAAAGAATAGGTATATAGCGGTGGCGATATTTGGATTCCACAGGATTATATCCCGGGCCACACAATGTTCTCCCTTGTTAACTGGCGAATCCTGTATAGGGCGAGAGGCCCTAAAAAATGGCTTTGTTGTTGTTGTATATAAGTAGGAGCTGTGTAGCAGATGATACCCATCCTGCCATTGTTGTTGTTGTTGTATATGTATATAAGTAGGAGCTGTGTAGCAGATGATACCCATCCTGCCATTGTTGTTGTTGTTGTTGTATATAAGTAGGAGCTGTGTAGCAGATGATACCCATCCTGCCATTGTTGTTGTTGTTGTATATGTATATAAGTAGGAGCTGTGTAGCAGATGATACCCATCCTGCCATTGTTGTTGTTGTTGTATATAAGTAGGAGCTGTGTAGCAGATGATACCCATCCTGCCATTGTTGTTGTTGTTGTATATGTATATAAGTAGGAGCTGTGTAGCAGATGATACCCATCCTGCCATTGTTGTTGTTGTTGTATATGTATATAAGTAGGAGCTGTGTAGCAGATGATACCCATCCTGCCATTGTTGTTGTTGTTGTATATAAGTAGGAGCTGTGTAGCAGATGATACCCATCCTGCCATTGTTGTTGTTGTTGTATATAAGTAGGAGCTGTGTAGCAGATGATACCCATCCTGCCATTGTTGTTGTTGTTGTATATGTATATAAGTAGGAGCTGTGTAGCAGATGATACCCATCCTGCCATTGTTGTTGTTGTTGTATATGTATATAAGTAGGAGCTGTGTAGCAGATGATACCCATCCTGCCATTGTTGTTGTTGTTGTATATGTATATAAATAGGAGCTGTGTAGCAGATGATACCCATCCTGCCATTGTTGTTGTTGTGAGCATCCGTAAAGTCGAGTTTGACCTTTGGTGACCTATATGAACAAATATTCTCCAATTTGATGTGTTACTGGCCATCTAGTGACCTCTACAATACCTTTCTCTTCTAGCCAGCTTATTGCTATCACTAATATTGCCTGTGTCTTGGTAGAAGTAGAATGCATTGTAAAAACCTCAAAAATTCACCTTCAATGGATACCCTCACATGTTGGAATTGAAGGCAATGAAGCTGCTGATGTGCTAGCGAAAAAAGGCACAAAAGAACCCTTGCCACAGAAAAATAAACTTACTTTTAAAGAAATAGAGACAGTAGCCAAAACAAAAATAAACAAGAACTGGAGGATCCCACCTAAGCACAGTTGGTACAGTGGAGTGAACCCAGGAGGAGCTCTGAACATCAGAAATAGACAGCATCAAACAACACTAACAAGATTTAGAACAGGCCATCTCAAGCCATTGAAGATAGAAAATAATAACAAAATCTACCCCACTTGCCCAAAATGTAGCTTGGCACCTGCAGCTCCAGAACACATTTTGGCTTGCATTAGATGCACTAAACAGGACCTTTGGGAGAGGCCGCTGCTCATCATAAAACAGCTCGAGGAGCATGAACTCATGGAATTCGTGTAATCTTTACACAAGGGGATAAGAAACAACAACAACAACAACAGAATGCATTGTTGCCACATTGATAACAATGGGTATACTGTTGTTAGTGTCTATCTAGCCTTTAGGAAAAAGGCATCTCCAAATCGCGCAACTAAAAGTTGCTTATGCCATCTGTCAGAATAAATAAATATCATTGTTCAGAATGAACAAATTGTTGATTTTTAATTATTCCATAATTCTGGAATTATCAACAATTCGCTGTATTTATTCCGACAGATGGCACAAGGCATAAGCAACTTTTAGTTGCACAATCAGGAGATGCCTTAATTTATCCACCCTGATCCCATTACAAGTTCACTTTTGTACTATTTTTTTCACAGTAATAAGTTTGAGTCAAAAGGCGATCCATTAATTAAGATTATATAAAAGGGTGTACCTGGATCTGTAAAGAAAAAAAAAAAAAAAAGCAATTTTCACTGTGCAATAAATTGATAAAGAGGGAGCAATCTCTCGAAATATTTTAAGAAAAAAAAAAAATTTGCTTTTTTTTTTTTCTTTACAGATCCAGGTACGCCCTTTTATATAACAGTAAGAAGTTTATTTTATTTGAAAAATGACAAAAATTGTGCTAATATTTATTTCATTTCTTGATCTCTGGTGTCTTTGCAGTGCCCCCTACTACCAGCACAACTTCCACCAGGAAGCCTGCTATCCTGCCCACTTCTCGTCCTATCAAGGGTAGGTTACAACCCTGTGTGTGTACATGTGTGAGGCTGCCCCTTCGCAGAGTTGACTGGGCACGTTTCCATGTGGCAGATAGGGGAACTTACCTTTAGATATGAAAGCCAGCTACGACACAAGCAGAATAACTCTTTATGATTAAGCAGTCGCGGACCAACAGCAGCATTGTTAGAAATTAAAAATCCTGAGTTCAACTGACCCGGTTGATAAACCTCAGCAAGGGTCCTACTCCAGGGATACAGAGGAGCTGTGTCTGTACTTATGTTAGAGTCAGTAGCAAAGCCTTCCATGTAAGGAATGGCCTCAAATTATAGGAAAAATCTGACTTTCACCAAACTGGATCATGGTGCCATGGGATGAACATGGGACCATCTTAAGGAAACAGATATTTCTTATGATTGTCTTCTAGCAATATTGTCCATGTCTCTTGGAGATTATTCCACTGTATTGAGTAATGTGAGGACCTTTGGAAGAGGCCGCAGCATCAAGCCACTTGAGGGATTTGTGTAATCACCAGGGGATCAACAAGAAGAGTGTGTGTTGCAGGTGTGTGTCACCCCCCTCCCACCAGAACCCTGTCCAACGGGCAGATGGAGGTGCTGGGACAGACCCTCAAGTTCTCCTGTATACCTGGCTACCAGCTGAGGGGAGGTCCTCCTATAATTGAGTGCTACAACGGCACCTGGCCCGCCAAGTTACCTTTCTGTGAGTATGACTCTGGTGTCTGTGTAGCTAATATCCAGCTTGAACAAAATGTTTGAAAGTGTAAAACACAGTCCACCTCCATACTTGACTAGAGAGAAGAGAAATTGCATATTTCCTTTCAAATGAATGAAAATAGGCACAACCATTTGGATAATGATATAATACCATATCTTGTGTGTATATATACAGGGTGATTCAAAAAAATGTATACACACTTTGAACTTCCATAGAAAATTTATTTACCGTTCTACAAAGTTAAATTTCAGGAAAATAGAAAACTGAAAGTCCAATATAAATGAAACATAAATAACAAATGTTAATACTGTTCAAATTGGTGACCTGCAGCATCAGTTTACAATCAACCACCGCGCGGTGACGGCGTCGACGTCACGGTCGGCGCGCATGCGCGGCGGTGGTTGATTGAAAACTGATGCTGCAGGTCACCAATTTGAACAGTATTAACATTTGTTATTTATGTTTCATTTATATTGGACTTTCGGTTTTCTATTTTCCTGAAATTTAACTTTGTAGAACGGTAAATAAATTTTCTATGGAAGTTCAAAGTGTGTATACATTTTTTTGAATCACCCTGTATATACTAGCGGGTGTACCCGGCTCCGCCCGGGTTTTACTCGAGGGAATGTTTGTAGTCTAATATGTTGATATAATAAATCTATCTGAATATTAGGAAAGGTCAGGTAATTTTTTTGTAGGGTGATGCTCTGAAAAAGAACGCTATACCACTTTATCACTAAACAAATTGGCGAGTCAAAAATAAGCAACCTAAACAATCCATTAGCTTTGCAAGATAAGAAAAGAAATAGAGAAATGCATGCAAAATTCTCAACACAAATCAAAATCTTTAATCCTCAGAAGTAATGTATATTAGGTAGGATGAGGTTTATTTTGTTTCTATTACATTACATCATCTTTAAATCTCAAAGCAGAGCAAAACTGGCATACCCGAGACATTTGGCCTATATCGACAGATGAATCAGCTTTATAATCAATATGGGCATTATACTGCAAACCTGAAAACGGCTTATGAGTCCAAAGCTGAATACGCTGAACAGGAACTTGCATAGTTTGTGTAGCTGCGACGCGGGCTTCAGAATACCTAAGACGGCGAAGCGCACGACGCGTCTCACTTTGAAGTGGTGTCTCAATAGCTCTAGCATTCCTATATCTCCTGGAAGCAGCCGTATTCCTACCAAGTAAACGTCAGCTGTGGCGAGGCATATTCTGAAAAAAAATTTAAATTGAGATTAATAACAAAAGCTTCAAAACCAGCAATTTCTAAACAAAGCATAAAAATTTCCTGTCTTTTTGAGGTAAAAATCAAAATTTTTAAATTTTTTATTCAAAATAACCTTCAGATATGTTAAAAAGATTTTAAAAAACTAAAATCATAATATTATATATTACCAAAAAATTAATGTACAAAACCAGTTATCATTAAAAAGCTTCAAAAATAGACCAACCGCTGGATACGGCAATGAAAAAGCATGCTTTTTTGAGGTAAAAAATAGAAATAATTTTCTAAAATACAAAATACAACCCCTATATGTTAAAAAAAAACTATAAATAATCTAAATATAAAATATTTAATCAAATAAATTAAAATATCTTTAAAAAATTTTGAAAAAGGACTTCAAAAAGACAAATAAATGAATCCGTAAAATAAATCCCTTGCTTATTTAAAAATATAAATAACCTATTTTTTAGATACAACCCATATATGTAGAAAATATAATAAATAAACTGTATTTAAAAGATCAAAGCAATAATTAAAAAATTCCATAAGAAAATTTAAAAAAGGACCTCAAAATGACCCATAATTGAACACAATGAAATTGCTTGCTCTTTTTTGCGATTAATAATAAAAAACCCAAATATTTTAAAAAACACAACACCTATATGTTATAAATACCACAAATAATTTGTATTTGAAAGATCTAAATAATTAAATAAAAATTTCTTAAGAAATATTTGAGAAGGGCCTCATAATGACAATCACATAAACATATCAATAAAATATCTTGCATCTTAGTGAAAAAAAATAGAAATAACCCAAATTTTTTTTACAAAACAACCCATATAAGTGGAAAACACCATAAATAATCTGTTATTAAAATATCTAAACAATTAATTAAAAATTTTGTTAAGGTCCTCAAAAAAGACATAAAATTGAACACATTAATGAAATTTCAATCTTTTTTTGTAAAAAATAATATAAATAACCTTAGTCTTATAAAAATACTAACCACGTAAGTTAGAAATAGCATATTTAATCTGTATATAAAATAAAAAACAAATAAATTAAAATTAGCCTAAAAATTTATCTAAAATATAAAATTGATCTCATCAAGTAAGGCTTCAACTTTTTTTGGTATAAAATATGAAAACTATAAAATAAAAGTATCTTACCATGTATAAAAGTTATTAAAATATATATAAAAAAGATTAAAACTAATTTTCCAAGAAGCGCAAAAGTGTAAACACTTTAACTCTGTTGAATTTTTTTGTATTTTATCAATAACAGCAAAGTTATGTATGTTAAAGTTAGGAAAAATATTTTGATGTTAAGCAAAACCTGCTCCATCTCGTTTTACATAAATGTTGAAAATTTGGTCAAAATTGATGCATTGTAACGAAAGTTTTTAGTGATGTCCACTTATGAAATTTCCATTTTATTAATATAGATATATAATCTAAAAACTCAAATATTTCTATATTTTGTTGTTTCTTATCCCCTTGTGTAAAGATTACACGAATTCCATGAGTTCATGCTCCTCGAGCAAATCTATATTTTAAAAAATATATATTTTATTTTATTCATTGATAATATTACTTTGTTATCATCGTTTTTTTAGAAAGACTTTCAGTTTTGTTGTAAATATGCGTAGTTAACATATCCTTTTAAATCACTAAATATAGGATTAACTTTATAAATTCTATATAATGTGAAACTAACTAATGTGTAATATTTCCTCAAGTAATTGAAACTAAAAGCTATTTGACGGTAAATAATTATCTTTTTTTTATCACGACTGCACCTCAACCCTTTATCTTATCGATCCTTTGTCTTATCAAGCCTTTATCTAACAACAACAACAAAATATTCATAACATATATACCCGAGAATAGACTAACAAAAGACTTTGCTAATAAACTTTCCACCCTTTTTTTTTTCTTTTTTTAAGAGAGAGACAGTGGGGTTGTTGAAACATCAGGATAATAAACTTTTTTTAAATCCAACCAATAGTTAAATAGTAACTATTTAAAACATGCTGTGGTAAAATTTCTCATTCAGTACTTTTGTCTGAAGATGGTAACAACGCTGTTACCGTCACACACTGTTTATTTATTTGGATTGGGTCTTATTACCTTGTGTTTATAATCTATAATCCAACTTGTAGTTATGGTATTCTTTATAGTGTTGAATTAAAGTAAGTGAATTAAAGTAGTTGGAAGAGGTTTGTATATCACATTAATATTTCTAGAATTATCTGTATATACACTCTAACACTACTTGTCATTAGAGAGCAACCATGAGAATGAAGAGGGTGGTATGCAGGTGTCAAGGCCTTCCCTCTGGTTCTGGTGATTGGAGTCCTGGTGGGAGGTGTGATCCTGATTGCCTGCGTGGTGGCCGCCGTTGTATTCTGGCTCCGGCGCAAGCGGCGGCTGGCTCAACGCAAGGCCGATGCCCAGGACGCCAGGTCTTGGGAGGAAATGAGACGGCTGCAGGAGATTGCCAAGTTTAAACCCACCCCCACCACAGTACTCTAGTCTGTTGTACCCATTGACCCCAAACCTGCCTTTGTTACAGGGAATTCTTGCTCTCTTCTCCTCCTCCTAGCTTTCTCTGGCTGGGTGTCTTACCCCATTGACGATGCTGTGATATACAGTCCACCACACATCTTCAAACAACACCCTCCCAACATTCAATTCTATTCACACCCTCCTTTTTTTTTCTTTTTCTCAGGACAGTTTGTTCCAAAATCCTGCTTTCCAAACTACCACATTGCTTGTCTATGTATCTCTATCTATATTTCCATATGTGTGATATATATATATATTTTTGTATAAATATTTTCTAATATATATCAGCTAGAGGCACACAATAGATGTGTTGGGAAGTATTGCAGCTAGGGCTGTGTGGCCCCAATTGAAGGTTGCTACTCTACTCCCTGGGAAGCCATTTATATTGACAATTGTATTATGTCTGGTACTTAATTTTTTGCCTCTTTCTCCATTCCTCCACAATTTTCTTTTCCCTCCTAGAACTTTAATGATAACTCAAAAGGTCTTGAATTATTCACAAGCTCTTACAATTTCATTTTTGTGAGTTTAACATGGCATTTTTCTAAGGTTAACATGAGTTTTTGTTTGATCTTATCCATGGGCATTGACCTTAGAAGAGATATGCTCTCTCTCTCTCCATTGATGCCACATGCCCAGAGCTAGCTGGTAGAACACCCATGATCACATTAAGGTACATTTGGCAGGATTGACGAGTTGTAACACTGCCCTATATTGTAGGAAGGCTCAGTGAATAGAGAAGATCTCTACAACATCAATGTTTTGTATCATTTTGTCAATTTGAAAGGTTGTAGACCTGTAGTGCAATCACGCATCCTTTGCATTGTTAGTCACTTCACAAAGACAATTGTATACAGATGAGGTATGTGGTCAAATTAAGAAAAATTTCCAGGTTGTGTAACTGAAAGTTACTGATGGCTTGCACCATCTATTGGAGTAAATAAATTATTCTGATATATATAGTTTAATCTTGCTATGATAACATCATTTGGGATCAAGATTTTTAGGTTGTTATAACCATGTTGTTGTTCATATAGATAGAGGTTGCCTGGCCGGCATTCATAGTTCTTCAAATTAAAAATACTTCGGTAAATCTTTTTATTATCTCAAAAAATTTGCTGTTCGAAGTATCTTTAATTTGAAGAACATGTTATAACCATAGCTAAAACACTAGAAACTTTGGACCTTAGAGCTATAATGTGTGTTTTTATAAAAGTGGCTTTAATAAAGGAGACATATAAAGAGATTCTGCTAGACCTATTTGCATAGATGGTGAAAGCCCCATCAGATACAGTTGCATAATCAAGAGATGCTTTTATTGACTTGGCTTTTTCTTGACTACCCAGTTTTGCCAAATCTCTTGCAAACAATCTTGAACCTACATGGTTGTCAATGATGGAGCTTATGGAGGATCTAATACCATTTCCCCATCCTTACAATTGCATTTTTACAAAGTCTTCAATGTTTGTCAGATAGGGTGAATGGTCTGTCTTTACTCAAGCTCTTCCTAAGGTTACGTGTAACTATGTATCCCTGCTGCCATGGTACTTAATATATGAACTCTCTTCTCCAAGGTTAGTAATTGATGTTTAAGAGCCTTCCTTCTTGTGAATCTTGAGCTTCAGTTCACCACTTCTTTCTTCCACAATAGAGATATTCTTTGTTTCAATACACATCATCATCCACACAAGGTAATAAGACCAAATCCAAATAAATAAATAGTGTGTGACGTTTCGGTAACAGCGTTGTTACCATCTTCAGACAAAAGTACTGAATGAGAAATTATACCACAGCATGTTTTTAAATAGTTGTGGTGTGGTTTAAACATGCTGTGGTAAAATTTCTCATTCAGTACTTTTGTCTGAAGATGGTAACAATGCTGTTACTGAAATGTCACACACTATTTATTTATTTGGATTTGGTCCTATTACCTTGTGTTTATAATCTATAATCCAAATTGTGCCTTATCACATCATCATCAGTTTCAGTTGTACACTTTTATCTTCACAATCTATTCACCAGTTTCAATCTAACTGAAGAATAGTTTTGTCACATAAGGTGATAGGAAGGATGAGAAGCCAACCTGAAACTTTGAAAATTTTCCATTTTGCATGATCATGCCCATGATGTAGTACACACATTCAGCTATTCTACATAAAATGTACTTAATATACTTTAATGGATATAACCTCTTTTTTTTTGTAAAGTAAATGCTCATTTGTTCTATAAAAGTGTTTTGTTGTTAGTGTTCGTCAAGTTGAGTTTTTTTGTAACTCTATGGACAGATATTGAAGAAACACCAGTCGGGGTGAAGAGATTCTTTATAAAGAATCTCTTCCACTGGTGTTTTCTATAGTGAATATGGGGATTACCGTTGTCTTAAGAACAGATATTCTTCAATCATCTATATATGTAAGGATGTAGTATATGACAAAAAGTAGTATTCAACTTATCCAGTGATTTAAATGGCTTTGTTTCATTTGTCTCTTAGAATAGAAGCGATTGAAGAAATGATCTGATCTTTCTGTTGATCAGAGAATGTTGAGGTCTCCTCAATTTTACTCTCTTTTGTGTCATCTTAGAAAAGAAAGAGGCCATCTCTCCCATCAAAATAAGTTTGAAATGTTTTTAGCACATCCAAGGTCAGTACAATTTTTTACCACATTCTCACATTTTTTTGGTGAAAGTTCACAAAGCCCATCTGTAGTACATGGTTTCTGGCCTTCATAAAGTCCATAGTGGTTTCTTTTTGCAACTTCATCAATGAGGTTTAAGCAGATTAATATTGACAAAGTGCCTATTGGAAATCGAAATATTGAATTGACATTGTTAGAATAGCTTTTAGTCATGGATAAGCACTATATTTTTATGTAGATGAACAGATTTTTTCGCTTTTTTTCTTTAATAAAGCTATTGACACAAAGCATAAAGCTTTGTATAAGGACAATTATGACTTTAGTGTAACTATGAAGCTACTCTGGCTTTGCTACAGGTTTTTTTTTTACTTATCCTTTTATTAGTCTAAATTAGACAAGATCTTGGAGGTCGTGCTCATAAAGAAGTTCAAGAACTCTTCTTGGGTTTGCTACAGGTAAAAATGATAAAATGAATGGGTCATAATGAAATATTGATTTTTTTTCCATCATTTATCTAGATTTTGATGTCAGATTGAGACCTCTCAACAAGTTTTTTTTTTTTCAGATTTGTTGATGGGCATGATCCGTCAGAATAGTTGGGGCTTGTTTTTGCTGTTATGAATTCTTAAAATGTGGTGAGATTTCTATCTGGCAGTGTGAATTCATTTTATTATCTTCCTTCTTCAATGGTTGGAAGACCTTTGGTGTTGTGTGGCTTCTACCTAGAAATTGAAGGGAACATCTTAGATGGATAGCTATCTCTCTCTTTTACCATTGGACAAATGGAGATTCCTCTTTCTTTTGATGCTACCTCAGTACAGTAGAACTTCCAGGAGAGGACACTCCTGCTAGAGGACACCTCTCTACAAAGGACAGTTTTCATCCCCATTCCATCCCCAAATTATCATTTAACTATTTAGCTGCTCTTTCTGGTAAGAAGCTATCGCTCTAAAGGACACTTTGGTTTTTAGAGAGACGAATAAGATTCTGTAAACTTCTTGTAGCATGGCCCCCAGCTTTTTTCTTAAGTGCTGACGATGGTCTAAGTACTCCATGGGGCCAGTGTTAGACCAGCAGGACTGCTCATGTGATGTGCTTCCTTTAGAGAGAGGTGTTCTACAGTACCTAGAATTTGGGAAGCAGTGTCTCTTTCACCATTGACTCTCCTACAGAAGCTTTCTCACTAAAGGATGCTTTGGTTTTTAAATCTGTATGTTGTCTTTTAAAGAAAGGTCCTATAGTACCTAGAATTTGGGAGCAGTGTCTCTTTCACCATTGACTCTCCTACAGAAGCTATCTCACTAAAAGATGCTTTGGTTTTTAAATCTGTATGTTGTCCTTCCTTTAAAGAGAGGTCCTACAGTACATATAGAATTCTGGGAACAAATGTCACCATTGTGTGACTCTCCAACAGGTCTAAAAGAAGCTTTCTCACTAAAGGATACTTTGTTTTTATAACTGTATGTTGTCTTTTAAAGAAAGGTCCTACAGTACTTAGAATTTGGGAACAGTGTCTCTTTTACCATTACTCTCCAACAGAAGCTATCTCACTAAAAGATGCTTTGGTTTTTATGACTGTATGTTGTCCTTCCTTTAAAGAGAGGTCCTACAGTACATATAGAATTCTGGGAACAAATGTCTCTTTCACCATTGACTCTCCAACAGAAGCTATCTCACTAAAGGATACTTTGGTTTTTATAAACTGTATGTTGTCTTTTAAAGAAAGGTCCTACAGTACTTAGAATTTGGGAACGGTGTCTCTTTCACCATTGTGTACTCTCCAACAGGTTGATTGAGCAGTTGTTCCGGAGCAGCAAGTGTTCTCTGATAGTCCTCCAGTATAAGAATCTTATGGGAGAAAGATAGGCTTAACTACTTGCTGAAACTGCCGTCATGAAATCAGGACTCTGCCTCTCGTCCAACTTGCTAAGGTATATAATACTCTCCATGTCTTTTATATCTATACTATATATTGAATTTATACTTGTCATCTTTTTTTTTTTGTAGATTTTATATATATATATAATGTGTTGTTTTTATCTCTTTCTCTCTTTTTTATATAACTTTTTTTTTTTGTATTTCTATATAGATGTTTTTTTATACTAGCTCACCTCTAAAATATTTGAGTCGATGGTTGCTGTTACTACTCCAAACAGGATTGCTTGTACAGTGTGGATACTTGTTTATTGTTGTGATGTAAATATGTTCTTGTTGATAACCTTGTTGCTCAATTGATTCCTTCTTCCTCCATGTTGTATATAGCTTTACTCTCCGTCCGTCCCTGTTGATGTTCCTCTGCCAAGTTGTTCCAATAAATATATTTATTTTTTAATGTATACATACCTATCTTCTTTGAGAACTATATCACACATATCACACCGGGGGGGTCGGTGGAAGGCTGGTTAAACCGTTTGGTTTTCGACCACTAGGACCCGGGTTCGATTCCCGCATTGGACGCTTTTTTCTGTTTAAAAAAAAAATGCTCAATGGCCCTGATTCTTGAAAAAGTCCAACCCCACCAGCAAGTGCAAGTAACCAAACGGGGCTCTGGCACATTTGTAAGTGCAAAGTTGAACTGCTTTTCACATGTGTAGACATGTGGTGCACTTACAGTAAAAGCAGTCGCTAACTACCCACCATGATTATTATGGCCTGTACCACGTGTACTAGGGATAAGCAAAAAAAAAAATCATGTTTCCGTCCCCCAGTACTTCATGTATTAGTGATGTAGGACAACTTCTAGATAGAAGAACATTGTGAATGTTGTGATAGAGATGCACACCATCATACGTTGGCATTGAAGACAATAAGCTTCTAATATGCTAGCAAAAAAAAGGCACAAAAGAACCTTTGCCATTGGATAATAAACTTTTAAAGAAATTGAGACAGTAGTTAAAACAAAAATAAACAAGAACTGGAGGATCCTACTAAGCACAGCTAGTACAGTGGAGTAGACCTAGGAGGAGCTCTGAATCTCAGACAGCAACAAACAACAAGATTTAGAACAGGCCATCTCAAGCCATTGAAGATAGAAAATAACAACAAAATCTGACCCACTTGCCCAAAGTGTAGCTTGGCACCTAGCAGCTCCAGAGCACATTTTGGCTTGCATTCGATGCAATAAACAGGACCTTTGGGAGAGGCCACTGCTTATCATCAAACAGCTCAAGGACATGGATTCATAGAATTTGTGTAATCTTTACACAAGGGGATAATAATCAACAACAAATCTTTAATTGTTTCCAATCCCAATACATCAGGATCTCCAATATTAATGATACAGTAGAACCTCTATGAGAGGACACTCCTGCTAGAAGACAGCCCTCTATGAAGGACAGTTTTGATCACCAAAATTTGTATATTTACCAATTAGATGCTCACTGGGAAGAGATGTCAGTGTAAAGGTCACACTAAAGGCTCTGCAATTAGATTTTCTTTAGACAATTGACAATTTAAACAATTATTTTGCCTCTTCTAATCAATTTTTACACAAATTTTTTTTTTATAAAATAAAGGGGTAGATAAAATGTAGGGGAATATATATAGTTGTGTATGTGTACACATTTCTTCAGCAAGTGAGGCTTCCCCACCTTGAGACAGTCCTTCTCCAGACAAAGAGATGGTCTTCTTGAGCCATCCTCAGTTCCATGCATAGGAAGTACTTATAGATGTGTGTCTTGGCAGACGTCAGGATGGCCAGGGTGTGGTAATCCAGGCCATGTCCAGCTCTGCAGGTCAGGGTGGCTACTGGATGATGGTGAATACTTTCCTGATGAATGTTCTTCAGAGAGAAGTTGTTCTACTGTACTGTAATAGAATGAACCATGGCGATAGTGAACCAAAAGTTTAGCCCCATTGGGATTCTTCATTAGAGTGATGTTAATTAATTTTAAACAATTTTATATTCTGTCAATGGTAAACACACACCAATCTAAGAGACATAGTAATATGGGGGAAATATAAACAAAGAGACTATGCACAATCTAGGAGGCTTCCCCAATGCTGAGGGCGAAGCGACACTATAGATAGAGGCTAATGAGCTCAGCAGGAACCTCCTGTGTGTGGCGTGAAAACCCAATATCTACTCGTAGACTAAATTTAAGGAAGTGGAAAGTCGTTGATGGCGCCTGTCGTCTATTTTTTAAAAAAGTCGACAGAGGCAATTTTGTTCACACTTGGTTATCTCGTGTGTCTTCAATAAAGGTCACTGTAATATCTTTCAGAGTTATTGTCTGAATCCTGATATACATGCTGAAAGGTACAACTTACTTAAGTTTTGTCCATGAGTGTATCTTTCAGAGTTATTGTCTGAATCCCGATATACATGCTGAAAGGTACAACTTACTTAAGTTTTGTCCATGAGTGTATCTTTCAGAGTTATTGTCTGAATCCCGATATACATGCTAAAAGGTACAACTTCCTTAAGTTTTGTCCATGAGTGTTTATTTCAGAGTTATTGTCTGAATCCCTTTTAAGGTACAACTTCCTTAAGTCTTGCCCATGAGTGTATATCTATCATCACAAACGAAATGCATCATAGATCAAGTTTAAATTATCTATTTCCATATCAAGTTATTTGTATTACTTTAAGTTTTATTTATACTGAGTCAGAGGAGAGATTTCTTAATATTTGATGATTCAAAAATAGGCAAGAATCTTGAATTTAATATTTTTTGATATTTTAATTTTGAATAAAGAATATTTTCATTATAAAACATATATATATAGGTATTTTCCAAACACCAATTCCATATAAATACTGAAGTTTAAAAAGATCATATTCATTTCATCCATCTTGATGTTATTGAAGTAAGCTTTTCATCCTAATTTTATGGTTTAATATCTATTTCTCATTGGGTTTGATTATTATTTTAAATTTATCATGTTGTTGTTGTTGTTGTTTCTTATCCCCTTGTGTAAAGATTACACGAATTCCATGAGTTCATGCTCCTCGAGCTGTTTTATGATGAGCAACGGCCTCTCCCAAAGGTCCTGTTTAGTGCATCTAATGCAAGCCAAAATGTGTTCTGGAGCTGCAGGTACCAAACTACATTTTGGGCAAGTGGGATAAATTTTGTTATTATTTTCTATCTTCAATGGCTTGAGATGGCCTGTTCTAAATCTTGTTAGTGTTGTTTGATGCTGTCTATTTCTGATCTTCAGAGCTCCTCCTGGGTTCACTTCACTGTACCAACTGTGCTTAGGTGGGATCCTCCAGTTCTTGTTTATTTTTGTTTTGGCTATTGTTTCTATTTCTTTAAAAGTAAGTTTGTTTTTCTGTGGCAAGGGTTCTTTTGTGCCTTTTTTCGCTAGCACATCAGCAGCTTCATTGCCTTCAATGCCAACGTGTGAGGGTATCCATTGAAGGTGAATTTTTGAGGTTTTTGAGAGTTTTTGGAGATAACCAATTATGTTCCTGCTTACTTTGTCTCTGAGTTCCCCTGTGTGACTCAAGTGTTGTATGGCACTTCTACTATCAGTAAGAATCCAGATATCTTGATAATTAGTAGTTCTGATGGATTTTAAGGCTTCATAGATGGCTATAAGTTCTGATCTGAAGACTGAGCAAAAATCTGGGTTTCTTCTGTTCATTTTCTCAATGCCATTTGTGGTTTTAATGAGACAGCCACTGCCAGTGTGTCCTAGCTCGTCTCTGCTACCATCGGTATAGATAGTTATTGCATTTTTAGGAATGTTATTAATTATTTCTAATGATAATTGTTTTAAGTATTCTGGATTTTGGTATTGTTTGTTGGTGGGCTCATTTAAAGTGGCATTAAAAATAACATTTTGTAGTGGTTTGCATGGAGAAATTTTTTCTGCTAAATAATTTTTTTCCACTTTATATTTTAAAAATTCATTTCTTTTGGCCAGGTGAAGAGGGCCTTCTTTTTTGAGTCTTAAATTGGATTCCCAATTAAGTATGTACTTGGAAGTTCTGTGTTTGTTTCCATAACTCTTGATTTTGTTTATATATTTTGGCAGATTGTAGCTTCTTCTATCCTTTAAGGGCATAATGTCGGCCTCGTAAAGTACAATATCATTAGGGCAGGTATTTCGAAGACCTGTAATAATTCTAGCTGCACTTAGTTGTATCCTTTCCAGTGATTTTAGATTTGTTTCAGATGCTGTACCATAGATTTGATATCCATATTCCAGGATAGGTCTAATTAGAGATGTGTAAGTTAATTTTAGTGTGGTTGCATCGGCTCCCCACTCTCTTCCTGAAATATATTTCAGGATTTTTAGTCGGTCTCTTCCTTTTCTAATAACTTCTTCAATATGTTTACTGGAGTTAATTTCTGGATCCAGGGTGTAGCCAAGATATTTAGGATGTTTATTATATTGCAATTGTTGTTCTTTCAGAATAATTTTTGGTCTTATTTTGTATAGTTTCTTATCGGTAGTAAAAAGACAGGTTTCAGATTTTTGGGGGTTAAATTCTAATTTATGTTTATTAGCAAATTTTTCTAGGTGGAAAAGAGTCTTGTTCAAATCCCTTTCAGCTTTTTTCCAGTTAGTATTGCTGCTCCATAGAATAATGTCATCAGCGAATAGTCCAATATTGGTTTTATGTGAAATTTTTTCTTCTATGCCTGCAATAAATAGGGTGAAAAGAGTTGGGCTAAGGACTGATCCTTGTGGTAATCCTTGGTACAATTTGAAGGTTTTAGATAGACTTCCATTATATTTGACCCTGATGTATCTATTTTTAAGGAAATCATTTATCCAAGTGATAGCTTTTCCATCAATTTTGAAATGCTTGTATAATTTTGTAATTAACTTGTTTTTCCATACTTTATCAAAAGCTTGTGTAAGGTCTAAAAAAGCGGCTATGGTGTGGCTAGTTGGTTTTCTGTTTTGTGCATCTTTTACCTTTTGTGTGAAATATAAGAGTTGGTCTATTGTCCCATGTCCTTTCCTAAATCCATATTGTTCTTTTGGTAAGAGATTTCTTGTGTCGAGGTGGTAGGTGAGTCGTCTGAGTATAATTTTTTCCATTAATTTGCAGCAAATACTTGTGAGGGAGATAGGTCGGTAGTTTTTTGGGTCATCAGCAGATTTGTCAAGTTTTTTAATAGGAATTATTGTTGCAGTTTTCCAGTCTTGAGGCAATTTTCCAGTTTTCCAGGAGTTATTGAAAATATCAAGAAGTTTTTCTTTGCCATTTTTGCCCAAGTTTGATATCATTTGGCCATGGATTCCATCTGGCCCAGGAGTCTTGTTTAGGTCAGTGTTTTCTAATGCATAATCTAGCTCTTTCATATTGATTTTTTCATGGAAAATATTATGAGTGCTAGTGACGTTTTTACAGTCATGGATAATCTTTCGGGCCTTTTTTTCAACTTTCTTATCTTTTATTTCAAATTTGATTTTACTACTTATTTGATATGAATTACCTAAAAGATTAGCAGCATTTTTGTCATTAGTTGCTGGGGTACCATCTGTATTCTTAATCATATTTGTGTTTTCAGTTTGTGGCTGGGCTCTGTCAATTTGTTTTGCCAAATGCCAATGTTTTGTATTAGGGTTTCTTGGGTTCAGGTTTTCACAAGTTTGTTTCCATTTTTCCCTTTTCATATTTCCGTATAATCTTTTTATTTTTGCATTCACAATGTTCAGTTCAGTTCTACAATTTGTTTGGTTTTGGGTGCACTTTTTTGTAGTTCATTTCTTTTAGTTATAAGTGTTTGAATATCTTTTGCCTGGTGTGTATAATTTGGAATCCATTTCTTAATATTACCTCTTGGTATTGAAACTTTGGCTGCTTTAATAATGGTGTTTTTGAAAGATATCCAATTTTGTTCCAGATCTTTTATTCTAGTGGGTGCTTTTCTAAAGTCTTCATTGGTGTTTTGCTGGTAAAGATTCCAATTAGCCTTTTTGAAGTTCCAGAATTTTTCTTTAATTGAGCTGGTTTTGGTCTTGGTGCTAATTTCTATCAAAATAGGCAAATGATCACTTCCAATACTTTTTAATATTTGCCATTTGCATTTGTGGAAAATGTCAGGACTGGAGAAACTTATATCAAGGGCTTGTGCGGTATTATAACTGTAGGAATGGTGGGTAGGATTCCCATCATTTAAGCACATGAAGGCATTGTCGTCAAATAAGTTTGAAAGTATTTTGCCTCTTGGGTTTGGCGTGGAACATCCCCATAGTTGATGTTTGGCATTAAGGTCACCTACAATAATAGTGTTGTCTGTAAGAAATTGAGCCATTGTTCCATCGTCAATAAGTTTATTGTTTGGTGGGTGATACATATTGAATATGTTGATGGTTTTGTTTTGATTGAGGTAGACTTTGATACCTTGGCTTCGAGGTCTGATGTGTTTGGAATATTAATGGCTATGTCTTCATAGTACAAATTCTTGATTAAAAATGCAAGGCCACCCCCTTCTTTATTTCTGTCTTTTCTGAGGATATTGTAGTTTTTATATTTGAGATTGTACTTTTCATTTAATTTGGTTTCCTGTAGGGCTATAATTTGTATCTTTTGTTTTTCAGCTATTTCCATTATTTCTTCTAATTTTATTTTTGTTGCTGTTGAGCACAATCCATTGATGTTGCACTGCAGAATGCTCAATTGCTTGGAAGCTGCAAAGTTAGAAGTTTGTGGAGACTGTATTATACTTATCGGACAGAACCCTCTACCTAAGTCCTGAACGCGCCCCTGTTTATTCTGCGCGACGGGCGATGCAGCATGCAAATCAACATCTGATCTCATGGAATGGGGTATAGGGGTGCAGCTTTCGTTGATCATGGCACCATGATCCAGGCACACTTTGGTGAAAGTCTGACTTTGCCTGTAGTTTGAGGCCGTTCCTAACATGGAAGCAGACGCCTTTGCTGCCGACTCTAACATGAGTACAGACACAGCTCCTCCGTATCCCTGGAGTGGGACCCTTGCTGAGGTCCATCAACCGGGCCAGTTGAAGTCAGGATTTTTAAAGAGGTCTACTCCTCTTCTAACAATGCTGCTGTTGGTCCGCGACTGCTTATTTGTCAGAGTTATTCTGCTTGTTTCGCAGCTGGCCTTCATATCTGAAGGTCGTTCCCCTATCCGCCACCTGGGGACGCGCCCTATAGCAGTCAGCTCTGCCAAGGGAAATTTATCATAAAATAATATTGTATCTATAATACCAGGTAGTTGGCGAATTCTGTACGCTCCAGGAACCTAGGTTATCTAAATAAATATAATATCTCTTTATTTCACATATAAAAATATAAAAAAATTGATAGGTCACTATAAAAACTCCTTTCCAAACGATTCAACAATGGGCCATTTAGTTGAAAGATTGTGGGGAAGTGGGTCTGCTGATGAACTCCGTCTAAAAAAATCACTCCCTCAGATATTGGAGGCTTTGTCTTCATCTTCCTTGATAGAGAAGGAGTCTATTACATCAGCAGACCAGTTCCTGGTTGGGCTCGGACCATCTAACTCAGTCGAGAGCCATCTTAAACAAAAACAAGTTTGGATGTACCCGAGCGAGTTGATGATTCACTTTTGCCAAAAGAGTGGAATAGGGCTTCTACAGGAGGCGAAATGCCATTATAAATAAAGGCTAACGCGCTCAGCAGGAACCTCCTGGGTGGCGTGGAAACCCTATGTCTATACTCATGGACTAAATTTAACGAAGTAAAAAGTTTTTGATTTGCCTTTGTCAGTGTTATTTTTGTTTGAAGGAGACAGAGGGGCAATTTTGTTCACACTTGGTAATCTTGTGTATCTTCAATAAAAGTCACTGTGTATCAAATATCTTTCAGAGTTATTGTCTGAATCCCGATATACATGCTAAAAAATACAACTTCCTTAAGTTTTGTCCATGAGTGTAAATATAATGGCCTGGTCTGGTGATGCATCAACTCTCTGTCTCTCATCTTGACGTGAAATAATTGCATTAAATGACATAAGTATTCAAATGGAATATATGATAAAAAAATAAATTCAACATACCAAGTAAAGATAGGCCGAGTTACAAAAAAAAAAAAAAAAAAACACACAATCCTGCCTTGGAGAAAGAAAATATCTTGGGGTAGTCCTCATATATCATAAGCTAAGTTTCTCTCAAAAAAGAAAGTTCACCTCTTCCTTCAAAATAGACGCATAAACTATGTCTATGTGTCGTCTATTGACTGTCTCTGTAATCTAGCAGACATTTGGGTTAGTGACAAAATTTTCATCTATATTTAGGCCATAAAATTGATTAGACACTTTGACAGTTCAACACCTCTTGGTAAATTCTAAAGATCTCATGAATGTCATATAGATATACATGAATTCAAAGCCCATCCAGGACTGACAAAGGCCATAATCCAAACCATGGTTTCCAGTCAAATTTCCTGAGTTTTCCAAAAGCTGGTGTTGTGACTTTGCCACTGGTTGCCGGGTTATCTAGTTTGTGTGAGAAGGCAATAGATGTCGCATGGTTGCTTGTGTCTATTTTGACGGTAGAAGTAGCTTTTCTTTTTATAGAGATCAATATCCTCCCGACATAATTTCCATTTGTGAACTACTAAAATAATATAAAAACTCTAAAGCCGGCAAAAATAAGACTAGGTAAATTATTGGTCGATAAAGTCAGTTGGATATAATAATAAATAGGGAAATACAAGGTATGTCCCATAAGTTCCCGGACTGGGTCCATAAAAAAAAAAGTAAGATTTTTTAATTTTTTTTTATTAAAACTTTTCAAAGTAATCCCCCCTTGCTTCAACGCACCAGCGCCATCGTTTCTCTCAATTGTCGAAACAGTTTTTATAAGCCTCTTTTGGAATGCTCTTCAATGCTAACGGCGATTTTTCTATTATGTCATCCCTGGTGTCAAAATGTCTTCCTTTTAGAACTGCTTTAAGTTTGGGGAACAGGAAAAAGTCATTTGGTGCGATGTCTGGGAAATAGGGTGGTTGAAGTAGGATTTGTGTCCCGTTTTTCGCCAAAAAGCTAGTCATCAAGTGCGCTGTGTGAGGGCGAGCATTGTCATGGTGTAGGATCCAGCCACCATTAGTCCATTTTTCTGGCCTTTTTTTTCGAATCGCTTCCCTTAGACGGCGAAGAATGCCCAAATACATTTCCTTAATAACTGTTTGGCCTGCAGGAAGATACTCGTGATGAACAATGCCCTTGTTATCCGAAAAAGCGACCAGCAACACCTTGTTTCTGGATTTGTTTGGGTCTAGGCTCACCCTAACCTCTCCACTCGGCAGATTGAGGTTTGGTTTCAGGGTCATAGCCATAGACCCATGTCTCGTCGCCTGTGATTATCTTGTCTTTCCATTCTGGATCCGTTCTTGTCATTTCCATCATGTCCTCACAGGTTGCAAGCCGACACAGTTTTTGCTCATTGGTGAGGAATCTTGGGATGAATTTTGCAGGAGTCTTTTTGAGCTTCAAATCTTCGGTTACGATCCTTCCAATCGTTGTTTTAGAGATGCCTGTGTCTTGCTCTAGCTCCAGCAAAGTGGTTCGAGGATTTTCTTTTATCAAATCGGTGATTTTTTGCACATTTTCATCAGTCCTTTGAAATTTTGGGCGTCCTTGACGAGGATCATCTTCAATGGAAATTCTGCCAGCTTTAAATCTAGAATGCCATTCAAAAACAGTTGTTCTCTTTGGGGCGTCATTGGGGAATGCTTTATTAAGCATTTCAAAAGTTTCGGTTGCTGATATTTGAAGTTTCACACAAAATTCTATGCAAATCCTCTGCTTCAATTTTTGTTCCATCGTAAAATCGCCGCAGCGCTAGGTGTGACCTTTAAATAAATTAGAATAACCTTGGCGCGCGCGCAAGTACCGCCTCGATATTGGTACCACCGTGTAGCCAGATATTTTTTCTATAATAAACAGTCAAATTCATTTACATTTTTCATTTATTTATTTTTTTATGGACCCAGTCCGGGAACTTATGGGACATACCTTGTATTAAACATTCCTATCTCTATGATAAAGCCCAAATCGATGTATGATCACATATAACGTTTAGAACTCACTTGAGCAACTGCACAACCCAAGATTCTAACACACATAATATTCCTTTTTCTTATCTCCACTTTATCATATTGAGGCATCGAGCCTGTGGATTGTGAGATTTTTGATGGCGTCTGTTAGGGATAAGTAGATACTATACTTTGATCTTAGCCAAAATGGAAATGAGTATAACTCAACAATGGACGAGCCAATGATGTGATTCGGGTTTGCAGGTTGAGAATTTTACTTGATACATAGTTGGAAAACCTAATGGTCAACCATTATGGAAGGCCATTATTCATAGATGACCAGACTTAGGTATGGAAATCAAGGACTGCTGTTTCCTTAGGAGAACAAAATTAATGCTTGTTCCTCCTGCTCTGTACCAGTCATGTGCTGCAGAATATTTCCATTCTTGTTGGCCTTGGGTATTGATGGCACGGAGGAGGCCTAAAAACATAGGGAAAGCACCATATCATGGAAGAAACATAAACAATATCGGAAACCCAAAACACGAACACTTACTCGATATTATCCCCAGACGAGCCAAATATACAAGCATAACCTTTCAAAGAGCCAAATACCACGACTCAGCAGCACATAAAAACTCTCAGCATTATGCCCCACCCAAACAGTCACTCTAGCTGAATGACAAGAAATTATTTTTCTAAATAATGATCTGATTAAATATATAGAAAAAGAAGTCCAAGAACACAACGGAGAAATGCCTCCTTTATTATATCTATAAAACACGAGCTTTTTCAAACCACATGGTTTTTCAACAGGTGGGACTCTAATGAACGTTAGGATGATATTTCGACGATTCTCTTTCCTAACGTTCATTAGAGTTCCACCTGTAGAAGAACTGTGAGGTTTGAAAGCTCGCAATTTAATGTTATAATATGATGCACTAGCGCGCCATCTGTTATCAAAATTCAAAACTATTTTAAAGGCGTAAGAATATTTTTGATATTAAACAATTTCTACTGCCCTTACTGCAATGGAAAAATTAATGAGAGGGCCTGGCTCATCAGTGGTGAACCTTCTCAGCGGTTTCGCCAGTTTAATCTACCATACCGCTGTTATATTGCATTCTTGGAACTTCCTTTTATAGTGATACTGTTGCTAGACTCTTGGAATGGGTATTTTAGAAGAACTATGGACATAAGCTTTGAGGACAGCAGAATTACATACATTTTTAAATATATAATATGCTTCGAGCCAGGCCCTCTCATTAATTTTTCCATTGCAGTAAGGGCAGTAGAAATTGTTTAATATCAAAATGAATCTTACGCCTTTAAAATAGTTTTGAATTTTGATAACAGATGGCGCGCTAGTGCATCATATTATAAATGTTCCAATAAAATAAACAATTTGATATTTGCGGAAGAGCGATTGCTCGAAGCATATTATATATTTAAAAATGTATGTAATTCTGCTGTCCTAAAAGCTTATGTCCATAGTTCTTCTAAAATACCCATTCCAAGAGTCTAGCAACAGTATCACTATAAAAAGAAGTTCAAAAAATGCAATATAACAGCGGTATGGTAGATTAAACTGGCGAAACCGCTGGGAGGGTTCACCACTGATGAGCCAGGCCCTCTCATTAATTTTTCCATTGCAGTAAGGGCAGTAGAAATTGTTTAATTTCAAAAATAATCTTACGCCTTTAAAATAGTTTTGAATGTTATAATAAATGAAACATTTTACCTCGGTTGTTATTGAACTTTTTGCGTGCTAGGAAATAAGAATATTTTATTCAAACATTACTAAGTCCAAAAAAATGACAACAATTATAGAAACGCTTCTCTCACCAATAACAAATCAAGATGAAGAAAGAAACAGGTATCTTCCAACCAGGAGAGATTCCTATTTTTCGCCCAGTGAAGAATGAATTTTGTAACCCCATATTCATTTACAGAGTATTAATTATGAAAAAACGAAAGAAAAAAAGATAAAAAGATCAGGTGTTGAAATCAATATTAAAAATAGCATATCCTGACCAGGAGCACATGTGCTTTACAGAAGGCAGAGCGCCATCTGGTGGAACAGAAATCAACTAAACATTGATTTCTAAACTAAATCAATGTTTAGTTGATTTCTGTTCCACCAGATGGCGCTCTGCCTTCTGTAAAGCACATGTGCTCCTGGTCAGGATATGCCATTTTTAATAGAGTATTAATTATGATATTTTAAAACTGAGCGAATTTCTCTCCCTGTCCCCCCTCTATGAAGACATTTATATGGATGACATATTGTACGCGGTTCTATATCGCCATGAGAAGGAGGGACTCCTCGAGCTACTCTCACTTGGACATAAGGCTATTCTGTACGAATTCCTCAACAATGCAATATTAGGACGTTGGTGACAAAAAATGAGCAATAAGCAAAGGCCTGTCCACACACTGAGGGCAGCTTGTAACCCTTGATAAGATCCAGACGTCCCTTTAAAGAAGGCTTCGTCTGATGTAAATATATTTTTATTTCAATACTGTATTCTTAGTTTACTCAAAAGTTATTCTTTTCTGTTGAAAATCAGTCAATAAAGTTGTTAATTAAAATAAAAACATAAAGCCTCTAGGGAAAAGATTCTTTTAAAAATATTTTTATTTAAAAATATCTCGAGCTTTCGGGCAAGTAAGCCCTTCTACGGGAGAAACTATTTTACATCCTTAATACGCCAATAAAATAATATTTAAACTTAAATAAAGTCCTTTAGTTGTTTACATTTGTTTTGAGGCATAATAAACGCGGGCTTCTATTGCGCGTGCTTCACTTGGAGGTTATGGGGTGGGCTCAGGAAATATAATGTTATAAACTTCCGGGATATCTATTCTTCTGTTAATACTATTGTGCTTTCTGGATATGATGGATTCTATGATAAGTCTCTGTAGTCTATTGGGAATGTTGGAGTAATGGGTCTTTGGTTCTGATAGGGAGAAGGAATGGCCTGTTTCTCTTATATGTTGGTATACTAAAGATCTACTGTCTTGATTATCGATATTTCGTTTATGTGTTCTGATATTCTTATATTTAAATGTCTGCCCGTTTCGCCAACATATTTGGTTTTGCATTCGTTGCATTCTATGGAATATATGGCATTCTTAATATTGGAAGGATAACCAATGGTATTGTTCTTTGTTATGGGGTTTCTTAGTAACGAATTTAAATTAGGTGAGTTGCTGAAAAATGTTTTGATCCCAAATTTCTCCATTCCTTCTCCCTATCAGAACCAAAGACCCATTACTCCAACATTCCTAATAGACTACAGAGACTTATCATAGAATCCATCATATCCAGAAAGCACAATAGTATTAACAGAAGAATAGATATCCCGGAAGTTTATAACATTATATTTCCTGAGCCCACCCCATAACCTCCAAGTGAAGCACGCGCAATAGAAGCCCGCGTTGATTATGCCTCAAAACAAATGTAAACAACTAAAGGACTTTATTTAAGTTTAAATATTATTTTATTGGCGTATTAAGGATGTAAAATAGTTTCTCCCGTAGAAGGGCTTACTTGCCCGAAAGCTCGAGATATTTTTAAATAAAAATATTTTAAAAAGAATCTTTTCCCTAGAGGCTTTATGTTTTTATTTTAATATTGATTCAAGGGATTATTTTTATCGAAAAGTTGTTAATTGTCAAAATTGTCTCCCTGTCTCTCTTTTATCTAATGTAAATAAAGTGGAATTGTTTTAATCGAAATAAATTGCCTTTTGTCATTCTCATGGTTTGTTTTCATCATTTTTCTACGTGACATTTTGGTGGAGATGCTGGGTAGATTATGGAACATCAACTGAAGTTCTCCTAGAAGACCTTGAGATCATAGGTTTTGTGGACATTTTCCTTGACTGACTCCAGGATTCCACCGCCGTTTTAAAGCCAAGACTTCCCTCCAAGAAGATAACATCTCTATAGGTACTATGACGACAAAGTCGCTTTTCACGACTCAAGAAAAAGGATGTAAAGCTACTAGAGCCCACTTTCAAAACGCTAAGGGAGAAACCTTGACCGAATTACGCAAAATTCATATCAATAGCAACAAAATTTGCAAGCTGTAGCTCACAGCTTCCATAAGAAATGAGCTTTGTAGCAGAATAGTAATAATTTTGCCCACAGAATATTAATTTTCAAAATTTGTTACTCAAAGCAAAGGTCTCCTTTCTGTCTTTCGCTTTTATTTTTTATCAGCCGAACTTCCTAAGCAACGCCCCGATTGTACCCGAGTGTGCCTGGATATACACTCATAGACAAAATTTAAGGACGTTGTACCTTTTAGCATGTATATCGGGATACAGACAATAACTCTGAAAGATACACTCATAGACAAAATTTAAGGACGTTGTACCTTTTAGCATGTATATCGGGATACAGACAATAACTCTGAAAGATACACTCATGGACAAAATTTAAGGACGTTGTACCTTTTAGCATGTATATCGGGATACAGACAATAACTCTGAAAGATACACTCATAGACAAAATTTAAGGACGTTGTACCTTTTAGCATGTATATCGGGATACAGACAATAACTCTGAAAGATACACTCATGGACAAAATTTAAGGACGTTGTACCTTTTAGCATGTATATCGGGATACAGACAATAACTCTGAAAGATACACTCATGGACAAAACTTAAGGAAGTTGTATTTTTTATCATGTATATCAAGATTCAGACAATAACTCTGAAAGATATTTGATACACAGTAACCTTTATTGAAGATACACGAGATAACCAAGTGTGAACAAAATTGCCATAATAACATAATAAATAAATAAATGAACGGCGAATTCAAAGACTTTTCACTTCCTTAAGTTTTATCTATGAGTGAATTATGACTCGGCTTCGCCCGGGTTCTCACCGAGAAACTGTGACAATACCACAGGTTTCTATATATGAGGTTTTTTTTTCTTTTTATTAATGTAGTTTCAAGCTTTCTGGCATCTCTGCCCTTCTATGGAATAACATACGAGTCGTAAATCTATATATATAAAAATGAATGTCTGTCTGTCTGTCTGTCTGTGTGTGTGTGTGTGTGTCCTCTATGGATTCAAAAACCATACATCCAATCGCCGTGAAATTTTGGGATATTATGAGGTGTATCCCCGGAAAGGTTTACGAAAAAAATTTTCTTGAATATCTTGAATATCCTTAGAGTTATTTGCAGATTTGTATATTTAACTCGCAAGCAGCCCTACCATTGAGACGGAGATAGGCTTAGTTTGCTGCTCCTGATGACCTTGGGTCATCGTGTGAGTCACAGCATGATGCTACAAAAACACTCTCTCTGGGGATTTTACAGCGTCGACAACCTGTAAGATTGCCTCTCTCATATATTATACTTTAAACATCTGCTTAATTAAAGCATTTTTCATTTGAAAGAGACTGCTCTCTTAACCCCCTTTAGACAACATTAAATGATATCCCGTGTCGATGATTTTGTAATGTATAGAATTAGGAAAGACAAAATTCAGGATGACACGGCTCACAGGGAACGGTAAAAAATGTTCACTTTATCGAGGAAATACAAAATTCGGGATGACACGGCACACAGGGACCGGGAAAAAATGATCACCTTATCGAGAGATTCACGACCATGATTTTATTCAACTTATCGAGTATTTTTCAAGGGACCGGGAAAATATGTTCACTAGATAAAACGATTATTTTGTAATATAGAAAATTAGGAAATACAAAATTCAGGATGACACGGCACAAGGGACCGGGAAAGAATGATCACTTTATCGAGAGATTCAAATTTACGAGTTTCAAATCATCAAAATATATCTTTCTTTTTTTATATGTTTATAGAGAATTGTTTTAACAAATGTTCGTTATACAAACCTTTACTCGGGTAAAACCCGGGCGAAGCCGGGCACATCCGCTAGTCTATATATATAAAATTGAATGTCTGTCTGTGTGTGTGTGTGTCCTCTATGGATTCAAAAACCATACATCCAATCGCCGTGAAATTTTGGGATATTATTAGGTGTATCCCCGGAAAGGTTTACGAAAAATAATTTCTTGAATATCCTTAGAGTTATTTGCAGATTTGTAGCTTTAACTCGCAAGCAGCGCCACCTTGCGACGGAGGTAGGCTTTAGGTCTGCCCCCCCCCCCCCCCATGTCCTCTTTTATTTTTTCTGAAAAATATTTACAAGCCAGTATTTTGGATTAATTTTTTTTATAAACCTTTTTTTTTCTTATTCTTACTGAGAAGATGGGCATCGCAGTCAAGATCCATCGCAGTCACTCACTCAACTCAGGCAATTTCAAGGGTTAATGCGCTGGGGCGGGTACCTCGGGGGTTGGGTGGAAAAGCTGCCATCTATTTAGACTATATTGATTTTGAAACAACTAAATGGGATTGCAAAAAATAATTAAATCAAATATATAAACACTAATATAATATAATTTTTGCCATCACACACACTTTTTGCCTGTGGTTTATGTGTTACTTCTGTGTTGCTATTCTATGGCACTTCTACTATTTATTATTGATGTACTTTCAGTATGAAAGAAATTGCACTCGGGGGAATTCTCGGGCGAAGCCGGGTCATTCGTCTAGTAGATTATATATTTAATATTTTGGGCTCGAAAATCACACACTTTGGTTAGTAGCCCGTAAAACCATATTTTCTCTCTCTTTCAAACGAAAATCGCTTTCCGACAGGCTTAAAGATGACGATGTTTTTCTTTAGGTCTGTTAAAGAAGATATTTTCTCTTGAAAGCTAGCATTTCTAATGAAAAAAAAAAGAACCTATTGCAAAATTTCCGTCAAGTATATTATATTTACTAGTATCCACCATGTCAACTTTTGTCGGTGACTATATGGTCAAATATTATCCAATTTGATCTGCTAGTGACCAATACTCGCAGCTCATCTAGTGACCTTCTGGTAGCTTCCTAACACTAATCTATCTTTAAGTATTTGTAAGTCACGACGAGGTTATATAAGGTTAGGTTATTTATAATCTATATTAATAAAATGCAAATTTCATAAGTGGTGTTCGCTAAAAACTTTCGTTACAATGCATCAATTTCGACCAAATTTTCAACATTTATGTAAAACGAGATGGAGCAGGTTTTGCTTAACATCAAAATATTTTTCCTAACATTAACATGCGTAACTTCGCTGTTATCGATTAAATACAAAAAAAATCAACAGAGTTAATTTTATTTATATATAAATACAAAAAAAAAAATTCAACAGAGTTAATTTTTTTACATACTAGCTAATAATCTCAATCTAAAAAATATTCAAAACAAGCAATTTTAAGATAACACCATATGTAAAACAATCGGCCAAGAAAACAACAACGATATTACATCTTTCTCACATATTCACACACAATCTTGATTAATAATTAAAACTAATCTTTAACATTGTTTATTATACTTCATAATATATAATATTCGTTAGGCAAACTTTCACTCGGATAAAACCCGGGCGAAGCCGGGTACACATCCGCTAGTACAATATAATGCGGCTTGTGATTGTAAAACGACATTTAAAGATTATCCCGCATGAGTTTCTTTTCAACGAAAAATCCAAATTTATTTTAAGGAGAAATAACGATTATTTCTAACTTTAGGGATGAGGTATGAAAGGATGAACTACTTTTATAGGACACTTTATTTTTCCGTTTATCATTACTCTTCACAATTCATCCTTTCATACCTCATCCCTAAGGTTAGAAATAATCGTTATTTCTCCTTAAAATAAATTTGGATTTTTCGTTGAAAATAAACTCATGCGGGATAATCTTTAAATGTCGTTTTACAAGGTTAGGTTCAGTTTAGGTAAGATGTTTAGGATAGGATATGTATTTATGGAAGCTAGTCCCGAGACCTCCCAGAGCCGAATTTTTACAATCGATAAACAAACGGTGAAGAATGTTGGGAAAACCTGGCTGATTAGTAGTGAATCATCCCAGTGGGTTTTCCCGTTTAATCTACCTGACAGTTGAAATTATTGTATTGGTTAAAATATCTGTACATATTGTTGCACCAAGTTCCAGCTTTGCAGGGTCGTCGACCTTGGTTTCTTCCTTCTTGGTGTTATACACCGAGCGGGTTTACATACTCAAAGCAAATAAATAAAAGTAAATAAATACCTTTTAAAGTTATTGCGTTTATTTAATCGTTGTCTTCCTCGTAGGTCGTGATCCGCAGTCTTCCTCTCCGTCCTCTCTCTCCCCAATAAGCAATCAAGATATATGTATATTAAAATAATACAAAAGGAATGAAACTATAAAAAGGGATTGTGATAATCTAAATAATCTGTTTTAAATAATAAATAAATATCATAGAATATTTTGAATAAATGTAGGGCGCATTGATGCAACAATATTTACATAGAAGTTGTAGGTTTATTATTGGTGATGCTGTTTGGTGAATTTATAAGGTTATCCCAAAAGTTCGTGTTTTTCTTAAAACGTTGTTTTTATTATTACTTGGCGAATACTATTATTACAGAGAAAAAACATAATAATCTATATTAATAAAATGCAAATTTCATAAGAGGACATCACTAAAAACTTTCGTTACAATGCATCAATTTCAACCAAATTTTCAACATTTATGTAAAACGAGATGGAGCAGGTTTTGCTTAACATCAAAATATTTTTCCCTAACATTAACATGCGTAACTTAGCTGTTATCGATTAAATACAAAAAAATCAACAGAGTTAATTTTATTTATATATAAATACAAAAAAAATTCAGCAATTCATTCAACTCAATCTAAAAAAATATTCAAAACAAGCAATTTTAAGATAACACCATATGTAAAACAGTCGGCCAAGAAAACAACAACGATATTACATCTTTCTCACACATTCACACACAATCTTGATTAATAATTAAAACTAATCTTTAACATTGTTTATTATACTTCATAATATATAATATTCGTTAGGCAACCTTTCACTCGGATAAATGTAATATAAAAAGCCAACAATGAAGAATGAATGTAAGATAAAAAGCCAACAATGAAGAGTAAATATAATATAAAAAGCCAACAATGAAGAGTGAATGTAAGATAAAAAGCCAACAATGAAGAGTAAATGTAATATAAAAAGCCAACAGAGTGAATGTAAGATAAAAAGCCAACAATGAAGAGTGAATGTAATATAAAAAGCCAACAATGAAGAATGAATGTAAGATAAAAAGCCAACAATGAAGAGTGAATGTAATATAAAAAGCCAACAATGAAGAATGAATGAAAGATTAAAAGCCAACAATGAAGAGTGAATGTAAGATAAAAAGCCAACAATGAATAGTAAATGTAATATAAAAAGCCAACAATGAAGAATGAATGTAAGATAAAAAGCCAACAATGAAGAGTAAATATAATATAAAAAGCCAACAATGAAGAATGAATGTAAGTTGAAAAGCCAACAATGAAGAGTAAATATAATATAAAAAGCCAACAATGAAGAGTGAATGTAAGATAAAAAGCCAACAATGGAGAGTGAATGTAATATAAAAAGCCAACAATGAAGAATGAATGTAAGATAAAAAGCCAACAATGAAGAGTGAATATAATATAAAAAGCCAACAATGAAGAATGAATGTAAGATAAAAAGCCAACAATGAAGAGTGAATCTATCTATATATATAAAATTGAATGTCTGTCTGTTTGTCTGTACTCTATAGATTCAAAAACCATACATCCAATCGCCGTGAAATTTTGGGATATTATTAGGTATATCACCGGGAAGGTTTTTGAAAAATAATTTCCTGAATATCTTGAATATCCTTAGAGTTATTTGCAGATTTGTAGATTTAACTCGCAAGCAACGCCCCCATTGTGACGATGATAACAATATATCGAGAGATTCAAATTTACGAGTTTCAAATTATCAAAATATATATATTTTTTTTTAAATAAGTTTTTAGAGAATTGTTTTAACAAATGTTCGCTAGACAAACCTTTACTCGGGTAAAACCCCGGGCGAAGCCGAGTACGTTTTATAAGTTTATAGAGAATTGTTTTAACAAATGTTCGTTAGACAAACATTCACTCGGGTAAAACCCGGGCGAAGCCGGGCACATCCGCTAGTACATAATACAATTACTTTAAAATAATACAAAGACATTATACATAACGGCGAATAATATTGGTATTTCAATTTTTTGCAAGTATTTACGAACTTTTGGGACAACCTTGTATATATAGAGATAGTATTTGAGTTTAAATTTGTGTGAAAGCTAAATAAAAATGTAAATACAATTTACAATTAGGTTCTTTTTTATTAGAAATTCTAGCTTTCAAGAGAAAATCTATTCATTGACAGACCTAAAGAAAAACATCGACATCTTTGAGTCTGTTTGAAGGCGATTTTAGCTTGAGAGAGAGAGAGATTGAGATTGAAACTGATTTATTACAATGTCCTTATAAGATTATATAAGGTTAAAATTTTACACAAATAAATTTACTGGCAATGTGTTTCTTTTAAATATCATTAAATATTATCTCTACAGACCTTACTGCAATGATATGAGTTATTGAATGAGAGGGCTTGGCTCATCAGTAGTGAACCCTCTCAGCGGTTTCGCCAAATTAATCTCTAGACCGCTCTACTATTGTATTGGACTGGTTTTGTTATATACCCTGCATTTTCTATGGAAGTCAGCTTAGGGGTGTTTATAGAACTATGGACATAAGCTTATAGGTCTGTAGAGGTACATACATATAATTTCAAGGTATTTGCATCGAGCAAAGCTCTTCCGCAAAATATGTTATCATAACCAATATATATTAGTAAATTAAATTTTATTGCCATCTATCGTTAAAATTTTACACAAATAAATTTACTGGCAATGTGTTCAAATTTCCATAGAAAATGCAGGGTATATAACAAAACCAGTCCAATACAATAGTAGAGCGGTCTAGAGATTAATTTGGCGAAACCGCTGAGAGGGTTCACTACTGATGAGCCAAGCCCTCTCATTCAATAACTCATATCATTGCAGTAAGGTCTGTAGAGATAATATTTAATGATATTTAAAAGAAACACATTGCCAGTAAATTTATTTGTGTAAAATTTTAACGATAGATGACAATAAAATTTAATTTACTTATATAAGGTTAAATGCATAAATATGAGTAAATGAGATTATATAATGATAAATAAGAGAGAGAATATGGTATTACAGGCTACTAACCAAAGTGTATCATTTTTAGCCCCAAAAATGAACGTAGCAAGCAGACAAGGGCAATACAATGTAACAAAGTTTGAGAAACATAGCATTTCTAATTATAAAAAAAAGGCACTCATTTAGAAAATCTTCATAATTTTAATATAGAGGTAGAGTATTTTTTCAATTTTGTGTGTGTATATAACTTTTAGAAATATATTTTACTTCGAACACAGATTGATAATTTGGAGTCAAAAGGCAATTCTTTGAATATATTTACACTCATGGACAAAACTTAAGGAAGTTCTACCTTTTAGCATATATATCGGGATTCAGACAATACCTCTGAGAGATATTACAGTGACCTTTATTCAAGATACACGAGATAACCAAGTTTGAACAACATTGTCTCTCTTTCCTTAAAAAAAAAAAGGAAAGAAATAAACAGACGACTGGAAAAATCAAAGATAAATGCCAGGGAGAAAGGTGGCAGTATGAATTGCTGTCTTTATGCCATGGCGCGTTAGATGACTGAAGGCATCGAATACTTTCTTATGGTCGAAATTGCAACAAGGACTTTTGGCAAAGTAGGTTGGAGCCTGCGGACTGTAAGATGGAAGCGTGTTCCTGGATGGAGCAGCAGGACCGCGGGGAGCAATCTCAGGGTGCGACCAATGTCAGCAAATGGCAACAAGCCAGCTAGAAAGCATCTCAGAGACAACTACAAAGATCGGAACCAGAGAGCAGTGTCCATCTTGACCTTCTGAGGCTAAAAGATCCCCACTAGCAGATTCAATTAACAGAAGAAAAGTGTCGCCACGGTTGAACAATGACAGTAGTGGCCTCTTGTATTGTACTGGACAATAGGACGAGGAATAAAGAACAAAGATATTTCTATGTAGTAAACAGCCGGTATGATTTAATTCTGTATAATTAGATTAGTCCCAGCATTCTAAAGTACTGGAAGACCGTGGGAAATGTCGTTCTATGAGGTTCAAACTCCTAGGATGGGAGAATCCTTCCTATCTGGCCTAGCAATCATGTGGCGGACAGCGCTCTAGAATGGTCAAGCCAGGAGGGGGACGAATAGAGATCAGGATAAGTCTCCAACTTCATCCTAATATGGAAAATGGAACTAATATAATCCCTTAGGTTGAATTATCTATATTAATAAAATGCTAATTTCATAAGTGTTGTTCGCTAAAAACTTTCGTTACAATGCATCAATTTCGACCAAATTTTCAACATTTATGTAAAACGAGATGGAGCAGGTTTTGCTTAACATCAAAATATTTTTCCCTAACATTAACATGCGTAACTTCGCTGTTATCGATTAAATACAAAAAAAAAAATCAACAGAGTTAATTTTATTTATATATAAATACAAAATTAAATTTCAACAGAGTTAATTTTTTTACATACTAGCTAATAATCTCAATCTAAAAAAATATTCAAAACAAGCAATTTTAAGATAACACCATATGTAAAACAGTCGGCCAAGAAAACATATTATATAAACATATAATGTAACGAATATTATTATCATAATATTCTGTGTGTTCAGCAATATTATTATCAATAATTTTCGTTAGGCAAACTTTCACTCGGATAAAACCCGGGCGAAGCCGGGTACACATCCGCTAGTAAATAAAATAAAATTAACTGAGGGAAGAGTTTCTTTTTTAATCACGACAATACAAGCTTTCGGGTGTAACAGACCTACGACAGGTATAACCACGCGACCATTTATAACGATTCGTATAACAAAATTCGTATAAGATATAAGGTCTCGCAATTCTGACCTTAACTACCCGTTTCATGATTTTTCAGGATGCCTGAATGACCAGTTTTTTGGTCGTTGAGGTACAGCTTGCACCATGCTGATGAGGGCCAACAGCCCAAAACGCGTTCGTGGTTAGCTTTTCTTGATTAATCAAGAATGGGTATTTGGCCAATTCTGGAATAATTAAAAAATCAACGAGAATAGTTGATATTTATTCCGATAGATAGCGCAAGCCATCAGCAACTTTCAGTTGCACGATAAGGAGATGCCTTTTTCATAATACAGTAGAACTTGGATAATTCGAACTTCTTTAATTCGAAAACCTCTTTAATTCGAATATTTATCTTGGTCCCTAGAATTTGAAATAAATAAAATTTCCGTTTTTAATTCGAATTTTTGGATAATTCGAATTTTTTTTATGGTCCCTTGGGGTTCGAATTATCCAAGTTCGACTGTATAAAGAAGCGTTGTAAGTTAGTTATCATGAAGATATAAGTTGCCTGGTTGACATTCATAGTTATTAAAAATAGAGACACTTTGG
Source organism: Cordylochernes scorpioides (assembly GCA_030710605.1). NCBI lineage: Eukaryota > Metazoa > Arthropoda > Arachnida > Pseudoscorpiones > Chernetidae > Cordylochernes > Cordylochernes scorpioides. The sequence goes on from CP092865.1 coordinate 144,406,926, forward strand.
CCAGAAATGGTTTTATTTTACCAACGAGGACAACAGGTTTTTATCCAAACGTTGAGAAAATAAAACATTTTTTGACCAAAGTATCTCTTATTTTTAGTTCTTTTGTTTTATTGGCATCAGCGATTTATGTTCATTTTATACACTGGAGGCATATATTGGATTTAGGAGACAGTTTATTTTACCAATATTTCGAGGGGTAACTCACCTCTCTTTCTCGAAGTTTTGTGTGGTTCAAACTAAGTCACGTGAACAGGTAAATCCACTCTCGCTATACAGGACCAAAGTAAGAAACCACATCTGATGAAAATTTCACTGTACTTTATGGATATGAAAACTAATTTACCAATCAATAAAATTCTTGCGTTGGTAGACGTCTAATGTTGTTGTTGTGGTGTCCAATGAAGAGCCTCAGATGTCCTCATACATCTCTATCACAGCAGCATCAATGTCCACTATTGGATGTCTAACACTACACGTCAATTAGTAATATCATTTTATTCGCGATCGAACGTTGTGGCCCACTGTACATATTACATCCCAAACACGACGCGACACCATCTCGGCGACCGTTAAACCAGTGAGTTCCTTTAATTGGTCCACGAAGCGTGTCGGCGGGCGTCCAGGTATGCGTCGCCCAGATGTCTTTCTGATCAATATGGTATTCTCCATTCCCCTGTGTCTCACGATGTGACCCTACACGTAAATATCTATTGGTAATTAGAAAGAAATGAATTTGCCTTTTTGGTCAAAATAGGACAAGTGTGAGATGTACAGGGTTTAGAGTGACAGGCTCTAATTATCAAGAGCTCAGTTTGGAAAGAGATTGCAAAAGTTAATTAAACAATTTGAAACACAAACAGCATTTGATTTATTCTAATCAGGAAAACTCCTTAAAGAGAAATGAATGAGGAAAGTGGCTTTTCTTTGTATATATGCTTATCAATTCCTATAGAAGATTTATCATTAATTCGGAATAAGACCTTTTTCAAACATGGATAATTTTAAAAAAGAGCCGACTTTTCAAGTTGCCTTCTTCTTAAAGATTCTTCAAGGAATTCGCGAGAATGGTCGAAGCACAGAATTCTGACTTGGAATCAGATCCAATGGATTCTAAATGAGAGGAATATTTTTCAGAGAAAGCCAGAAGGTCTTTTAAATTTCTCCTTTGTTATTTCTATATATATATACACTGATGGAAAAAAAACTTAAGGAAGTGGAAAGTCTCCTGATGTAGCCAACCGTCTTTTTTTTTTTAAGGAGACAGAGGTTGTTTTATTAGCCGCAGCCTTGCAGAAAATTGACCCAGAGCAGCATCTTCACACACCCAAAATAGTGGACATTGCTGCTGCTGTGATAGAGATGTATGGGGACATCTGAGGCTCTTTATTGGACACAACAACAACAAGAGGTTGTTCACACATGGTTATCTCGTGTATCTTCAATAAAGGTCACTGTAATATATTTCAGAGTTATTGTCTGAATCCCGATATACATGCTGTACAACTTCCTTAAGTTTTGTCCATGAGTGTAATGCGATATTCCTTTCGAGCAGAGGTAATCATCTATGTATATGTGAAAAAATGAATTAAAAGAGGTCGGGTGTTGGTAATAAAATCAAAAAAGGCATATCCTGACCACAAGCACATGAGTTTGATTTCTGTTCCACTAGATGGCGCGCTGCCATCTAAAAAGCTCACGTGCTTGTGGTCAGGATATGCCTTTTTGTATTTTATCTATGTATATGTTGAAGTAGATGGGATCGATGACTTGGAGAATAAGGTTTTGAAAGTTTCTCGAGTCTACAAACGTTTCTGACCTTTTCACTCTGTAGTTTCTGTTACAGAGAAAGCTTCTTGTTATTTTAATGATGTCTTTGGGCAATCTATTTTTGACAATTTGTATAAAAAGCTTTCATGTCAAACTTTGTCAAATGTTTTGAAGATATCAGCAAAGATTCTTCCTGTTAATTCTCTTAATTCCATGGCCTTTATGATTTTATCTGTGGCGAATACTAGTTGATGTAGAGTGGAGTCCTTCAACTGGTGCCCTAATTGTTCTGGTTTAAGGGGATTCTTTTCGTTCAATGCCCTCCTTATTAGTTTCAGAATGATCCTTTCAGGTAATTTAGAGGTGATAGACAATATTCAAATGGGTCTGTAGCTTGCTTTATCATGTTATGGTTTCCCTTGTTTCAGTATGTGACAGATAATTGAGGTTTTTCTCTCTCTCTCAATTGCTTGGGATGTACGCAATACCTTAAGAAGGCCTCAAAGGTATTAGTGAGTGATTATAGGACATGGTTGGGCAGCAATTTCAGGGCTTCGTTTGGAATCCTATCGATGCCTGGAGCCTTTTGGTATAGGAAGGTGTCAATTATTGTCTTTATTTCTCCTATGTTAGTGGATTCTAGTCCTATTTTACTGTTTGTTTGAAGGTAGGCATCCTTGGTTAAAGAACTGTTCGATTTTGAGAACGAGGTAGGAGGGCTGAACTGTTTTTCCTAACTGTCTGTTAGAGTTTCAGCTGCCTCGTCCACTGTTAACGTCAGCTTGCTGTTTGTTTTAAGAATAATTATTCTTAAAGACTTGTGAGCCGTTTTATAGCCTTCCATATTGTATAATCAGGCATGTACAAGTTCTCTATATAGGTGTCCCAGCGCTGGTGTTGTCATGCTTCCTGGTTAGCTTTTTGTGATTCTCTTCGTGATGAGATGTAAGCTTTTTTGCCTTAGAGATCGTATCTGTGTTTTTTTTATTTTTTTATTTTACCTCAGTCTATTAGTTCTTCGTATTTTTTTCTTTCATGTGGGCTGTGTCATTTCTCTCAAGATCTGATTCTTTATATATTGTGGATTCTCCTAGATTTTGGACGATTTGTTCTTCAATGGAAACTATGGCTTCGTTTATTCCTTGAGGTGTTTCTGTTAGTGTTCTGGCGGTTGAAAATTTTCCATTTTGTATTAAATAAACCGAAGATCAATTTTCCATTTTGTATTTAAAAATTACATATCAAAATACGAAACTATTTTAAACCTATATGATTCTTTTTTAAATTAAACAATTTATACTGCCCTTACTGCAATGGAATAATTAAAGGGAGGGCCTGGCTCATCAGTGGCGAACCCTCCAGCGGTTTCGCCAGTTTAATTGTTTAATTTCAAAAATAATCTTACGCGTTTAAAATAGTTTCGTATTTTGATAACAGATGGCGCGCTAGTGCATCATATTAAAAATGACATAGTCGGTAATTTTTCTATTTATATTGAAACAACAGATCTTGAAGTCTTGTATTACAATGAGAACTGGAAGTTTATCAGAGCTTCTTGTAGAGGACCTTTGAGTGAACGCTCTTACTCAGGTTTTTTAGATCATCTTCCAGTTCTAAAATAACTTTATTAGGTACATCTCAAAAGAGCAACCTAGCTTATGTTATTTACAATGAAAAATATGAACAGGTTCTTTAAAAAATATATATACAATGCGGGAATCGATCCCGGTTCATGGCTGTCGGAAACCGATGGCTGATACCGGCCACCAACTTCTCGACTGCCATCCTTGTTTCAAAATCACTTTATTAGGTACCGCTCAAAAAGAGCAATCTAGCGTATGATATTTGCAACAATTAATACTATTTTTTGAAAATAAAGCAATCCATAAATGAATCTTTAATTAAAAAGGCATATATTGAATCAAAATATCATTTATTTTACCAATATTTCAGTTGGCTGAACGCCAACCTTTATCAAGGTATTATAACATATTTATGTGGCGTTATTATGTGGCTAAAATAGGCGTTATTGATAATTTTCAAAATATTCAAACCCTTTTTTACAAAATTTATTTTGTACATAATATAAATGTATATATCCAAATATTTTTCTCCCCATTGAATATAAACAAAAATATCTTTAAAACTTAATTCTATTGACGTTATGTGGCGCTGAGTTTGTTGTTGACACATTAATATGTTATAATACCTTGATAAAAGTTGGCGTTCAGCCAACTGAAATATTGGTAAAATAAATTATATTTTGATCCAATATATGCCTTTTTAATTAAAAAAAAATATGTGAAGGTTATTCACATATTAAACAAAATGTTAACGCTGGATTCGATCCCGGTTCATGACTGTCGGGAATCGAGGGTGTTACCCACTCGTCTCGTCTGCCAATAAAGTTTTTTTTGTGAACTTATTTATGAAAGAAGAAATAGGTATTTCAAGGTCAAATTTCCGTAAATGATCTTTAACATTTACAAAAAAGGCGAAAATAAAAATATGAGAATCAAGTATTTAAAAGGAGGGGATAAAAAAGAAGGAATTTCCTTACCGATTAAACGAGCATTTAAATCGGTTCCAAAATCATTTTTATTAGGTACCGCTCAAGAATAACAACCTAGTTTATGATAATTACAACAATGAATAATATGTGAAGGTTATTCATATATTAAACAAAAGGTTAACGCGGGATATTCGATCCTGGTTCATGACTGTCGGGAATAGGGTGTTTACTCACTCGTCCACCGACTTTTTTCTATTGTTTTTAAACATTTAAATATAGCAGGATGCCATCTATCGGAATAAATTCTAACTAAAGTTAGAGAGAAACCAGTAGATGTGGTTGTCTCCACGCTGCAAATCAGACAAGCGTTAGTTCCATGAGGGGAACAAAGACTGCACGCCTCGTGCATCAAATGAACTCAAGTTTACGGTTAATAATTCACTCCATATTGTCTCTGAACTGGTGGCGCAACTGGTCTTTCGGAGCTTTCCTCCCTTTGGAATACTTTCTGCACTCCACGTCTTCTTTTATGCTGGAGATATACACCTCTTTTTTACATATTTACATACTTTCTGTAAAATTAAAATGATATCTGTCTAGAGAATGATTTTATACATTTTTAAATCATCCATACACACACACACCGTTCTCTATTATGAAAGCAAAAAGTCGGTGGACGAGTAGGTAACACCCTCGATTCCCGACAGTCATGAACCGGGGTTGAATCCCGTGTTAACATTTTGCTTAACATGTGAATAACCTTCACATATTATCCATTGTTGCAATTATCATAAACTAGGTTGTTCTTTTTGACCGGTACCCAATAAAGTGATTTTGGAACCGGTTCTCTATTATAGATGTCGCGTTAATTCATCTTGTTTAAGTTATATGTATGTCTTTTATGGATTATAAACTCATGGAAAAAAACTTAAGGAAGTGGAAAGTTTTTGATGTCACCGGTTGTCTGGTCTTTTTGAAGAAGACAGAGGCAATTTTGTTCATACTTATTTATCTCGTATGTCTTCAATAAAGGTTACTGTATTATCTTTCAGAGTTATTTTCTGAATCCCGACATGTTAATAATAAAACATTTCTACATTTGGAAGGATACAAGAAACTTATACTCAAGAAATCCCTCCAACTGGCCAAGTGGAAATGTCATCTTATCTATAATATTATGTATCTATTATGTATAATATCTATATGTAGGATTCATTTTTCCAGCTCTCCCTACAAAATACATCGTCTAGAATCCCTTTCCAGAAAAAATCATCCATAGAACCCACTTTCAATTTCCTAAAGCACATATACAAGGCTGCCATTCCATGATCCGATACCTATTCAAGACGGTCAAAGGTCAATAGCCCTCATGTCATCCTACGTCCCCTTTTCAGAGTTCACCGATATTATCATATCAGTCACTAAAGAAGTTAAATCACAAAATACTGTAATCCAAAATATATAATTAGCTGGAAGTGGTACTTCTAGGTCTCCTGTTGAAGGGTATATTGGCCTGAAAATTGTGAAATGAATATTGTTTAAAAGAGACCTGGCCTTGAATTGCCTATTGATTTTGTTGAATTCAAAATATTGCCACGTGGAAAATTAGGGAAGACAAAAACTTTTTTTTTTATTTGGTCTCAATTTACAGGTGTTACATTCGAGCACAGCTTGCGAGTCACCTTGTCCTGGCTATTTACACATGGCGAGTTGGTGGAGTAGAGGTGGTCCCCCCGGACCTTGCAGGAGGGCAGCTGTTGGGCGATGATCTCTTAACTAAGTGTCAGGGCCGGGTCGTCGGAATCGGGGATTGATATCTTCTTTATTTTGTAAAATATCTTGTATGGTTGGATTATATTTGAATTTTGCATTTGAAGGTATAATTTCTTAACGGAATTTTGGTACATATCTTCTAGATCGGGTTGGTTCAAGTCCTCCAGTATCTTGTTTGATAGGTTGAATGGAGCTCCTATACTTGTCCGAAGGCATATTCTCATAAATGCGTTTATCCTATTTTTGTCTGTGGTTGTAATATATTTGCACCAAACTGGGAGTGCGTATGTTACTATCGGGGGGATACAACTTCTGTATAGAGTAAACTTTTGTTTTGTAGTCAATTTGCTTCTATAGTTTAACAGGCTAGATAATGTTATTTTTGCTTTCTTTATGATATTTTTGACATGCATGTTGAATTTCAACTTGGAGTCTAAGGTAACTCCAAGATATTTAACGCTGTCAGTCCAGTTAATAGGGCTCTGGTTTACCTTTAGGATGGATTGTGGCTTGAATTTTTTATTGTCTAGTGGAGGAAAAATTATTGCCTGAGACTTTTTTGGGTTGATGTCTAATTTCCAATCATTGCACCATTTGTTTATGTAATTTTGGAGTTGTGTAGTTATTATTCCTATTGATTTGGAGTTTGCTAAAATTGCTGCGTCATCTGCGAAAAGTTTTGTTTGACATTTTGGATGTGAAGGGAAATCGTTGATGTAGATGTTGAATAGGTAGGGTCCAAGGATAGAGCCTTGAGGGACTCCAATTTGGGTTGGTTTTGCCGTGGTTATATAATTCCCTTGCTTAATTGAAAGGTCCTGTCCTGGAGATAGTTTTTCAAGAATTTGATAAAATCCCTTGGAAATTGAATTTTTGATATTTTTGTTATCAAGAGCCATCATGCCATACTCTATCAAAGGCTTTGGTAAAGTCTAGAAAAACAGCACCTACTGGCTCCTTGTGGAACTTTCTTATTTGGATGTAGTCTATTACTGTGATTAGCTGGTGGGTTGTGGAGTGTCCTTTTCTGAATCCAAATTGTTGAGGAATGATAAAGTTAATAGAATCCATGTATGTCTGCAATCTGCGAAGAGCAATCCTCTCGTATACCTTACCGATGGTAGAGAGAAGGCTGATTGGTCTGAGATCTTCAGGTGATTTGACAGGTGATTTTTTTGGAATGGTTATGATAATGGCATGTTTCCATGTCTTCGGGAAGTAGCACAGGTGTAATGCAGCATTGAAGATCCCAGCGAGGAAAACTATCCATTTGATGGGGAGGTTTTTAGTCATTTGCTGTGTAATATTGTCGTGGCCTGGAGCTTTGTGATTACCTAGGTTTTTAATCACTTCCTTAACTTCATTTGGCGTTGTCATTGATAGTATATTCTCTTGGGGATGTTGGCAAGTGTTATCTGTTAGGTAAGACGGAACCTCATCCTCAAACTTCAGGAGGAGACAACAATTTATTTCAGGGAAGAACAAACTATGAATGGTAAACAAAAGATAAGCCACAAGGGAAATTTACAGAATAGCAAAATATAATCATAAAAATAACCACTCTGTTAATAAAAATAATAAAATTAATAAATATTTTGTTACAATATGTTCTCTGTATTGAGGAATTCTGATGTTTGGTCCCTGACTTGTACCAACTACCCGTGACTCCGCCATCTCCAGCCAGTCCTGCCTGGGAGTTGTTTACGACCGCAGCGGCGTCAACAACAGGGCGGAGGATAAACACAACCTTAAAACCTGGCGATATACCAACGTATCATAGGGGTGGGTAGACGAGTCGTTTGAACCGTCGACTTTTGACAGACACGACCCGGGTTCGAATCCCGTACTGGACACTTTTTTATTTCTTAAGAAATAATCATTTAAAAGAGACCCATTTCTTGCTCAAGTCTACCAACACCATCAGTGAATGCGAGTAACCAAACAGGACTCTGACACACTTGTAAGCGGAGAAGTCGAATTGCTTTCTACATGTGTAGTACATGTGTTTATTGTTGTATTATCCCTATCACGTGGTGCAGGCAATGATACACATGGTAGGCAGTAGAGTTTGCAACAGCATTTTACTATAAGTTTAACATATGTCACACATGTAACATATAGTTTCTACATGTGTAGGCAGCCAACTACTAGCTACCATGATTATCATTGCCATGTGCTAGGGATAATACAACAACAAAGCCTTTATTAGGGACACTCTTCCCATACAGGGTTCTTCTTGATGGGTAAAACAGAAAAAAAAAACAGTTATCTATAGAAAGTGGAGAATAACATCAATCTTTCCTCATGCTGAGTCTTTCTTTTCTGTGTTGTGCCTTTTGGACTGTGCTGTTCTCCTGAATTTGTAAAAAGCCAATGCATTGGTCTTGTTTTTCACTACTTTTTCCAATAAAACATATGGCGAATTGCTTTTATAAGTAATTTTGGTGGAGACTAAATTGGACCTCATCATCTTGTTCTTGATGATAGAAAGTTGGGGAAAATAACATTGTGTTAAGTTGATATGGCTAAAATCCGAAATGAATGGAATCCATGTCAAACTGCGCTGACGTCAGGCGGCCAACTGGGAGCACAGGGGAAAAGATAATCAAGCTCTGTAGAAAGTCATTAGTTACACGCTAGGGATGATTGCGCTTCAACCTCGCCGTTTTTTTTTTCAAGCTCTTGTTGAAAAAAATCAATTTTGTCTCGCTCCCATTAAAACTAAAATTTATCTTCTTTGTCGCTGCTCCCCTGCCAGCTCATTTTTGATGAATCTATCTTGGGCTTTAATTTACTGCCAGCCATTCACTCCCGCTATTAATCTCCTTTATAGGAGTTAGATCTCTGGTTGGTGGGTGTTAAATGTACATTTTGTTGCTACTTCTACAGTGTATCGGTGGAGCAGTGGTATAAACCATTGGTTTTTGACATATACTACCCGGGATCGAATCCCGCATTGGACCCTTTTTAAAAAAATAAGTCAGTGAATATAAGAGGAAATAAATCGCCAACTACCCGGCAGATTTCGTCTACGACCTTTGAAATCTGAAATTTACCATTTAATTCCAATGCTCAACTGATCTGAAATCACAGATTTTAACAGTCAAGGGCCAATTTTTCACCAGGTTCACCTGGTTCCCTGAATGGTACACTTCTGGTAAAGCGGTACATTGCTTAGAATAGATGGCCATTTTACCAACCTTCCATCAACACACCTCTGAAAGATATTTGATCCATAGTGAACTTTATTGAAGACACACGAAATAACCAGTCTTAACAAAATTGTCTTCTTAAAAAAAAAAAAAAAAAAAAAAAAAGACGGTGATATCAAAAACTTTCCAATTCCTTAAGTTTTGTCCATGAGTGTATTTATATATTAGCGTTAAAATTTAATTTATCTTAATAATAGATAAAATAAAGCAAAAAATCAAAGCGAAATGAATAAATATTTCTTTTTATTTTAATGATAAATCACAAGCTTTCAACAAAACCATACGGTTATTTTACAGATAGAACTTAAAAATTAACATAGATGGAAAATTTGCCGGGAGGAAATTTTCCATCTATATTCTAGCCATAGATTTGGCCCAGCCACCTTGCCAGCAAAACACCTCTTTGGTAGATTGTGAAGATTCCAGTAGATCCCGTGTGGATCTCATGGAATAAAGTCCGCCCTAGACTGACGAGGGCCATTAGCCTGAAACCATGGTCTCTAGGTGGACGCTTCTCAATTTGCCAAAGCTGGTGTTGTGGCTTTGTCACCGACCCGAGGCCGCTAGTTGCGGCGACGGTCAATAGATGGCGTCAGTTTTTGACGTTTATTTTGACGGGAGTGGCGCCCTATGCTTCTATGGATCAAAAATTAATGTTAAGAACATTTTTTCTCAACGTTTATTATCCTTAACCTGTAGAAGATCTGCAGGGCTTGAAAGCTCGTGCTATAATATAAAGAAATATTTCTCCATTTCTCTTTAAATTTTTACTATAAAACTTTACGATATAAAACTAATTCGAAACATTGGTGTTCTTCATTCCGTATTGTAGATATTCGAGAGATAGAAAGGTACTAAGCTAATTAAGACCACCGGTGTTATACAGATTCACTGCAGGCAGAAGCATAGATAGAGTTCCTATACTCAGGCAGCACAGAACCCAACAACAGCCTCCAGGTCTAACACATGTACAGTGGCCACAGATTCCACCGTACATATGTCTAGGTTAGCGTATCACTGAAAAGGCGAGTATGAAATCAGCCGCGTTCTAGTCTTCATTTTCCTCATCCAAATGGACCACGGCTTTCGGCGATTCTATTAATCTCCTCCGATTGGTGACTGCGGACTTGTAGAATTTATATAAACCAAAGAGAAGATCAAACCTCATTGTATTCATTCAGTTATATATTTGTTGGTATAAAAGTAAATACAAAAAATATATATAAACGTATTTGCGCAAGTTTGGCCATAAATACCCATTTCTTGATTTCTCAGGAAGCCTCTGGGAACAAAAGATTTTTGGTCGCAGAGGTACAGTATGCACCACGCTAACGAGAGCCAACAGCCCGAAACGCGTTCGTGGTTGGCAAAATATATCAAGGAACAGGTTATATCAACGTTTAGTTGATTTCTGTTCCACTAGATGGCGCTTTGCCATCTACAAAAAGCTCATGTTAGTGGTCATGTCCTATTTGTTTTTAATATCAACACCTGAACTTTTTTATTATTTTTTAAAATTATTTTTTAATATATATAAATAAAATAAATTTAAAAATATATATGTTATATAAGTAAATTATACCAATTATTTTATTTCCAAAGCGCTACATCCCGCAAGGGATACTTGCGCCAAACAAGGAGAAAAGTTTATTTACATAAGTTATTTACATTATTCAACGCATGAAAACATTAGAGATCCAGATTTTGTAGAAAGTTTAGAATGTATTTACAAAATGAATTGAACTTTAAATATGATTTTTTTCGGAAATCAAATCGTTAAATTCACAAACAACTAGTTCATTCTTCATTCAATAATCTTGAAATGCTGGGCAATCGATCAGTAGATGTCTTGAGGTTTGTTCCTCAATACCACAAAAGCAACTTGAATCCTCCACTGCCTTTATTCTATTAAAATAACTTTTGAGATTTCCGTGGTTTGTAACAAATTGAGTATCATAAAAATTTGGACGAAAGTATTTAGGGATTTCTTGGGGAAAAAAGCTTAAGAAAGTATTATTTGCTTCGTTTTTCAGAACATTCATTCTTGATTTAAGAAAGGTATCTATAATTCCTGGAATAAATGGGTCATAAATTTGTTGATAATCTGTGGATAAGTTTCTCAGATCAGATATCATGATTCTGGATTCGATAAAGTCTGAGATCAGAGGAATGTTGGCCAAACTATGAACACAGCTATATGATGTGGATTTATAGGCTTGTATACACCATGTTAGTATTTGATATTGGGTTGAATTTAATTTTTTTAAACATTTTTTATTTAAATATTTGAACCAAATTTCGGCTCCATATGTAAGTATTGGTCTGAAAATGGATTTATATTATAAGTAAATAAAAATGGAGTTAAAATTATAGAAACAAATTCTAAAATTTATGTAACTTACTTTATTTTTTGCGTCTATTTATTTAATTTTGTTTTTATTCTTTTTAACTTAGGTTTTTAGCTTGAATATAGATTTTTATTTGTTTTATTTCGTTTTGTCATATCGGTAATTATGGCCTGAAGTAAGGGATTCCTTCTTTAAATTTCGCCGAGGGTCAAATAAGTTATTTGGAAATATCCGCTGATATTTTGCAGTTAGTATCTCAGCTCAGTTATTGATAATGGTAAGAAATCAAGGATACAAGGCAATGGATTGTCAAAGGTCGGTCAAAACAGTATTCTAGGTATCTCAATACCTACGTCCTACGTTGCTTCCGGGGAATCTGCTCCAAAGAAAGCGAAAGTGGTCCCATCTGCCGGAAAAGTTATGGCGACGATTTTTTTTTGGGGGAATACGAAGAGCGTCGTTCACTTAGACGTCTTATAAAAAGGGGAAAAAAAACATAAATGGAGAGACAATACTACATTGAGACCTCTTCAATAAGAAATAGGAGACACGGGTTCTTTTGGCAAATAAAAATGCATTTTTTTTTGCGAATTTATGCGATTTTATTTAACCTGTGTCAAATTATTTTGACAAAACATAAGCAGTTTTAAGCTTCTCAGGTGTTTGTGGGAATTTTTTGTTTGTTAAGTGAACTGATCTCCAACGCCTTAAAAAAAAAACAATAAACGTCATGTAGAGTCCTAACCAGACTTCTCCCCCAGCTACAGTACCTCCAAGCTCTAGAACAGGGGTCAGAAAACTTTTGAATCGGAAGAGTCAAAAATTGCAATTCACAAAATTTCAAAGTTTTTAAAGAACCACAAATTTTTTTCTTGCCAACAATAAATAGTACTCGCATAAATTATATTTACGTATGGAACTATATAAAGAACCACAGCTTCACATCCAAAGTGTGTCTGCGAGCCGCAGTTTGACGACTCCTGCTCTAGACAAGTTTCTCAGATGTAAAGAAGCAATCCTCAAAGATGAACGGCCATTTCCTCGTCGTCCAGGCAACCACCATTCTCGTGGAAGAATTGATCGACAAGGGTATGACAAGACATTCTTCCCAAAAAAGCCTTACCATCACCAAACTGAAAGAGGGCTAAGGAAATACTATCAAGAACCTTCTGCGTCCATGACAGCGAACTGATCGCCCTCCTGCGACCGTACGGATATGCTGTTATGGACGGCAAGCGGGAGGCTTTCGTGATGCCGAACGAAGACCTAAAGATATACTGCTTCCGTCGACATATGGTCTGAAGGGAAAACTATTCTGGAAATTCTTTCTCGTGGAGTACAAAAAGATAGTGAATCACGGGAAAACTCTACTTAGAACTTCAGGGCGACAGAAGAATCCCGGGGATCTCCCCAAGAGAAAAGAGGGAGCAGCAAACCTATACTTCTTGTCGCTGCTCCGGTTCCATTGGTACCAGCGCTTACCATCGCCTCGTAGTCTTGTCAGCCAATTTTACTTCCAAAAATCTCGTTGAGGAAACTAACACGTTAAAAATGGTGGAAACTAGTGTTCCTTCAATCCCAAGCCTTCAACACAGAAGAGTCAGGGTGCCGTGTAAATCCGACATGTCAGAAAATGGATGCCTTGAGTAAAAAGATATTTAGGCAGCCATCGATATGCTCCAAACTACTGGAACTATAGACATAGAAATCTTCCTAACACTCTTCACAGTGGGTATAAAGATGAACTCACTCTTCTGGCAATGTCAAATCCAGGGTAGAATCATCGATAACTTAAAAACAATGATCAAGCCTTTGTTGATTTATTTTCTTGTACTCCATAAAAGAAGCTGCTAAGAGCCAGGACTTTTGGCATACAACAACAACGAAGTTCCGCATTACGACGCTCAATGTACGCGGCCTCACTGCCATAGAGGCATAAAGCTCTTCTGCTAACTGCGGCAGCATGCTGTTGTCTTCGCATTCGTGAAGAGGCTAACATCATATCCCTGGAGAACGACCAAGATCTCGGCTACAAAACAATATTCGCGCCATAGACGACCACTTAGACTTGCCTGATACACCTGTTATCCTGCGGCCAGGAAAGATCGAAGTCCTCAGCATAAACATCCGGGATCACCAAATGGCAGTCAACAATTACCATCTTGCCCATTCTTCAAACTAGCGGCTCCCACAGTTGCCGACCATCACGGCTGAAGTCATTCGAGAAGAGGCCTGGGTACTCGGTGACTTGAATATTATCGATGAGTCCATAATTGACCACCTCCGGTTCAGTAGAAGCCCTTAAAGATCTCTGACCAGGCAGACTTCCTCGAGGACACGAAACGAACAAAAAGGGTCGCCGCACTCGGAAATCGGATCGATGCAAGCTGTCTAGCCACGGAGACGCTCTGACCACGTCACCCGATACTGGACTCTCAACTATAGACTTTCAGAGCATCGCGCTGTGATTCTCGAGCTAAGATTTTTTTCTCATACGCCTTGTATTCATGGCATACTAAGCTGAAGGATCCTGGTTGATTGAGTGGAAGCTCATCGACGATGACTCCAGTGCCACCATGGGCATGCCCGTTAGAGAACTCGGGTGTAGCTGGTCGTACGCCCATCAAGGAAACCATTATTGCTTGCAGCGCTCAAGTTCCTAACGTTTATTACCTATCTGTTGATGGCTATTTAACCAGAGCTGACCGGTTCCTGCAAGCCAAGCTTGAGTCTGCGTTAGTTACACTAACTACTCACACTGCCTGACCTCGGGATCCGTCGCTTAGAAATCACGAACGTCCAAGATGAGAGTGGATGATCCTTTGATGAGTCTATTCCATCTTTCGGAAGCGTTGTCCGCGCGTCGACGGGACTATGACTGCCATCCTTCAGGAAGACAGCGACCCCTTGAATCGCTTAGATATTTCCGTGAAAGAAATCGCCATCTGGGTGGGATGACTTGCTCCGCAAGCTGTTGATGGCCTTTAAATACTTCTTCGTTTGAACGCTCCGTGGGTTTACGAAGCGTAACTGTTATAAGGGACCTTGGCTTTCCCATTGCGGTGGAAATCTATCTGCCTTGTCCCCAAAGACGCACAGGAATTCGTATCTCAGTTTATTCCGGCCTATTTTCTGCCAACAGCAGACCCTCAGCAACGACCTCCTCGTGCGACTGCATTCTCGTCTCTCTCGCCCAGTGCCGGAGTGCACTAGGTCTAACGAGGTCGCTACAGCCTCGAGGAAAGGCTCTACGCTATCTCCAGCATCGTCCTGGAGTCAACTTCAGAAACTCCAGGACTTTTGCAAGGATCGGGATTTATTAAGGCAATCTTCAGAAAAAAAGTGACCAATGCGGGATTCGATCCTGTATCATGGCTGTCGAAATTTGACAGTTTATACCACTTGCCTACCGACCCTCACCTATAGATACCTAAAATATCTTAATGAAGTCAAATTTTGATGTTTATTTGAGAAATGAAAGAGAGATTTGAAAGAGAGCGAGACAATCAGAGGGTCCCGTAGAGAGAGAAGTTTAGACATAGGTCAAGGCCATGGACATATCAGCTCTGTCAAGGCCACCGTTCTATGTACGTCCATCTCTGGAAACGTAGATCTTCCACGAACTGTCCTCACAGATTCCATGGTAACTTATACGAAATGTAATCTACAAATTAGAATCAATTACATAGCGCGCGCTGTACATGATATTTAAAACTATATATTCAAATGTATAGTGTCAAATATCATGTAGAGCGCTATGTAATTGATGCTAATTAGAAGAAATGTTTAGTTTTAAACTTCATGTAATTGACTATAATTATGTTCCGAAGATCATTTGGTGGTTGGAAGTTGATTCAGAAAGAACACAGGCACATCAAACAATGACTTATTGAACTCCTGACGTTTCAGTGACTTGATGTCACCCAGGGGGCGATTTCTTCCACAGAGATATCTAATTGATGCAAGGGGTCGCTGTCTTCCAGAAGGATGGCAGTCATAGTCCCGTCGACGCACGGACAACACTTCCGAAAGATGGAATAGACTCATCAAAGGATCTTCCACTCTCATTTTGGACGTTCGTCATTTCTAAGCAACGGATCCCTAAGGAGAATGACAGCAAGTTACTGTAACGTCGGAAGTTAAATAAATCATTGGTTGATGTAGCTGTGATTTATTCATTATATAAGTTCTCCAGTAGAAGGACAGAGATGGCTGAAAGCTTGAGATACGGTTTTAAAATGAAAAGAAACTCATCTCCAGAAACTTTTCAAATTGTTTAATTAATATCTAGGTTATTTAAAACAATTGATGTGTCAGTTACTTAGATGCTGTAACAAAGTATTTATTAATTTAATTATTTTATTAACAGAGTGGTTATTTTTATGTTTATATTTTGCTACTCTCTGTAAATTTCCCTCGTGGCTTATCTTTTGTTTACCATTCATAGTTTGTCCTTGCCTGAAATAAATTGTTGTCTCATCCTAAAGTTTTTGTCTTCCCTAATTTTCCACGTGGCAATACCTTTTCCAAGAATTCTCAACATTACTGATTTATATTCTACTGTCTTCAAAGCTTATGTTTATAGTTTATTTAAAATACCATTTCCAAGAGTCTAGCTTCAGTATCATTATAAAAGGAAACAGAAAAATTCAATATATTACAGCGGTATGGTAGATTAAACTGGCTAAAACGCTGGGAGGGTTCACAACTGAGAGCAAGGTCCTCCCATTAATTTTTTCATTGCAGTAAGAGCAGTAGAAAATTGTTTAATTTTAAAAAGAATTAAAAGCGTCCAAAATAGTTTGAATTTCTTATAACAGATGCGGGATAATGCATCATAGTACCATATATATAAGCAATTAAGCAAACTATGGGCATAAGCTTTAAGGACAGCAGAATTACATTTAATATTAGCATCAAGCAATTTAAAGTTCAATTCATTTTGTAAATACATTCTAAACTTTCTTCAAAATCTGGATATCTAATGTTTTCATGCGTTGAATAATGTAAATAACTTATGTAAATAAACTTTTCTCCTTGTTTGGCGCAAGTATCCCTTGCGGGATGTAGTGTGTAGAATGTGTCTGCCTTTGTCATTAAAATTGGGAGCACTACTCAGTGGCAGGCCGACTTAGCTCCAAAAGAAATGGCCGCCTCTGACATGAGGAACAAACGCCATGTACAGCCGCTCCTAACATGGAGTACAAACGCTGCTCATCCTGTATCCCTGGAGCCCTTACAGGGTACTATCAGCCGGGCCAGCTGAGCCCAGGTTTTTTAGTGAGCTTGTTACTGCTCCCCCTCCTCCTTTTTCATCCGGGCTTGGGACCGGCAAAGGTGGAGTTGTGTTTATATGGAGGAGGAAAGGAGAAAACTGAAGGTCATTAATCAGATATATGTTGAACCAGTTCAACTCATTAAAATCTCATCAGAAAAACATAGCTATAGAACTATCATAAAGTGGTCTTGAGAAAAATATCCTTACAAAATAAAAGTCAAAACATGTATATATAAAACATCTCTCTTCTTATACCCGTAATTATATAAATTTTGGGTTTCATTTTTCTTTTCTGTATGGCGAATAATTACAAAGCGGAATGGCTTAATGAAGCTTTTGTTGTTGATATACCATAAAATATATTTCGATATGAAATTAAACATTAAAACAGACACAATTTGCAATTAATACAGACCAAATCTTTTTGGTCGCAGTGGTTACAGCCTACTCCACGCTGACGAGCGTCAACAGCGCGAAACGCGTTCGTGGATGGCTTTTCTTGATTTATCAAGAAATTGGGTTGGCCAAATATCACGGAGCAAACTAAATAAACGTTTAGTTTATTTTTGCTCCTCTAGATGGTGCTCTGCCATCTAAAAAGCACATGTGCTCGTTGTCAGGAGATGCCTTCTTTATTTTTAAGACCTTATTCTGTAATGTAACTATTCTGTAACTACTCCTCCAAATGCTTCGAAACATCAAGCATGGATCTACCTCCACAACAATCTTGACCGGACATGGTTACATTCAGGCAGACCTTGCAACGGTATCGAAAGAAGACCCAACTTGCCCCCACTGCCAAGATGAAGACCAAACCGTAGACCACCTCCTCTTCACTTGCCCAACCTTCCAATACCAAAGATCCCAGACAGCCACTCTCCTAGGTATCACCAACATATGTCCAGCATCCCTAGAAAATCTCCCAAGAAAGAAATCTGCCTGGCGACACCTCATTAATTGGACTTCCACTGGCATTGTATATAAATCCAAGAAGACTTAGGTCAGAAGGACATCCCGGGTAGTTGGCGACTTCTGTACGCTCCAGGAACCTGGGTTACTTAAATAAATAATAATAATAATAGAAATTGTAAGAGGGAGGATAGGGCTCATCAATGGTGAAACCCCTAGGAAAGGTTCATTACTGATGAGCCATACACTTCTTTCCTCTTTCAACTCTTATTCATTGCCATATAAGGTATGTACAAGAAATAGAAGCAAGTACGAATTTACTTTATAATGATTCCATTTATTATATATATAGACAGCATGTTATCGTCTTATAGATTATAGATATAAGAAAATAAGATCTAATCCAAATAAGTTAATAGTGTGTGACGTTTCGGTAACAGCATTGTTACCATCATCAGATAAAAGAATAAATGTTTTTATTAAATATATTGAAACGTTTTTGTGTTAAATTTTAAAATGTTGTAATTTTAAAATATATATATTTTTACATTGTTAATTTAATTTGTTGTTGTTTTATAATAATGAAGATACAAATTACATTGTTGTCGTTATTTATTATCGTTTGTTTATAAAAAAAATACATTGTATGTGATGATGATAACAAAAATGACATTTTAAATTAGTATACAAAATTCATTGAAAAAAAAAGAAATAATTAATTATAAAATTCACAAACGTGACAATATACATTTATTCTTTGGTCTGAAGGTGGTAACAATGCTGTTACCTAAACGTCACACACTATTAAATTATTTGGATTTGGTCTTATTTTCTTGTATCTATAATCCAAATTGTGCTTTATCATCGCCTTATAATTAATATGTTTTTTCATCGCAGTAAGGACAGTAGAAGTTTGATTTGTGTGAAAAAGAAACATTCATGCTTAAATGCATTCATTTCTTTAATTTATATATATGCAAATGATATTTATCATATAAAAATAATCTTTTTCTTAACGTTCATTAGAGTTATACTTGTAGAGTCACAGACAGTTGATCATCTTCTCTTCAGCTGTCCAGCATTCCTGAGACATAGGATGCAAACAGCTATCCTGCTTGGACTGACCCACCTCAATCCTAGATCTATGGCCAGCCTCCCAGACTCAACCTCAGCATGGAAATTTCTGGTTAACTGGTTCAACTCAGTAATCAAGTAATACTCGCGGTCTATTACGAAGAAGAAACGGAGCACCTCCTCGGGCTACTCACGCCTGAAGACAAGATTCTTCTCGACAAATTCTTCGACATTATCATCAAACATGTTCCGAACATGAACTCCCCAAATGGCAGGGATCTGTCTAGATTCAAGGCGGCTTTAAGCCCCTGATCCGGACGTACCCTCGGAGAGGGCTACGTCGATTGTATATATCTCTCTTCATTCCTACCATTATTATTACCTTATAACTCCCTTTGAGTGTAAATATTGACGAGATGTCAATAAAGTTGTTTAATTGTCAAAAAAAAAAAAAACAACAACTCAGTAATCAAAACAGGACGCGAGTAAAAGCGGTTAGCACTAATCCATACTAGTGAGCTGGACTCCCCGGGTAGTTGGCGTTCTGCGCTCCCTGGGTTATAAATATCGTTCTAGCTCTAGATGAACCGTGTGGTTTGAAAACTTGTGTTTTATCATTTTATAATAAAGTAAACATTTCTCTTTGTTTTATGTGTAGAGAAGAAACATTCGCGCTACAGAAGTAATCATTTTTATCTCATCGAAGAAATGTGCGAATTTGTATATAACAAAGACACCTATGTAAAATTCAATAACTTTTGTGATTTAATTTTAGATTTTCTTTTCTGTTTGAGAAAACCAACCTTTCAGTTTTTGTTTTTAGTCATGTTATTGAATTAAATATAAACACAAGGTAATAAGACTAAATCCAAATAAATAAATAGTGTGTGACGTTTCGGTAACAGCTTTGTTACCATCTTCAAGAATGTAAAATTTCTCATTCAGTACTTTTGTCTGAAGATGGTAACAAAGCTGTTACCGAAACGTCACACACTATTTATTTATTTGGATTTGGTCTTATTACCTTGTGTTTATAATCTATAATCCAAATTGTGCCTTATGAATTATATATAGTTTGATAAAAACTACAGAAGTCTCACTCTCTATCTGGTTGTATTTATATGGAGAAAGGGAAATAAATTTAAAGATCATTAATCAGATATATATTGAGCCAGTTCAAGTGATTAAAATCTCATCAGAAAAGAAAAGAAAAATTCGTACTTAAAATTTAAATATATATTTTTTATAATCCCATGGGCAAGATTACACCAAGTCATGATGGTTGAAAGCAATAATATTGCCACGTTGACAATTAGGGAAGACAAAAACTTCAGGAGGAGACAACAATTTATTTCAGGTAAGGACAAACTATGAATGGTAAACAAAAGATAAGCCACGAGGGAAATTTACAGAGTAGCAAAATGTGAACATAAAAATGACCACTCTGTTAATAAAAATAATAAAATTAATAAATACTTTGTTACATAGCTTCTTCCCTATAGGAGCTGTGACCCACAGCTAGCAATTATTATAGATACTGACATGGATCTGACGTGCTTCTGCCAAGGATTCCATCGAAGTCTTGGAACTTTGTCCCTAGTACCTTTGCGTCCTTTTTCTTGTGGCGTGAAGAAAGGCTTTGTCGTCGTATCGTCTATAGAAACATCGTCATCTTGCATGGAAGTCTTGGCTTTGACACGGCGGTGGAATCCTGGTGTCAGTCTCTGAAAATGTAGATCACAGCACCCATTGCCTCTAGGTCTTTTCAGCGATCTTCAGTTTGTCTTCCCTAATTTACCCAGCATCTCCACCAAAATGCCACGCGGAAAATTAGGGAAGACAAAAACTTCAGGAGGAGGCAACAATTTATTTCAGGTAAGGACAAACTAAGAATGGTAAACAAAAGATAAGCCACGAGGGAAATTTACCGAGTAGCTAAATATAAACATCAAAATGACCACTCTGTTAATAAAAAATAATAAAATTAATAAATACTTTGTTAAAATATTTTCTACTATAGTAGCAAGTGAAATATATTTCCCACTGTCTTCACAGCGTTGACTACTGTCCTCAAAGCTTATGTCCATAGATTACCAAACTACCACAATAATAATTCTCAAGAACAGGAGAGCAGAGAATCCCAAGTAGAGCGTTGATTAGATTCACAAAACCGCTTGAAGCTTTCACCACTGATTAGTCAGAACTTTGCAATATTTTATCATTGCAATATGAACGTTAGGAAATTTGTTTCATTTTATAAAAGAAAATTTCGTACTTAAATATACTTTTTTTTATTATCCCATGGGTAGGATTACATCAGGTCATGAAGGTTGAAAGCAATACTTTTTTTCTACTAGTTTTGGGGTTGTTGTATAGGTCTTCCTTCTTGGATTCCATCCATCATGAAGAGAAACAATGTGTTGCTAAAATGATCTTTTTAAATTCGGAATTTCAAAGACAAACTGTAAACATGTTTTACTTATTGTAAACTCCACCTTTGCCGATCCCAAGCCAGGAAGAAACTAGAGGAAAGAGTAGCTTGACTTTAGCTGGCCCGGCTGATCCAGATATACAGGATGAGCAGAATCTGTACTCCAAGTTAGGAAAAGCTTCGCATGACGTATGTTCTTCATGTCAGAAGCGGCCATTTTGAATAAGAGTCAAGTCGGCCTGCTACTGTGAATGCTTCCAGTCTTAAAGTCAAAATCAGACACATTTTACTTCTCTCAACACTAAACTTCAAAATACACGGAATTCTTGAAATGCTTGAAGTGATAGAAGGATTTTTTTTCAATGTTCGCACGATTGAGAACAGAACATTTGGACGCATTCCTCATAGGAACAGCGGGTGGCAGAAACAGAGGGCATGGAATACCTTAATACCACTAGAAATTACAGTATTAACAAATATACGAATTATTACGAGAAATATTCAAAGTTTCTTTTATTTGGATACTGTTTCCCGAGTTTTCAAACCTCACGGTCTTTCGACTGGTGGAAATTGCAAAGAAGGCTGACACAAAAATGATCTTACATACATACATGCTGCGACTATGTTTTGCATAGGATATAAATAACAAAGCTAACAATATGTAAAATTGTTCTAGAGACTATAAGCAAAAAGTTAAGCATGTTCTCACCAGCAAAAGAGGAAAAAAATCACAAATGAGGTAAATGTAAATATCTCTTATGATTTCTGGTAGTTTAAATCTAGTTGGGTCTAAAGCGAAAGTTTAGTATAAACACGAGTTTGCCTCGTTCTAGATAGCAAAACTAATTCAACAGATTTCAAGGTTATATGTAGAGTAGATGACCTTAAACAGGGATTCGGTGTCTTCTTAACGGGATTCAAATTTCTTGGAAGGAAATTTCCGATTCGGCACTATGCGTTCTGTATTGCATTGCATAATAACACCAAATGGTTGGCTTCACATCACGCAGTTGATCATCTATTTCAGTTTCTTATTGTCCAGGGGTTCAGAAGGATTTCTATGGAGGGATTACACGGAGGATGACTTTCTTACATTTGAAGGTGTTTGCTCTTCACTAAAGTTAGTGATTGTGAATAGATCTCTAGTCGTAAATGAGTTTGCGTCTTATTTAGAGAATTGCCATTGAATTCGAGAACTTGGTGTGCAAATAAGGAGCTAACGGTCGGAATGAATGGACGCGCCACCGTACGGCTGATTTGCATACGTTGCCACACGAGGGCGCTGGCACACGTGGCGTCGGCAGACCATGTGGCGGGCGGCAGCAGTGCGGTTGGTGCTCCTCGCCGCGGGGATTGCTGTGGGCTGCGATGGCAGAGGTAGGCCTTCCTATCTGTTTACATATTGGCCGGTGACTGACAAGCCTGGGAACTCGGACATCTCCGCTAGGGATCAGCTCTTGCAGTATTTGACATTGACCGAAGTTCTCCACGTGCATTATTTCCTGAATCACTTGCGTTTTTTTTTTTTTTTTGACTTATGAAATATTTAAAGTGAAAATATCAGATGCTTCTCCTGGAAAATTTTTCTTTTTAAAAACTGTTAATCGACAAATATCTAGCTTTCGGATACGAATGCCCTTTTCTACAGAATAAAATATTTAATTTAAATCGTCAATCCCTGGAAGCCGGATATTTTCACTTTAATCTTATGTGCAAAGGATTATTTTATCGATTCATGAAATTTTCTCAAGTACGAAAAGACCTTTCAAAACTCTTTTTGTTACTTATTTGCCTTGAAGCTTTTAATAACTGTCAAGGTGCAAATTTTATATCAAAATATTTTGCGAAATGCCACTTGTAAGCATTGTTTAACCTATATTCAAAGCAATTTTGAAAATATTTCGATTTTTAAATTTTAACATGGTTTTGTTATATTGATTTAAACATGTACTTTGACTGTTGATAGGATTTTAGAATTATAAAACTGAAGAGGAAAAAGCATAAGATATATTCTGTAGCCATTCTTCTCTTGCAAAATGTTTTCGTTTGATTCCTTCCGCGCTGGTTAGCAGCGGCTGCATCGTCTCGGATACGGATTGACACATGGCGCGTGCACTTCTTTCGTTTGGTTTTATTTTTTTTTTACATTCTCTGATTCTTTATGCATGCAAACGCATAAAATGTTTCACCGTATAGCCATATAAACGTAATTAAACATCAAATATATACGAGTAAATTCACTAATGACATGAATAATGACACGTAAAAAAACTCAAATGTCTAACATCCTTTATAGAAGGGTACTGTGCGTGTAACTAATTGTGCCGTCATAAAAAAATTTCGAATTTTCTTCTTTCTTATATCCGTTGAATCATGTTAGGATATCAAGCTTGTGAATTTTAATGGTATTAGCTGAGCTTATCAATGGATAAACTAATACTATCAAATAAAATATAAATAAAAATAAAAATTATACAATAAAAAATAATAAATTAATTTGTATAAAAATAGTATATATCATCAATTTATTAACGTGATACTCCTGTAGAAGGACTGACGAGTTCGAAAGCTTGAAAATAAAAAGTTGCACAAGAAACTTAACCCTGGAAGCTTTATTTACTTTATAATAATACTATCAATGATGTGGATAAAAATCTGAAAGTTATAACAGGATGGCAATGAACTAATGAAAGAAATTGTTGATTTCTTTCCAGAAGTTTGTCTTTGCCAAGACTTTCCTCGGTGTAATGCTCTTCAAATTCCATCCTTAGATCTTTGTAGATGCGTTGTGTGTCTTTGTCTGTCTTACTCCGGCCGTCTACATGGTCTATATCCCAGGTGGCAATCTTCCAATCCTCCTCTTGTCTGATGGGACAACTCGCTCTTCTTTTTTAACTCGATGCTTGTTTTCTCTTATTGAGGTTATCCACACTTATTACGTTGGTTTCTTTTTCGTCTTTTCCATCTAAGCCCTGTCTGCTCTACTGAAAGCATCTTTTATCCACAAATTTATTCTACAACAACAGATTTATTAGGATTTCCGTCCTGTAAGGATTCGCCATACATCATTTTCATGGAGAAAAGGAAAAAAGAATCAAAAAAAAAGTAGAGAAGGGAAAATGAAAAGGAAATCAAAGTATTAACATAACTATACAAATTATAAATGAAAGGAAATTGTTCTGTAATTTTAGTTCTTAGAGATTACCTTGTTCTCTAACGCTTTATGAAAAAAATTATTATAAAGCTATTAAAATTACTTTTTAAATTTACTTTTATGCAAGTCAATCCATGAAGATGTTTTTTAATGTACGATTTTGTAGTGAAGACACTATTACATATAACATTGTTATACGTGTCATTAATAACTTGGCGCTATTATGCATATAGGGCATTTTGGTATATGTGTGATATTATCATAAATATCATTGTAATTTATATATAAAAATATTATGGAACAAGCTGAAATCCACGTTTAGTTGATTTTTATATCAATAGATGGCGCTCTGCCATCTGAAACGCTTATATGAGCGGTCAGTATAGGCCTTTTATATTTTTAATATGAAAACCTGATTAGTTTACTTATTTTTCTTATTTTTTTACACACACATATTTTTCTCTACTATTTTAAACTCTGTAAACTCTCTCTTGACCATTGACTAGATGTCAATAAACCATTGTCAATTGTCACACACCCACATATATAGGATATTGAATTGAAATATGCAGTTTTGTTAAACGTATCATTGGCTTTGTTTATATTACTGAATATGTCATAGGTATAATAAACATGTATGTGTACCATTGTTATAATTTACATTGTTGTTCTTTTAATTTTCCTTACCTCCTTCTCCTCTTTTTCTTACTTTTCCTATTTATTTTTTACATGTTTCAGCGTATTTGCGTAAATTTGGTCTTAACTACCCATTTCTTGTTTTCTCACCAAGCTCTCTTGGTCCAGATATTTTGATGGTCGAGGTACATCCTGTATCACACTGAAGACGGCCAACAGCCGTTTTTATTCCTCAGGCTTTCGGGATAACATGGCCAACAGACGAACTAGAAGAATGACTTTCAGCTATATATTATTATTTAGCTGGAAGTCATACTTCTAGTTCTCCTATTAAAGGCCATGTTAGCCCTAAAGATAGAGAAATAAAAAATAGAGAAACCTGGCCCTAGATTGTTTTATGTATTTGTTAAATTGTAAAGGCAGAGATGTGAATATGTATTGATGAGCTATAGTTCTACCTTACTTGAAAATCTCCATCCCTTATGTAAGATCCCAGTTCACATGATGGCAACATCTGGGACCCGAGATTAATTCCTGCTGTGAGCAAATACACTCATGGACAAAACTTAAGGAAGTTGTACCTTTTAGCAAGTATATCGGGATTCAGACAATAACTCTGAAAGATACACTCATGGACAAAACTTAAGGGAGTTGTACCTTTTAGCATGTATATCGGGATTCAGACAATAACTCTGAAAGATACACTCATGGACAAAACTTAAGGAAGTTGTACCTTTTACCATGTATATCGGGATTCAGACAATAACTCTGAAAGATACACTCATGGACAAAACTTAAGGAAGTTGTACCTTTTACCATGTATATCGGGATTCAGACAATAACTCTGAAAGATATGACAGTAACCTTTATTGAAGACACGAGATAACCAAGTGTGAACAAAATTATCTCTGTCTCCTTAAAAATAAATAGACGACCCGCCGGTCGTCTATTTAATGCTCATATTAAATGATCTACACTTCCTTAAGTTTTTTCTAAGAGTATAAACAAAACTCCCAAATGGGACCTCAATAAAAGGAAAGAGGGACCTAGAAGTAATGATTGTTATACTCCAGGATATGCAAATTAACCCGACAATGTGATAATTAGTCTTCTCCGGGGTGACCGGGAAATAATTATGATTTTTTTTTTATCCCTAGGACACATTGTACAGGTCATTATAATCATGGTGGGTAGAAGTTGGAGACTACTTTTACTGTAAGTGCACCACATATCTACACATATGGATAGCGAAATTCGGCTTTTGCACTTACAAATGTTTAATTAAAAAGGCATATATTGAATTCAAAATATAATTTATATTGCCAATATTTCAGTTAGCTGAACGCCAACCTTTATCAAGGTATTATAACATATTAATGTGTGTTAATGTGTATTAATGTGTTGTTGACACTTATTAATATGTTATAATACCTTGATAAAGGTTGGCGTTCAGCTAACTGAAATATTGATAAAATGATATTTTGATCCAATATATGCCTTTTTAATTAAAGATTTATTTATGGATTGCTTTATTTTCAAAACTTACAAGTGTGTCAGAGCCCCGTTGGTTACTTGCACTCGCTGATGGAGTTGGAATTTTGCAATAAACAGGGGCTATTGGAGTATTTTTCATTAGAAAAAAGTGTCCAATGCGCACGCGAGAGTTGATCCTGGGTCGTTGCGGTCGAAAACCATCAGTTTAGATCAGGGGTCGGCAAACTTTTGAGTTGGAAGAATCAAAAATTACAATTTACAAAATTTAAAAGTTTTTAAAGAGTCACAAAATTTGTTTTCTTGCCAACAATATAAATATTACTCGTATAAATAAAGTTTTTGAAAATACGAAACTATTATAGACGCGTATGATTCTTTTAAAAAATAAAACAATTTCTACTGACTTTACTGCGATGGAAAAATTAATGGGAGGGCCTGTAGAAATTGTTTTATTTAAAAAAAAAAAGAATCATAAATGTCTATAATAGTTTCGAATTTTGATAACAGATGGCGCGCTAATGAATCATAAAATAAAGTTTTTATTCATGCGAGTACTACACGCAGCTTCACATCCAAAGAGCTGCATGTGACTCGAAAGTCACAGGTTACCGACCCCTGGTTTTGACCATTCGTCCACTGAACCCCAATGTGATTATAATCATTAGTTGTTATTGTTGTGTCCAATGAAGAGTCTCAGATGTCTCCATACATCTCTATCACGGCAGCAGCAATATCCTCTATCTTGGGTGTGTAAAGCTGCTGCTCTGGGTCTAAGTCAATTTTCTGCAAGGCTGCGACCATTGCTGGGCATGAGAATATGTGAATAGGTGTTAGTTCCACACCAGGACTGTTGTTGCATGCTTTATAGATTCTTGTGCCATCTGGATGTATTGCCATTCCTAGTTCGAAACTATTATAGACCCGTATGCTTCTTTTAAAAATTAAACAATTTCTACTGCCCTTACTTCAATGGAAAAATTAATGGGAGGACCTGTCTTATCAGTGGTGAACCCTCCCATTACTTTTTCTATTGCAGTGAGGGCAGTATAGAAATTGTTTTATTTTTAAAAGAATCATACGCGTCTATAATAGTTTCGAATTTTCATAACAGATGGCGCGCTAATGCATCATAATAATCAATAATTAATAATCACTCACATCTCGAAAGGAAAGAAAACCAAAAGTATAAGCACGTATTATTGTAATATACATCTACCATAGAATTTATTATTATCTAATATGTGTTCTTCTTTTTTCTTATCTTCACACTGGGTGAAGTAGAATGTGTCTGCCTTTGTCATTAAGACTGGGAGCACTACTCAGTGGCAGGCCGACTTAGCTCCAAAAGAAATGGCCGCCTCTGACATGAGGAACAGACGCCATGTGCAGCCGCTCCTAACATGGAGTACAAACACTGCTCATCCTGTATCCCTGGATTAGGAGCCCTTACAGGGTACTATCAGCCGGGCCAGCTGAGCCCAGGTTTTTTAGTGAGCTTGTTACTGCTCTCCCTCCTCCTTTTTCATCCGGGCTTGGGACCGGCAAAGGTGGAGTTATTTAATATGTGAAAACTTGGAATTCCAACATTCGGAAGGTATCTGAAAACTGTGCTACGGGAATCAAGCAGAAAGAGATAATAGACTAATATGTAAATATGTTTAACACATTGTTTCATACTTCTACTTCACTATGATAGGTAAATTAAGGGGTTTATCGGAACACATCATAAACAATTAACAATGAATATCATTAGGAAATAAAATAAAGCACGAATGTTAATTTTACACATAAAACAAACTTCTACTATCCTTTCTACGCAGAAAAAAATATTGGGAGGGCTTGGCTCATCAGTGGTGAGCCCTCACAGCGGTTTCGCCAATTTAATCTACCAGACCGCTTCTTAGAGCTCTAATACTGTATTGGACAATTCTGCTTATATATTCTACACTGAAGGGTGGAATCTTAGAAATAGTATTCAAGTCATATATGGATATAAACTTTTAGGACAGTAGAATTACATAGAAATTTCATCACAGTAAGGACAATGGAAGATTGTTTTTATGTATAAAAGAAACTTTCATTCTTTAATGCTTTCATGTCTAATGACAACTGTATTGTTCTAGAGAGGATATTCACGCACGAAAATGAACATAAAAAAAACGAATAATTCCCACACAATCTTTACTACTAGTTATAATAAACCATTAACCTTCTCCTTCAATGCCTTCCTCTACTGAGGGTGGTCTCTCAATACTTCCTCCGCCATCCTCTTCATCTCCTCGTAAGTGTGTCGTCCAGTCCATTGTTTTAGAACGTCTGTGTATCCCTGTCGTCTCCTTTTTCTCGATCTCTTCTCCCGGAGCTTTCCCTCCAACACTGTCAGCAATGTCTCTCCTGCTGACCGCACATCACATGTCCAGCAAACGTCAGTTTTCGTTGTTTTATGAACTTTATCAGCTGGTGTTCTGTACCCATTCGATCGAGGACTTGATTATTTGTTACCATATCTGTCCAAGGAATTCTGAGAGCTCTTCTGTAAATTTATATCTCGAAGGCTTCTATTCGTTTGATTGAAGATTTTAGTAATGTCCACGACTCACAGCCATATGCTAAACTAAAGAGACAAGGGTCGCCTCTCCCGTCAAAACCAGACGCCATCTATTGACCGTCGCCGCAAACTAGCCGCAAACAAAGTTCGGCAAAATTTCCATCTATATTTCAGCCATAGATTTGGCCCAACCACTTCGCCAGCTAAACCTTTGTCACCGACCC
This sequence comes from Cordylochernes scorpioides, assembly GCA_030710605.1. Lineage (NCBI taxonomy): Eukaryota > Metazoa > Arthropoda > Arachnida > Pseudoscorpiones > Chernetidae > Cordylochernes > Cordylochernes scorpioides. Next base: position 144,436,286 of record CP092865.1, read on the forward strand.
GAGGCCGCTAGTTTGCGGCGACGGTCAATAGATGGCGTCTGGTTTTGACGTATTTTTTGACGGGAGAGGCGACCCTTGTCTCTTTAGATCAATATTGTCTCTATCAGTCTTTGTTTTATCAAACCATTAATACCGACAGCTAATCTCCTCCGAGTTGATGAAAGACAAGAAGTATAAGGACAAAGGTAAGTTTCTTAATTAGACCCTCATTGTCACAAACTTTTCTACTTCACAGTTCATTGACATTGATACTAAAATAACGCCTCCTGATTGTGCAAATTGAATGTCGCTGATGGTTCACTGCCATCTATCAAAAACTACAATCATGGACAAAACTTAAGGCAGTTGTACACAGGGTAGGCAGGAATACAGAGATGATCTAAAACAATGGACTGGACGACACACCTACGAGGAGATGAAGAGGATGGCGGAGGGAGATATGGAGAGACCATGTGGCCTACCCTCAGTAGATGAAGGTATTGAAGGAGGAGGAAAAAGATGATTGGTTAGGCAAACATATATACACTCGGGCAGAACCCAAGTCTTTATCGAATACGAAAATGAAAAATGCTGAGAGATTTCAATTGAGACATGTCCAACAATGGAAACTATCATTCACATTATGCTATGGTTAGGAGAATAGGGAATATTCTAGAATTGATAAAAAGAAGAAGAAAAAACCTACCAGCGCATTCTTATCTGGCGTTAGCTATCTTTGTTCAGTTTTCTCAGTTAGCATTACATGAGACACTCTGGTCAAACGATAAATACATCTACCTGGGAATTAGAGACAAGAAATAGCAATATAAATAATTTATATAAAATAAATAATCCTTTCTATGGAGGTTGGTAGAGAAATGGTCTGAATTGTCGATTTTTTCAATAGCCATGACCCAGCTTCAAATCCCACTTTGAACACTTTTTTATTATAAATATATTTGCTTTAATGATACTCGATTCTTGTAAGAGTCCAACCTCACAAGCGAGTGCAAGTAATCAAACGAGGCTCTGTTACAGTTGTAAGTACAAGAGTCGAATTGTTATCCACATGTGTAAACATGTGATGAACTAACAGTAAAAGCAGTCGCTAACTATCCACCATGATTATCATGGCCTGTACCACGTGTACTAGAGATAAGCAAAAAAAAAAAGCAAGCAAGAAATCTTATAAGGGATAATATTCATTTTTAAAAAAATGAAATCGTGATTTTAAATAGAAATATATTTACAATGTAATCACAGATATTATAAAACTGATTCAATTGTCAATTATGCGGAAATCAATATTTGCTCTATCCATAGAAACAATAATTTTAATACTAAATTGAAGTTTATTCCTAAATCTTAATAAATAATTATCATAGAATCATTTACTGATGGCCACGAGAAAAGTGGTTGATCAATTATTGCGATACATTGAGAATAGTTCTCTTAAATTCCGGCAGATGGCAGTAGGGCAGCCTTATTGTATCAACTCTCCACGCACCAATGGATCAATTCATATTTATATAGATGGGCAGATAATTCTGTATAAATTGAAAAAAATATCAATGACTACATTATTAGACAATAATTTAAATTCTACGAAAAATCCGAAAAATTAGAAAACCCCAACTTCAAGGAAGCCACAAACTACAAATGCGGAAAAACGAAAATAAGAAATTTAAAAGCTAGACAAATTCTCCATCAATTAAGCCAGAACGACGAAAGTGTAAAAAAAAGGAAAAACAAACCCACCTTGAATATCAAACAAGCCAGACAAAACCTTCTCAAGAACAATATCCCCAAGGACCTGAGGACCCAACGACATCATTATAAATTATAATTGTAAATGAACAAACCCTGTACATACCCCACAGTAAATATGATGATCTAGGTTGCTCTTTTTGAGCGGTGGCACCTAATAAAGTTATTTGGAACTTAGAAATTGAAAAAAAGTCGGTAACGAGTGGGTAACACCCTCGATTCCCGACAGTCATGAACCGGGATCTAATCCCGCGTTAATATTTTGTTTACTATGTGAATAACCTTCACATATTATTCATTGTTACAAATATCATAAACTAGGTTGTTCTTTTTGACCGGTACCTAATATAGTTATTTTGGAACCGAAATTGAAAAAAAGTCGGTGGACGAGTGGGTAACACCCTCGATTCCCGACAGCCATGAACCGGGATCGAACCCCGTAATGTACACTTTTTTCTGTGAAGAACCTGTTCATATTTTCCATTGTAAATACCATAAGCTAGGTTGTTCTTTTTTGAGATGTACCTAGTAAATTTATTTTGGAACAGAAACAACATTGATTCTTATGTTGGCTCGAGTTTCTTTTCTCCTTAAATCTACTCTTGGTTATATGGAAATGAAAGTAATTGAATAATGGATGGGTGTGACCCTAAAATCTACATTTGTGGATAACACCAGGGCATTAAAATCAAAAGACTAATGTTAGATATATGACCAAAAGATAAGTTTCTAGATTTATTTATTTTTCAACACACAAACGCGATATCCCGGCTAGGGATAATTGCGCCGATTTACATCCTCTTTTAAACAGAAACAGTTATAAACACATTATACAAAAAAGGTAATAGAAATAAAAAGAGAAAAAATAATATATATTAGGAACCTGAACCTTTCAGGTTTGAAAGAAAATCATAAATATATTTGTTAATCATAAATATATAAGTTTCTAGATGAGAAGTTACTTTTAATGCTGTAAATATAGATTAAAATTGATTGATAAAAATAAAGGGTACCTATCCCGTTAAATAAAACATCAATATATATTTTATATATACAGTATAACCTCTCTTTAGCGGACACCTCTTAAAAAGGACAGTATTCATTTGTAAAATTACCATTTTTACTATTTAGCAACTCTCCGGTAAGAGGACATCGCTCCCTAAAGGACATTTTGGCTCTGCAATTAGGTGTCATTTATAGGGAGGTTCTACTGCATTATATATATATATATTTTATTTATTTATTATTATAGAGAGAAATTTGACCAGGGACACCTAGGTAAAAACCTCATTGTCAATTTCTGAAGATTTCATTAATTCCGTACGGATTCTATGCAATCAAAGTTCTTCCTTTACTGGCAAAGGCCATTAGCCCGAAACCATGATCTCTAGTTGGGCGTTCTGAAATTGTCAAATCTGATGTTGAGGTTTTGTCATCGACCTGAGTTTGCTGATTTGTGGAGAAGGTCAACCAATGATGCTTAGTTTTAGCGTTTGTTTTGACGGTAAAGGTGAGATTTTTTTTTTTTTTAAATAGAATTGTCAATAGGAATTGTTAATCAGCCTCTTTTGCTTATCGTTTTATAATTCAACCCATTGAAGAGTCTTTGCCCGAGAGCTTTCTGTCCCACAGTAGACTAAAATAAAATATTGGCAACATTTTGCGTAGTTTTGATTATAAAATTATATTGATATGAAATAAAGTAAGTAGAGGAGCTTCTTGATATAATTTATTATCGCTAGCTTTCGAACCTACAAGGTTCTTCATCTGGCATGGATAGCTTTTAAACTAACAAATGTGCTGCAACACAGAGACCTTATATACACTCAGGCGGAAATTTGCATACTTAAACTAATGGATTAAAAGAGAATATATGACGCAGACGTTAAAATTGGAATATTTACATATAAAAATTCGAAAACGATATTTGTAAAATTATGAATATATGTAAAACGAGACAACCATGTTACGACAAATGAGTAAAATCCAAGGACACAACCAGGGGCCCCACTCAATGTCACAACCATGGGTAGGGGATAGGGGGGGGGGGGGGGGGAGGAAGGGGGGGAGGTTGGGTGGGAGGTGTATTTTCTGTTATTAATAAAGGACTTTATATATGTCAGGAAGATCTATTTTGCGATTAATACTGTTGGTTTGTGAGGAAATGATGGATTCTAAGCATAGTCTATTGTATTTGTTGTTGATATGTCTGTATTTAATGTGTGGATGTTCAAGATCAAAACTATGGCCTGTTTGTGCGATATGGATGTAGACTAGGGATTTTGTGTCTTTGTTATGAATATTGCGATTATGTTCTGTAATTCTGATACGTGTGGTTCTGCCTGTTTCCCCGACATATGATGCTGGGCAATTATTGCACTGTAGGGAATAGATGGCGCCAGTAGTGTCTATAGGGAGGGTAGGTCTATCTGATTTGGTGATGCTATTTCTGAGGATGGTGTTTAGGTTGGGAGGACTGTTGTATAAGACTTTGATGCCATATGGGCGCAATATTCGGGATATTGAAACTGCTTTGGGGGAATAAGGAAGCCAACATGTGGATCTATATACTGTAGTGGTTGTATGGACACATGGATCAAACATGTGTTTGTTTATAAAGGGTAAGGGGTAACCTGCAGCCATGAGGATCTGACGGATTCTAGATTTTTCGATGGTTTTAAATATGGGCAATGAGCAATGGGTGAAGATTCTTTTTGATAGGGTCTTAACTGTATTTATTTTATATGCTACTGGAGGAGGAGAAGTGTGTGTATTGGGGGGGGGGGGGGGGGATGTTCTTTTTGTGAAAAACTGTGGTTTGAAAGGTGTTGGGTGTACGTATGACTAAAATGTCTAAAAAGGGAAAAGCGGAGTTTGATTCGGTTTCATAAGTAAATTTTATATTTGGGTTGAAGTCCTGTAAGGTACTATGGATGCGTTGGAGGCTGTTTGAGTTAATGATACAAAAAACATCATCCACATATCTCCTCCAGTAGTGTATTTCAGAGGGGAGGGTTTGGTTGATCCATGTGTCCAGCGAATTCATGACTATTTCTGCAATTATTGATGAGAGAGGACTACCCATAGGGGTGCCTCTGATTTGTTTGTAAAACTGCGTGTTAAATGTAAAGGAACTAACTGTTAAACAGAGGGAGGTTAGTTGTAGTATGGTGGAAGCTGTCTGTGTGTCTATGTTAGATGTTGTGAGGAATAGTTGTAATTTATCTGTAATGAGGGTATGTGGAAAGGATAGTTACAGAGATGTGACGTCAAAGGACGCCATGATGTGTTATGGTGGCGGAGTTAGGGCTGTGATGTTTTCTATAAACGTGGGGGGTGTGTGATGCTGTATATGTTCGGGTTTTGCTTCATGAGAGGGGTCAACAGGCTTACCAGATATTTGGAGACTGCATATGCAGGGGATTGGTGATAAGCGATGATTGGTCTGAGTGGGACTCCCGGTTTGTGCACCTTGGGGACACCATAAATATAAGCACTCCTGTCCACGTTGGCTGTAAAATGAGTATGTTGTTCAGTTGTGATGCTGCCAGATTTCTTCATGTTGTTTAGGGATTTTCTGAGCATTTTGGTAAGGGCTGTATTTTCTTGTGGGGAGATAGATGAGAAGGTGGAGCTGTCTTGAAGGATGTCTTTCATCTTTGCTATGTAATCCGATCGGTCCATTATGACGGGGTGGTTTCCTTTGTCCGCTCTTGTGAATACCAGGGATTTGTAGCTTTTTAACTTATTGATTATGGCTTTGTTGTTGTGGCTGGGTATTTTGTTCCGGTCTGGTCTTAGTAGAGTTTGGACTATCGCATTCCGCACTTTAAAAGTTTCACTTTGATTTAGAGCGCTCATGATGCCTTCAACACCGGCAATGATTCTGAGGATGTCCGGTTTGGGTGGAGGAACATACTGGAGGCCCAGCTCTAGAATTTTAGCTTCTTTTTCGGGTAATTGGGTTGTGGATATGTTGATGATCTTAGGGGGAGCTGCGCGCTTAGAATCAGGGACGTCTGGAAAATCATATCTCCGCTTCCAAAATAAAATTATATATTATTGAAAAGATATGTTGATTTGCCTGTCACATAGTATTCTTCCTTGTTTCAGGTTTCAGAGAGAAAGACAAAATCTGATCGTTTCTTACGCCTATCATCGTAACAAGATTTACAAGTTTTTCTATGATTCATTGGCCAATGAGATCTTTGCCTACTTGTATACTACAACCTCTAGAGTTCAGTAGAAACATTGAGACTATTATGAAAAAGGCATCTCCTTATCGTTCAACTGAAAGTTGCTGATGGCTTGCGCCATCTATTGGAATAAATATCAACTATTCTCGTTGATTTTTTAATTATTCCAGAATTGGCCAAATACCCATTCTTGATTAATCAAGAAAAGCTAACCACGGATGTGTTTCGGGCTGTTGGCCCTCATCAGAGTGGTATAAAGCTGTATATAGCTGAATAAGAGACATTTCATCTAGAAAAGGTTTTATTTTCTCAACGTTTAGACAATCATTTTTAACGCCTTGCCAAATGCTTCATTTTTCCTGACCAGGAGAAAAGTTTTTGTCGGAACATCGAGAAAACAAACATTTTTTTACTGAAATGTCTCTTATTAGAGAATTATGAATGCTGGCCAGGCAAACTTTATATTCAAGATATGTATAGTTGTTACCTTTTAATTATTGATTCTTAATTTGCCTGTTTCTCTCTTGGACTCTGGGATAAGTTTGTTTACGACTAGCTGATTTAATGAAATAATTTTTGCTGTTGTTATAAGTATTAATGGTTATGGCATATGGATGGTTATTCTAGTGTAAAACTGCCTGAAGCAGATAGCTGACCCATGGTTTTCTATGTTAGAGCCAGATAGAAATTGTTTCACGCCATGATCTAGTAATGATATTATGGAATTCATTTAGTCTAACAACAATTTTTAAGTCCTTTTTCCACTAGTGTGTAGCCGAACTAGAGGATGGAGTAAACAATTCGTTGCAGGTGGCGTGTAAACAGAAAATGTGTTCGAGGAAGTTATGTGATCAAAATAGAATGATAGGAAATAAATTATCGAAAGAGAGAGTGTGAAAGAAACAGGGATTTTAAGGAATAGGAGGGAAGAGGAAAAATGTAAACTCGCGCATGTTTAACCCGCTAATTAAAGGACAAACAATGGCCTGGAAAGCGGAAAGTCAAGACAGTTATAAGGAAATTTTGGTGGCTCTTTTGTCGTTTCCTTCACAGTTAGTCTGCGGGGTCGTGTCCCTGCACCCAGGTCTTTGGTGACTTCTGGTAGAGATTGTTGGCGTATCCCTGCACCCAGGTCTTTGGTGACTTCTGGTAGGATTGTTGGCGTATCCCTGCACCCGGGTCTTTGGTGACTTCTGGTAGGGATTGTTGGTTTGTCCCTGCACCCAGGTCTTTGGTGACTTCTGGTAGGATTGTTGGTGTATCCCTGCACCCAGGTCTTTGGTGACTTCTGGTAGGATTGTTGGTGTATCCCTGCACCCAGGTCTTTGGTAAATTCTGGTAGGATTGTTGGTGTATCCCTGCACCCGGGTCTTTGGTGACTTTTGGTAGGGATTGTTGGTTTGTCCCTGCACCCAGGTCTTTGATGACTTCTGGTAGGATCGTTGGCGTATCCCTGCACCCGGGTCTTTGGTGACTTCTGGTAGGGATTGTTGGTTTGTCCCTGCACCCAGGTCTTTGGTGACTTCTGGTAGGGATTGTTGGTGTATCCCTGCACCCAGGTCTTTGGTGACTTCTGGTAGGATTGTTGGTATATCCCTGCACCCAGGTCTTTGGTGACTTCTGGTAGGGATTGTTTGTTTGTCCCTGCTCCCAGGTCTTTGGTGACTTCTGGTAGGGATTGTTGGTGTATCCCTGCATTCAGGTCTTTGGTGACTTCTGGTAGGAATTGTTGGTTTGTCCCTGCACCCAGGTCTTTGGTGACTTCTGGTAGGATTGTTGGTGTATCCCTGCATCTAGGTCTTTGGTGACTTCTGGTAGGATTGTTGGTGTATCCCTACACCCAGGTCTTTGGTGACTTCTGACAGAAATTGTTGATGTAGCTCTGTACCTGGGTCTTTGTAAAAGTCCCTGTTAACTGGGATAAACATGTTAATGACTTATGTTAAATTTTGTTGCTGTATTATTGCACAATGAATTTCGAGAACGTTTCTGCGGATATATAAGCAAATTAGCGGCATACTCAAAGAATATTATTGCAGTCTTCTAGTAAGAGCTGAATGAGATTGGTTATAAACTTGTGTGCTGAAGCGGAGGACAGCAACTGGAATATAGTTAGTTGAAGACAGACATCCAAAATCGATTGGTACACTAATAGATTCAATAAAATATTTTTCATACAATTAAAAAATAGTTATATATTAATTGTTTCTATTATAGCATATATCAACTTATTTGACCTAAAAATACTTTTAGCAGAATAATATATATTTTTTAAATAACTAAATCCCTTTCTTTTAAGTTATCAGTTAGGCAGAATTCCGATTGTGGTTTTATGTATAAAAATTATGATCTCTATATCCTCCAAAAATTCATATTTTTCGAGAAAGAAAATTAAAAGCACAGAAAGCGCTGGTGTATAAAAATCTATTTTAAATTGTGGGCTTGTATGTTTGTCTGTTTTTTTTTTTAATATATGAACGTGTCCACAATATTTGACTTTCTGGATGAAGATTTACACCCAATTTTTGAGATAGGCTTGGAAGGAGTAGATTCTTAAATCTGGAATATATGCAAATTACCGGATTATCGGTCAATTTACAACACAACAACAACAAAAAGCCTTTATTGAGGATCTCACGTCCTATAAAGGATTCGCCAGTTTACAGAGTAATTGAAGAGAACTAAGAATACAGAGAGAAACCTATAAGTGGTAGGTATAGTATAGTATTTTCTACACTGTGACTATATACAGCAGCAACAACAAGCCTTTTAGTGGAATCAAAGGATTATCGGTCAATTTGTATATTTAGGAGTTTAAAAATAGCTATGAAAATATTGTAATGATGCAATAGCGGGCCATCTGTCATAAGAAATATAAACTAATAAAGACCCGTATGCTAATTTTTGAAAACAAACAAATTTCTACTGTCTTTACTGCAATGATAATACCGTAATGAAACTGGCTAAACCGTTGGGAGGGTTCACAACTAATGTACCAGGCCTTCCCATTATTCTATCATTGCAGTAAGGGCAGTAGAAATTTGTTTTAATTAAAAAGGAATCATACGCATCGAAAAATAGTTTATATTTCTTATAAAATATTGTTTTGAAAATAGAGCAATCCATATTTAATTCATTAGATAATAAAATACATAATATAGACACATTTTATAGTTTAAAATTTTCAAAACATTTCTTACAAATTTTTGTTTAAATAATTATTTTTTCAAATGTTTCAATAGATACATATATTTTTACATTTATCTCTTAATGATTTATTGATGAATTATATTTTATGTACTTAATACAAATATTTTAAAATATAGGATAGACCTCATTATTATTTTTTTCCTTTAATATTTTAAGATATTTAACTTATTCTGATTGTAAATCTATATATATAAAATTGAATGTCTGTGTGTCTGTGTGTGTGTCCTCTATGGATTCAAAAACCATACATCCAATCGCCGTGAAATTTTGGGATATTATTAGGCATATCCCCGGAAAGGTTTACGAAAAATAATTTCTTGAATATCTTAAATATCCTTAGAGTTATTTGCAGATTTGTAGCTTTAACTCGCAAGCGGGGGGCGGGTGACCTCCGGGAACTACGTCCATCTTCCATAAACGACCATGATTTTATTCAACTTATCGAGTATTTTTCAAGGGACCGGGAAAATATGTAGATAAAACGATGATTTTGTAATGTAGAAAATTAGGAAAGACAAAATTCAGGATGACACGGCACACAGGGACCGGGAAAAAATAATCACTTTATCGAGAGATTCACGACCATGATTTTATTCAACTTATCGAGTATTTTTCAAGGGACCGGGAAAATATGTTCACTAGATAAAACGATGATTTTGTAATGTAGAAAATTATGAAAGACAAAATTCAGGATGACACGGCACACAGGGACGGGGGAAAAATGTTCACTTTATCGAGAGATTCAAATTTACGAGTTTCAAATTATCAAAATATATCTTTTTTTAAATAAGTTTATAGAGAATTGTTTTAACAAATGTTCGTTAGACAAACCTTTACTCGGGTAAAACCTCGGGCGAAGCCGGGTACGTCCGCTAGTTTATCTATATATATAAAATTGAATGTCTGTCTGTCTGTCTGTTTGTCTGTACTCTATAGATTCAAAAACCATACATCCAATCGCCGTGAAATATTGGGATATTATTAGGTATATCACCGGGAAGGTTTTTGAAAAATAATTTCATGAATATCTTGAATATCCTTAGAGTTATTTGCAGATTTGTAGATTTAACTCGCAAGCAGCGCCCCCATTGTGACGATGATAACAAGTTTTCTTATCACTAAGAGTGTTATCTTAAATATTATTTATCAAAAGTAAGAATATCTCAGGATGACACGGCAATGTGACACGGGAAAAAATGTTCACTAGATAAAACTATGATTTTCTAATGTAGAAAATTAGGAAACACAAAATTCAGGATGACACGGCACACAGGGACCGGGAAAATGTTCACTTTATCGAGAGATTCAAATTTACGAGTTTCAAGTTATCAAAATATATCTTTTTTTTTAAATAAGTTTTTAGAGAATTGTTTTAACAAATGTTCGCTAGACAAACCTTTACTCGGGTAAAACCCCGGGCGAAGCCAAGTACGTTTTATAAGTTTATAGATAATTGTTTTAACAAATGTTCGTTAGACAAACATTCACTCGGGTAAACCCGGGCGAAGCCGGGCACATCCGCTAGTATATATATATATATATATATATTTTTGCTTGCACAATTTCCCCCACCTACTTTGTATTTTAAATGATTTCAACTGTGATATTATAACACTATGCGGCGCTGAGTTTGTGTATACAAAAATGTAATGCCTTAATAAAGGTTTGGCGTTCAGCCAGCCGAAATATTGGCAAATAAATCTTTTATTAAATCCAATATATGCCTTTTTACTCTCTAATAAAACATTGTATTATTGCATTTTTCTAACTCCACTATTAATTTTGATACTAATAGAATAAATCTGAACAACATTTTTTTTCTTGAAATAAAAAGTTGTGCTGAAGTTATCTATTGGTAGGTCTTTAATATAACGCATACAAGCCGGTGGACCAGTAGGTAACACCCTCGATTCCCGACAGTCATGAACCGGGATTGAATCCCGCGTTAACCTTTTGTTTAGTATGTGAATAACCTTCATATATTATTCATGTGGTGTATTTAGGTTGATTTAAAAGTAGAAATATATTTTATTTATTTAAATGACTTTTATTATATTACACCGTATTAGATGCAAGATTGAGAATTACAAGTTAACAATCGAATTATATGATGATAAATTATATGTTATGATATATATACAATTTGTCGCTGAATCTGTGGATTTAATATTATTATTATATTAATATATTATATACAATATTATATTATATAATTAAAATATAAATATACGACAATTCATTGTTTCAATTATCATAAACTAGGTTGCTCTTGTTGAGCGGTACCTATTGAAGTGATTTTGAACCGGTCTTCAATATACAGTCAGCAACACATTGATGAGGTCTAACAACCCGATACGCGTATATCGTTTGGTTTTCCTTGATATTTCAAAAATGGGGTATATAGGCTTACTTATGACAAGAAACCTTTATTAAAACAATTATGGTTAGCCGACCATTCACTCACATAGAACCCTGGCGAAGCCGAGTCATTTTTGTTTAAGAAAGAAAGTTCATTTCTCTTGTATAAATAGACAAAAGAACTATGATAATCTTTTGATCGTTCTCAGCTAACTGAACTAGCGGCGCATTCAGAATTTGCCAAAGAAGGTATTGTATATTTTTTTGTCACTGAACGGAGTCTTCTAGTTTGCAGAGAGAATTTTTCAATAGATCAATATCCTCCTTTTAAAATATAGCAATTTAAAGTATATATGTTGTTGTTGCTTATTCCTCAAGTCATTTAAACGATCTCCAGCATTGTCTCAGCTTTTCTATTATAGTCCTGGGGTTTTTCCCAGAGGTCTTATTTTGGAGGATTTGATACAATTCAACATATATAAAATGAAAGGATTTAAAAGCACGAATGTTTCTTTTATACATTCACTACCCTTACTGCGATGAAAAAAATATATTGGGAGGGCTTGGCTCATCAGTGGTGAACCCTCCCAGCGGTTTCGTCAATTTAATCCACCAGACCGCTTCTCAGAGCTCTAATACTGTATTGGACGATTCTGCTTATATACGCGGCACTGAAGGAGCGTGGAATCTCAGAAATGTTTTCAAGAAAACTATGGACATAAGCTTAAAGGACAGTAAAATTACATTCAAATATCAGTAATCGCAGATTCAAATCGCAGTAAGGACAGTAGAAGTTTGTATTATGTATAAAGAGAAACATTCGTGCTTTTAAATCCTTTCATTTTATATGTTTAGATGGCGCGTTATTGCTTTGTGTTAATTCAGTGGATGTTCAGAACTGGCTGGTTGGGAATCGCATTTGGGGAATTTCGGGAATGTTTTGATTTTTCAATTAAATTTGAGCATTCTAAGATGTCCTGTTCGTAATCTTGAAATCGCCGTTTGTAAAGTATATATATATATGTGGTATATTTAATATATATACGCTGTGTAAATATGGTAAAACATTTAATATTAAATTATAAAAGCAAATTTCTTATTTAAAAAATCATATATAACAGTGCAATATTATTCGAGAGAGTATCTAGCTATATTCATCTATAAGTGTAGAGCATGTTTTCAAAATATTAAAAATAATATAAGAAAAATATTTGTAAAAATAGTTAGCGATAAATATAAACAATAATATTATTGTAATCTCATACAATAATTATTTATTTATCCTATTGAAAACATATTAAATTGTATAAATTTTACATATTTACACAAGAAAATTCATTAAATATTCAAATCAACACTCTACCTTGGTATATCAGACGACTATTTTGGCGGCAATCTGGCTTCTTTAATTCTTACTATTGTCCATAGATGGCGGTAGCTAAAATAGCCGTCTTTATCTGGCAACCTTTTGACCAAATTTCTACCATTCGAAATAGAATCTTGTTTATAAACTTTCTCAACATATATTTTAGATATACATTTGTATGGTTAAAAATTAAAGAACAAATAATAAAATGATCATTTTTATTACAAAAAGTTTATTAATAAAGATTCCTACCTGCTTTTACTCTTTGACAATAATCAAAAAGGAATTTAGGGCTCGGTTTATTTTGAAAATAAACCTTATAAAATAAATATAGCCCTAGATTTCTTATTAATTTTGTCAAAAAGTTTATTAAAGGAAATTTACATATATAGGTTTTTAACTTTTAATTAGACAATTTTAATTTATATTTAGATATTTTTCATTTAATTTAGACATTTTCAATTTTAATTTAGACATTTTTAAAATTTTAATTCAGACATTTTTCATTTTAATTTAGACACATGGACTTTTTATAGAAAGGTCCATGTGTCTAAATGAAAATGAAAAATGTCTAAATATAAATTTAAAATATGTCTAATTAAAAGTTAAAAACCTTTATATCATATATAGAGATAGTAATATGTAAATACAAAACGAATAAAATTATGAAGCTTATTTTTATATAAATGCTCATGTTTGTACAATAATATATATACATAAATCCAACACAAAAGTTTGGTATAATATATATATTTGAACAAAGTTTTATCTATCAATATTATTTTTATTCGGAAATTCAATATAATAATTTTATTCCTTAAATTTTGGGTATCAGTGTATATTTTAGAATTTATTTTATCAACTTTATATATATATAAAGCTATTGGGCAAAATTTAAATTGTTTTATAACTAAATTAAACACACTTTACGCAATTTGAATAAAAACGCATTAGAATATTCCTCTTTCTATCTTATAAACCTCTTTAACAAATTTGCGCCACTACAAATATCTAGAAATGAGTCTCTTAGTATATCTTAAGATGTCAAAGTATTTATTGATGACGTCAGTACGACTAGTCGACAATTATCAAACAAGAACAACCGTCTACAGCTAGAGAATATTGAACAAGCAAGCTAAGAACCATGTATGATGATTTTACAAATACATCGTAATAATCTGTATTAAATGTTTTCATTGAATAATTAAATTAAATAATAAAATATAAATTATTTCTCTTTACCACACAATATTTAACATCAGCATGCCCCACATGCGATAAAAAAAATTGATTATATCTAAAATCTTACCAAATTTTAGGGTTATTTATTAAAGTACACCTAAAATAGTACTTCTGGTACCTTCAGGCTATCTTCTGGTACACCTAGCACGTTCAGTTATATTGATAAATTACTAAATTGTTGATATATCTTCTATCTCTCACAATTCGAATAAATAAATATTTAAACAATTAATTAATAATCTTATATTTATATTTACTTCGCTTTTCGACTTTCTGTTGAATAAATTCATAGATAGAAAAGCTGAAACCAAAATGACTGAATTTATAAGAGCGTTATCGGTGTAGATGATCCATTCATTTGGTCTCTATCCGTTCCATTCTATATATATCCAGACAAATAATGGATGAATAGATGATTATTTGTTGTTGTTGTGTCTAATGAAGAGCCGTTTTTCTCTTCATTGGAAAATAGGTACCGTTGCCATGTTAATCACCTTGGACCAGAATTAGGTCAAATATTCCAAAGGTCCAGGGGGACTGGTATGGTCGGATTTCTCCCCCCTCGATGATTTTTTTCTATTCTATGATAGAATATCATATTGGAATCAATACTTTAATGTGAAATATTTACAGCAAACATTTGTTTTTACGACTTGAATATGTGAGTTTTTTGGAGTTTCTACATTCTCAAGTTTTTTTTTTCAATTCGGTTGACCGATATTCTAATCAAAGTGACGATTGCGGAATATAATTTAAAAGGGAGAAGAATGGTAACTTTAGAGACCTAACACACAAATTATATCGCTTTATTTATACTACAACAATGAAGAAATGTAGATTATTAAATATGTAAATAATAAAGCTCAATGCCAGTGTGAGTGTGTAAAAAACTGAGCTTTTATTTTTATTTACAACAACAACAACAACAAAAACCTTTAAGACACTATTGTCTTACAAGGGGATTCCCCATAAAAGGCTATATAGGTACATGAGTGAGGAGGAAAAGCAATTTAGAGGGGAGGGGGAGCAATCAGCCGTTGTCTGTGGAGTTGAGCACTTCTTCCCTCATTTTATCAATCACCCTGAAAAATTTAAAATATTTATAAACAAATGTTTTATCCAGCAGGAGAGTAGTGAAGATTTTATATACATGTTGTTCATTGTAGTGAGTTAGCCTCGAAATTTCACGAATTTCCAGTCTCTTTTCATGTATGAATGGGCAATGGAATAGATAGTGGACCAAATTGTCTTGGATGCCAACATTGTAGAAGTAGCAATTTAAAGGGTCGCTGTTCCAAAATCCCGTGATATCCTCGGGGAAAAGTAGCCATAGAATCCTTTGTCGGGCTATAAATCGTTTAATTTTCAAAGGGAGGTTTGATTATTTTTTTATTTATAAATTTGCAAATACCAATTTGCCTATTTTCCCAATTTTATGAAGAATTTAGTGCAAAAATTCTTTACTCGACACTTCCATCCTTCATATAAACATAAAACGCTACATTAGTACCTATAGCAAATTTATGATCAAGCGTGAGTTCACACCAATAAAAGATGGCTATAACCTTGTTGCCTTAAATGTTATTACTGCGAAGTCAATATTTTAAATTTTTATTTTAATGTGAATATTTTTATTGCCCTTTATTGAAGCACTTTTAATTTATGCTCTTCATTCATTTTAATATTTAAAAAAATGACCAGTTTATTGCTCTCTGATGGAACCTAGAAGAATGATTTAATCTCTGATGTTCTATATCAAGAGTGGCCAATAAGCAGGTGGGCCAAGTTTCAGAATTACAAGGTTGTCCCAGAAAACCCGTAAACATATTATGATTTTGCAAGTCTTTACGAACTTTTAGGACAACCTTGGTAATATTGGTAACCTTGGTAAAATTATGACAGAATTATTATAGAAGATTGATTTAATCTCTGATGTTCTATATCAATAAGCAGGTGGGCCAAGTTTCAGAAAAACAAGGTTGTCTCAAAAATTCGAAAACACTTGTAAAATATAAATCATGATCATAAAAGTTTACGAACTTTTGGGACCTTGGGACCTTATAATAAAAAAATTATAGATTATTGATTTTTTGAAGACATTGTATATTGATACAGATCAACCTGAATTTATACATATTTGTGTTTTCTAAGAAGGAATTGCCATCATTTTTACATATACTTTATGTATTTACAAAGAGAAAACATTCCTATTTACATAATTGCTCGTAAACATATTATTATTTATATGTTGCAATTGTTTACGAACTTTTGGGACAACCTTGGTAATATTGGTAACCTTGGTAAAATTATAACAGAATTCTTATAGAAGAATGATTTAATCTCTGATATTCTATATCAAGGGTGGCCAACAGCAGGTGGACAAAGTTTCAGAATTACAAGGTTGTCTCAAAAGTTCGTAAACACTTGCAAAATATAAATCATAATCATAAAAGTTTACGAACTTTTGGGACAACCTTATAATGAAAGAATTGATAGATTATTGATTTTTTGAAGACATTGTATGTTCATACAGATCAACCTGAATTTAAGAAACGACATGTCAGGTCATTGTCAGGTCAAGGTTGTCCCAAATGTTCGTAAACACTTGCAAAATATAAATCATAATCATAAAAGTTTACGAACTTTTGGGACAACCTTATAATGAAAGAATTGATAGATTATTGATTTTTTGAAGACATTGTATGTTCATACAGATCAACCTGAATTTAAGAAACGACATGTCAGGTCATTGTCAGGTCAAGGTTGTCCCAAATGTTCGTAAATATTTGCAAAATATTAGAATACCAATATTATTCGCCGTTATGTATAATGGTGGTGGTGTTTTGTCCATGTTATGTATAATGTATTTATATTATGTATAAATTAATTGTATTATGTGTATTATTATGTATTCGCCGTTATGTATAATGCATTTATATTATGTATAAAGTAATTGCATTATGTATTATTATGTATTCGCCGTAATAATATTATTCGCCAAGTAATAAGAAAAACACGAACTTTTGGGATAACCTTATATTTGGAAGATCTTAGAGTTAGAAACAAAGCATGCGGCCAAGTTCTTGTCAGCAACAAGTATTGCTAACTTGGCACAACTGAAGGACCATGTTGATTATTGTTGGAACGAGGTAAAATACTCTGACACTAGAGCGTAACGTGTTAATGCTGAACTATAGATAATAATTTTTAACGGTTTGCCAAATGTTTTAATTTTTTTTTACTCCTGACGAGGACAAAAGATCTTTGTCGAAACGCGGAGATAATAAAAAAGATTTACTGGCTGAAGTATCTTGAAAAAGGCTGGCGTTCAGTTAAGGCAATTACAAATTATGAATCATAAAAAAAAAAAGAAAAAAAAAAGATGAGAAATGAGGGAAGTTTACAGAGTAGCTAAATATAAACACAAAAATTATACTCTGTTAAAAATAATAAATAATTTGCTACAATATATATAATGTCTTATCTCCCAAAAGCTCTTGGTTCTATTTAGACCAGCCCCTAATACACCCCAATCCTGTCAGCGGCAACAATGGTAGACAAATGTATAAGCATTATAGACTAACATCCAATAGGAGTATAAACTTAGATAGTGAATTGGCGATAGGAAAGATAAATTAAATTAAGATTATTAGGGTTTTCCCTACATACAAGATGAATATAATAGTAAATAACGATCATAATAGTGAATATAAACGTGAATAATATTATAATAAAAAAATGAAAGAAAAAGAAAGATAAATAATAATTTGCAAAGAGAATACTTGAGTTCTATAGACAACGTAGAAGCATACAATAAAAGCACCTAGAAGGGTACGTCAGCCATGTTTTTGTTGTAACTGTGAAAGTCGTAAGCTATTTTGTTTTGGTGCTGAAGTTAGCTTTGTTTTGTAAGTGATTCTGTGTGTGTGTGTTAGGTCAAGTTGTTTTGTACACGGTGAATAGTGGTTAGGTATTTCTTCTTTGACGCTCTATCACAATACTTTGTATCACATATATAAATCACCTAATATTGTTGGGAGAGAGGTGCACTAATGGAGTCGTTTGTCTACATGTACCATTTCTTGTTTTGTCTACATCTTTTCTCAATGGTTTCATTTTGGCATCTTATATATTAACTTTCATGTATAATTATTTTTACATAAATTTGTGTTGCATAATTAATTTTTCACACTGTTGCACCAGGTTGTGGCTTGGTAGACTCGATTCTCTCCTGTGCTGGGTCTTGTATCTTACCAGAGAGTGTTTCAACCATCCTACAAATTTATATAAGGGAATAATGAGATAACTCTACTTTAAGTAGCCTCCAGAATCATTTATTTATTTCTCACATCAAAGAAAGCAGTGAAGTCACACAGTGTACCAAAATACAAATGGTGATTTTTATAATACATAAATCTGTTTATAATATATATTCTGTATAATAAAATAAATACATATATAATTTAGAATTTGAAATATATCAAAAATAATATTACAAATTAAAATAAAATAGGTGTATTAGTCATGATACAACAATACATTTGTATCGTTGAATTTGCATACTTCTGTTCTTGAAGATTATTTAAGGCAATAATCTTTAGTTAGAAAGTGATTTTTCTCAAATTATTAGTCTGTGAATAAACGTGGCATCTCAGAAGTTTTTCCCCAGTACATCAGGTCACCAACTCAACAATATCCACATAATTACATATCAAATAGAATCCTCTATAACACTATTGTGTCATTGATATACAAAAGCCTTTATTAGGGACTTTCCCCATACAGATTCTCCCAATTGGGTAAGGTAATAATTATCTTGTGTTATTTACATAGGGAGTAAGATAGAAATTGAACTGGCTTTACTCTTCTTCTCAAAGTCATTCAATTGTTGACTGGTCCTTACATAATGATGATCTAAAAAAATATAGTAAGCTATTAAATTTATTGTGTTATTGATATAAAAATAAAATTGAGGAATTAGACTATTTAATTTGTATTCCAAGATACTTATATTTGAGCTATTATCTAAATGTGCCATTAGTTTTAGATGTCTGTGTATCGTAGGTATAAAAAGGATAGGGAGAACTGATTTTTATCTTTGATTCCACAAAACTCAGAATGTTGGCAGAGGCGCCATATTAATTATATTGTAACGTAGAAAATCAGGAAAGACAAATTTTAGGAGGACACAGAAATTTAAGGCACAAACACAAATCAACATTTATAAGATATACTAGCCGAATGACCCGGGCAACGCCCGGGTTTTACCCGATTAAATGTTTTTATTCAAATACTATTCGTTACAATTATAAATTGGCGCCGTGGATGTCATTCTTGTGAAACGTCCCGCTCCAAACTTTGTGTCTGAGAAGCGATTTTTTTATAAAGAGATGATCTGGCTTTGTGTCTTCTGCTCGAATGAATGTTTTTCTGTTAGAATTTTGTTCCTGCATACTAAAAATGAACTGGCTTCACCCGTGGTCTCTGCTTTTTTGAATTTTTCCGGATATAATTTTGTATCTGATAATCAAATATGATACAGCAATATTGTCATAATCATTTTCTAACTAAAAAAACAAACTATTTTTGCCCAGAACCTGTCAATTTCAATTTTTCTCGGCTAAAAATGCGACAAATATCTCTTCCATATTTTTTTCTATGTCCTGTTAAAACACGTTTTACATGTACATTAAGTCAGCTGATATTACCTCCCATCTTCACCGCTAGAGGCGCTGCTTGCGAGCGAAAGATAAAATTTGCAACTCAAATTCGGGATAAAGACCTGAAATATTCAATATAAGTTTTTCCAGATTCTACTACACATACTGCTAAAATTTCAGTCATATTAGTTACGTATTTTACGTATATTACGTAAACGCATTCCATTCACAAAAGCAAACGATGACAGAATTGATGACTCTGATACCTGTATATTTTAATAATAATAATATAAATGAGTTTTAAAAATTGTAAAAAAAAAAATAAAAATGCATCGGCCGGGAATCGAACCCGGGCCACCCGCGTGGCAGGCGAGCATTCTACCACTGAACCACCGATGCTTATAAAAAATAGCCATATTTGGGTATTTATTCCATTCACAAAAGCAAACGGTGAAATAATTGATTGATTGTTGATTGATGACTCTGATACTTGTATATTTTAATAAGTTAAACAATGAGGGAAGTTTACAGAGTAGCAAAATATAAATAATAGAAATATTAAAAAAATAATAATAATCTGTACATAAAATATAATAAATAATTTGCTACATGGCTCCTTCCCTATGAGAGCTATGACCCACAGTTTACAAATATTGTAGATACTGACATGAATCTAATGTGCTTGTGCCAAGGATTCCCTTAGTCTAGAAACTTTGTTCTTAGTAGCTTGGTATCTCTTGCGGCGTGAAGAGCGGCATCGTATCGTCACTAGGGACATTTGAACTCTGCGACAGTTATAGATTTCTATTAAATAAAACCAAATGGTCCTACACAGGTTCTATGCCCCGAGGATATGGAAGCTGTCAAAGCAATTACCAGCAGACGCCAATACATTTCTGAACTCTCGTCTGGTCATTTCCTGCTGGGGAAAGAAGGAAGTAATTAAGGCCTAGTTTACTCTATGGCATAATTTGACCATATTTGTTAAAGAAACTTGGACTCTCTCCTCACAATAAGGTACTTAATTTGTTTTTTCCTGGTTTGTGATTAAACAAGGTTTCAACGTTATTTTCACCTCGTTATTCTCAAAGTCATTTTTTGAGTAGAAATTTGTCTTGTTAAGAAAGGCACGAAACATTTTTAACCTTGCTATTTCAAATTGAGATCATTGAATATGACATCATATCGCCACGCTGTAATATTCAAAGGAAAACAGGGTAACGTGGTAAGATTCTTTAATAGAACACGACGAGCTTTCAGGCAGCAACTGCCCTTCTTCAGGTCTTATACAAGTGTAGACAAAGAAGTGCCATATTTATAAGCGAAAATATTTACATATATACGCGCAAGGAATACGGAATTTTACATACTGGAGATTGAAAAGGGGAATTTGCATATTTACAAATAAAAATAGAACAAACTCTGTGTGAGAAATAGAGGCAAAAACGGAGATAAAAATTAAATCTGAAGGCAAAACACGGAGATAAAAATTGAACCGTAAATAACAATAAAACCCAGAAACATATCAGCGAGTGAGGCCGTAAAATATTGTATATTGCGGTGGGAGATCAATCTTCCGGTTAAAACTGGGAGTACAGTTGGACACCAGTGCTTCCAGAACCAAGCGTTGGTACTTGTTTCCAATATCCCTGTATACAGAAATCGTATCGTCTAAATTAAAGGAATGGTCGAAATCTGCCATGTGTTGAAAGATGAGAGATTTTCGATCTTTGGAACGTATATTACGGTTGTGTTCGCGGATTCTAGTGGGTATGGTTCGACCAGTTTCACCAATGTAGCATTGCTCACAATCGTTGCATGATATTTTATAGATGCCGTTATTGAGGGATAGAGGGTTAAGTTTGATGGAGCTTTTTGTTATGGGGTGCCGTAAGGATGCCTCTAGGGAAGGCGAATTTTTGAAAAACGTGCGAATACCGAATTTTCGTAAAAATAACGCAATATCAGAGTTCGTGGTCGAAAAAGGAAGGACACAGACGTTTTTATACAGCGGAGGTGTAACTTTTTTGTGGTTCGGAACGTAAAAATGGCGGTCAATAAAATTATGAGGGTAACCGGCGGATAAAAGATGGGTGTAAACGGTACGCTTCTCGATCGTTCTAAATAAGGCAAGGGAACAATGAGTATATACCCGTTTGGAGAGAGTTTTTACCGTGGTGATTTTGTGAGAAACCGGGGCATGTGATAAAAAGTGTAAATAGGAGGGAGTGAAGTTAGGCTTGCGAAATACGGTGGTCTGAAAAGTGCCATTAGTGTTGATGACTAAAACGTCTAAAAACGGGATGCAATTAAAACAGGATGGGTTGTGAGTAAAACGGAGATCATGATGGTATGAGTTTAAAACCGTGAGTATGGGGAGATGGTCGGTATCACGATGGAGGCAAAAAATGTCGTCAACGTACCTCGACCACATTGAATATACCTTTCTTTCGAAGTCTGTATGGTAAAACTTCCAACGAAAAAGCATTAGGATATATTTGGTCACTCCTGGAAATGGTCGTTTCAGAAATATCTTTATTTACGGAGCTGCTAACCAGAATGGATGATTTTTGAGCCCCAATGGACGTTAAAGCGGAATATATACAAAGCACTATTTACATTGCACTGTTGGAGGGGCCTGGGAATGGGTGGCCAGGGGATCATCGCCAGGTGAGGCCAGGAGAGCCGGGATATAGAGGAGGATCAGGGGGGCAGGGTGGTGATCCGTAGAGATCAGGGGAGGCAGAGACGGGTCCAATAGTATTGAGCCCAAGGGTGACCATGGACCGCAATGCTCTTTTGCAGAAATGGTCGTTTATAGGAAGTTACGTCATTTCATGGATTTTTTATAGAATTTTATAAAGATGGATCCTATGGATTATATTGGTCTCAAATTCTCACAAAATGTCTGTAAATGTTTGGTTTCTACCCTACACCAATAGCAAGCAACATCGTTAGGTGTTCAAGAAAATAAACAACCATTATATTCAATAAAATTAAAAAGACGAATTCTCTAATATCTACTTCTTTATTAAATATTCTGAAATCTTTCGACACTTCCTCAGGTCTCGGTGCTCTAAAATATATCATTAATACAAGACGATTTCAATTTCAAAACACCATACCAGCATAAACATCATTTTGGTAAATTCGACCGATTTCATAACTCTTTATCTGTGTGCTTCTGTAACAAAACTTCAATAACAAATCTGAAATTTTGTTGTGGAAAGAATAAGGTATTCGTTCATGAAAGTCCTTGTTTCTAGCAGAAGATATAAAATATTTAAAATGAATATAATTAAAATCTCTTGAGAGTTTTTTAAAATGGAAATATTGAGGCTTTAAAATCACACACCTGGTATAGTAAATCGGAATTGTAAGAAACAATCTTTTCCTGTGTAAGCTAATCTAGTAGTCAGGTATTGTTAACTCTTCTTGAGGTTTTCATCAAGATCTCTTGAAATGTGTCAAGTCATGTTGGAATTGTAGTCAGTTGTTAGAAATGCATCTAAAGCTCTCTTGTTCCGGATGCTTACAAAATTAGATCGTGAAGACGTCTGTCAAGGTTAAGCTAATTAAAAGAAGAGCCCATAAATTATGTTCATTTAACCTTGATCCTTAGACGACAGTTCCTAGAGAACACCAATTACTTAATCCTGCCTAGACCATTGGAACTAATCATTCCTGAAAACCATTGAACATTAATTTCAATTGAAGATTTCTTCAGGATGCTATAATGGAAATGGCTTCGTTGAAGTTAGAATAACTGCGCAAGGTTAACTTCTAGATCATCTGTAATGTTTCAAGTATATAGAAAATACCATTTTATAGGTTGGATTTAGAATTGTGAGTAATAAACGATAAACATGGGAATCGGTGGAAGAATGGTCTTTACCGTTGGTATTCGACCGCTACGACCCTGGATCGAATCCCGCGCATTTGGTACTTTTTTCTAGTTAAAAAATGCTCCAATGTCCCCCGATTCTTGTAAAATTCCAACCCCAGCAGCGAGTGCAAGCAACTAAACGAGGCTCTGGCACATTTGTAAGTGTAAAAGTCGAACTGCTTTTCCCATGAGTAGACATGTGGTGCACTTACAGTAAAAGTAATCGCCTTTTTCTACCATGATTATCATGGCCTGTATCACATGTACTATGGATAATAATAATTATATACACTCATGGACAAAACTTTAGATGGAGTAAAGTTTCTGATTGTCACCGGTCATCTGTGTGTTTTTTTTTTTTAAGGAGACAGAAGCAATTTTGTTCATACCTAATTATCTTGTGTATCTTCAATAAAGATCACTGTGTATCAACTATCTTACAGAGTTATTATTTGGATCCCAATATACATGCTAAAAAGTAAAACTTCCATAAATTTTGTCTATGAGCATTCTTCAACCATTTTTCTATACTCTCTTTTGACGTTTGGGACAACTGTTTAAAATATCAGAACAGTCATAAATTTTCTACAAGCAAGTCTTACAAAAACGAAGTTTTTTCTTGAAAAAGGCGATATAAGGTCTCCGACAAGTTGATAAATAAAGTATTAAACTCAAATAGAGAACTCCAAGCTTCGATTATAATCATCTAACTAATGAGAAACACCAAAAAGATGTAAATACGATATATAAAAAGCCAGAGCTGCTACCAAATAATTTAATAAGACCTAAAACGATATATCATTTTTCTTGCCTTAATCTATTTTACACTGCGTGACATTGAAAATGGAACACCAATAAATAGTGGCCAGAAAATTATGCGAATTTCAGGGTAGACGCGCCTAACCGAGTTATGCAAATGATGTAAAATGCGCAGCTCTCGTGCGCACATGGAGTAAGATATAAGGGAAGGAACTTGCAGAAAGGACAGTATTCGTGTCGTTATTTCTTCAAGGAAAATCATTGTAGAAATTTTGTTCTTGTGTCAAAAGACACATGTAATAACAGAGAATGCCAGGTCATCGTAAACGGAGGCAGTTCAAGCAGACAGACGCTTTTACGAGGGGCATGGTGATTGGACTGAAAAGGGCAGGTTGGTCCATACGTCAAATCGCAGCTGATACACACCTTGGTGCGTCCACGGTGCACCGACTGTGGAGAAGATGGTTGGAACAAGGAAATGTGGCAATTTATAGGAATGTCGGTGCAACCAGAGTGACGTCAGCACGTGTGGATCGGCGTATTCTTCGACAAGCAGTGGCGGCCCCACAAGCCACTTGTACCGCCATCCTGCAACATGTGCAAGACACCCTAGATCATTCCATCTCGACCAGAACCATTTCCCGTCGATTGGTTGCTAATGGCTTGCACTCATGCCGTCCGCTAAGAAGACTGCCATTGACCCCACCGAATAGGCGCCAACGTTTGGAATGGTGCCGGGCTAGATCGACGTGGATGACAGAATGGCACAGGGTCGTGTTCTCAGATGAGTCGCGTTTCTGCTTGTCCAGTGATAGTCGCCGTGTACGCGTGTGGCGTCGACGTGGAGAAAGGTCCAATCCGGCAGCAATTGTGGAACGCCCCACCGTGCGACAACGTGGAATCATGGTTTGGGGCGCAATCGCGTATGATTCCAGGTCACCTTTACTTCGTATTCAGGGCACTATGACGGCCCAACGATACGTTGATGATGTGCTGCGACCGGTGACACTCCCCTACCTTCAGGGGGTACCCAATGCCCTTTATCAGCAGGATAACGCCCGACCGCACACTGCTCGCATTAGCCAACAAGCTCTGCAAGATGTACAGATGCTTCCCTGGCCACCGTACTCTCCTGATCTCTCACCAATCGAGCACGTCTGGGACATCATTGGACGCCGTTTGCATGCCTTGCCACAGCCGCGTTCAGAAGACGAACTGTAGCAAATGGTTGAGAGGGAATGGAGAGCCATCCCTCAGGACGCCATCCGTACTCTGATTGACTCTCTACCTAGACGTGTTGCTGCGTGCATCGCCGTCCGCGGTGGTCCTACTTGCTACTAAGCCGACGCCGTTCTCGCTCTGTATTATGACTATCATTTTGAAATAAAGATCACTTATTGTTCGTCCCTGTCTCTCTCTGTCTGCCGAGTTTCATCACTTTCTGGCCACTATTTCTTGGTGTTCCATTTTCAATGTCACGCAGTGTATATTTCGCTATCTATGAATGAAAATACTGTTAAAAAAGTTACGCTTTTTTTCGTTCTTTTATTTTGTATCTTTTTTCCTCGGATTTACCCTTTAAAATCTGTTTATGAGCCCAATTGTCTTAATTGGATTTTCTTGTATATAAATTTCATTATCTCAATATTGATTGTGATTAGGTTTTACAATGTTATCTTCATTTTCAGAGAAACCGTGGTAAATCCATGTATAGTAAATTTCTTTTCCTCCATTTTGCCCAGACTATAACAACAACAACAGCTTTACTAGTACATTTCCGTCCTGTAAGAACTCGCCATACATAATTTTCATGAAGTAAAAATAATTTTGCCCAGACTAATCTATTTTTTAGCTTGATTGTCTTTATATAATGTTTTCTGTATATAAATATCATATTACCATTAAGGTACTATTACTTTTTTCCTGCATGTATCCTACATTTCTGCTTGGAGAAACTGTATAAGACTAAAAGGTCTTAATAAAACTTGTTGTTGTTGTACATTGCTGATTACTGGTACTATTAGTGTTATTCCTGTATGTATCCTACATTTCTGATTGGAGAAACTGTATAAGACTAAAAGGTCTTAATAAAACTTGTTGTTGTTGTACATTGCTGATTACTGGTACTATAAGTGTTTTTCCTGTATGTATCCTACATTTCTGATTGGAGAAACTGTATAAGACTAAAAGGTCTTAATAAAACTTGTTGTTGTTGTACATTGCTGATTACTGGTACTATAAGTGTTTTTCCTGTATGTATCCTACATTTCTGATTGGAGAAACTGTATAAGACTAAAAGGTCTTAATAAAACTTGTTGTTGTTGTACATTGCTGATTACTGGTACTATAAGTGTTTTTCCTGTATGTATCCTACATTTCTGATTGGAGAAACTGTATAAGACTAAAAGGTCTTAATAAAGCTCTTTGTTGTATCTAAAAAGCCAAAGATGATAAGAAAGCTAGCTGACCTTGCAAGGTGTGAAACAACATCTCATCTATAAGCCAATTTCCACGCGATAATTAAAATTTGCTTTTGAAAGTTGACAAGCTAAAAGCTCAACCTTGACCAACAAAAAGTCTCTCCATTAATTGATATGTCACTCTTCTATATAGAAATTGAGGATCAAATTTACCATTTGTATGCAAATTCCTTATTAATTATGTTTTGATTAGCTTTTATTCCATTCTTTAAAGCGCAATATTTGAAAAATGAGATTTATTAACCTTCATATCACTTATAATGATTGGTCTTTTTTAAAAGGAAATCTATTCAGCTTGTAGTGGGCAATTTTAGATGCCAATCAGTTTTTCAATTAAAATGTTTCTTTAGAGAACATGTCATTCTAGAAAATAAAGAATGAAAAGGTTTATCTTTTCCGATCTAGCTACTTAGTTATCATTATTTGTACACATAGCACAGTCCATGGTAATCATGGTGGGAAGTTAGTGACTGCCTTTTATTGAAAGTTTGCAAAATAATTTAATACAAGCCATGGTCCCATGGTTGATAGTTAGTGACTGCCTTTTACTTTAAGTTTGCCACACATTTTTACACACATATAGAAATCAGTTCGACTTTTGCAATTACAAATGTAAGAGATCCCCGTTTAGCGACTTGCATTTACTTGTGGGTTGGGATTTCTGAATGAATTGGGGGCTATTGAAGCCATTTTTCTTTAGAAAAAAAGTGTCCAATGCGGGATTTGATCCCGAGTGGCTGTAAATATTGACGGTTTACACCATCCTCCCACTAACCCCTTAAACTACTTGGATATTATATTCCATTATATTCTGAAGACCCCTTGGGTATCATAAAACTGTGCAGGAGGAATTCAACAGAAAACGAACATATACTGTTATCAAAATTCGAAACTATTTTAGACGCGTAAGATTCTTTTTGAAATTAAACAATTTCTACTGCCCTTACTGCAATGGAAAAATTAATGGGAAGGCCTGGCTTATCAGTGGTGAACCCTCCCAGCGGTTTCGCCAGTTTAATCTACCTTACCGTTGTTATATTGCATTTTTGGAACTTCCTTTATAGTGATACTGTTGCTAGACTCGTGGAATGGGTATTTTAGAATAACTATGGACGTAAGCTTTGAGGACAGTAGAATTACATACAATTATAAATATATAATATGCTTCGAGTAATCGCTCTTCCGCAAATATCAAATTGTGTCTTTTATTAGAACATTTATATTACGATGCACTTGCGCGCCATCTGTTATCAAAATCCGAAACTATTTATATATAGTTTCGAATTTTGATAACAGATGGCGCACAAGTGCATCGTAATATGCTGTTATATAAACATGAATTGAAGATTTATTCAGATTCAGGATGCTATAATGAAAAGAGTTTGAAGAAGGTATAATGACAGCAAGGTCAACATCTAGATTATCTATAATGCTTCAAGTACACGGAAAAATATCGTTTTACAGGTTAGTTTCAGAAATTTGAGTAATAAATAATTTATCTAAACTTTTTTTTCTAGACTTTAACGTTTGGGGGCGACACGATGATCTCAATAAAATTAATATTTATTTGATTATATTACACTTCAAAAGATGTATTCATTAGGGTAATTTAATTTAAAATGATTATTAAAAACATCCGATTAGAAGCTTACTTGTAGACAATTTGACAATTTAAACAATTTTATTGATTCTTTTAATCAAATTTTACAAAGGTGGAAAAATAAAAGAGTAAAAGTGTATATAAAGTGTAATGGAATATATATATAGTTGTGTACAAATGTCTTCAGTAAGGAAGGCTTCCCCACCTTGTGTACAAGCTTACTTGTAGATAAATCTTGTTATAAGGGATAATGTTCAACATTTTATTAATATTTAGGATTAAGCTTGAGATATTTGAGAATATGAGATTTGAGATTCAGGTGCAAATATTTATTAGCAACTATTGAAATTACTTACGATAGAAGATTAAGAGGTAAACTGCGTGATTTTGAAGAGCACAAACGGAGATAATTCTACACAAAACAACGAAAACTTTCATATAATACAATAAGTTTCTGGAGATGGGTTTCCTTATATTTTCATTAATTTAATCTCAAGATTTTCAGCCTCTCTGCCTTTCTCCAGGAGTACAGCGGCGAAATACGCGATATACGTATTCTTGGTAAATCGCGAAATACGTGGTGTCGCTGGAGACCTCCTGGCGATTCTCCACCAAACTCTGCAGCGCTGGCAGAGGCGCCATATTCATTGTACATAGTATCATGAATATATATATATATATAATATATATTTTAAATAGTACAGACTGTGTACTTTTGCATGTATTGACAAGATATCAATAAAATTATTTTAATTGTCAATTATCTACAGGAGAACATAAAACATAATAATTATTATTCGTTTATATACTCCCCATTAGACAATTGACAATAAAAATAATTTTATTGACATCTTATCAATACATGCAAAAGTGCACAGTCTTTACTATTTTAAAAATATATATATTCATGATACTATTTACAATGAATATGGCGCCTCTGCCAGCACTGCAGAGTTGGGAGTTTGCAGAGTGCTCCCCATTAGAAGGACAGAGATGCCTGAAATCTTGAGATTACATTAATAAAATGAAAAGAAACCCATCTCCAGAAACCTCTCTTGTATTATTTGACTTATATCCAGGAGATTTGAAACAATTAAACAAAACATTTCTATTAAAAACATTCTTATATAGAGTCCTAGAGTTCTAAGAGAAAGGAAAAATCAAACAATAGAAAGAATGAAAATTCGAAACTATTTTAGACGCGTAAGATTCTTTTTGAAATTAAACAATTTCTACTGCCCTTACTGCAATGGAAAAATTAATTGCAGGGCCTTGCTCATCAGTGGTGAACCCTCCCAGCGGTTTCGCCACTTTAATCTACCATACCGCTGTTATATTGCATTTTTCGATCTTCCTTTTATAGTCATACTGATACTAGACTCTTGGAATGGGTATTTTAGATGAACTATGGACCTAAGCTTTGAGGACAGTAGAATTACATACAATTATAAATATATAATTGTATAATTGTTTAATATCAAAAAGAATCTTACGCGTCTAAAATAGTTTCGAATTTTCATAACAGATGGCGCGCTAGTGCATCATAATAGAAAGAGTAAACACAAGAAAGTCATCGGCTATAAACAGTCTTGATGGTGAGACATAACAGCTGTGTGTCTTTTTGTCATCTTCCTGATGTTTTAAATCGATATTTTAAACTTTTTGTTGAATTGTAGAACTGGAAGTACAAATAGGCAAACCTCTAATCGGCCAATCAATCAGAGAAAAGCTTGTACAACTTTAACTTGTTACCTTGTTAGCCTTATCAAATTGTCAATTTTTGTTTATCCTCCCCGTAGTTAATTTGGATATATATAAATTAAAATCAAAAAAGGCATATCCTAACTAGGAGAACATGTGCTTTTTAGATGGCAGAGCGTCATCTAGTGGTACAGAAATCAACTAAACATTGATTTAGCCTGTTCCCTGATATTTGGCCAACCCATTTTCTTGATAAATCAAGAAAAGCCATCCACGAACGCGTTTCGTGCTGTTGGCTCTCGTCAGCGTGGAGCAGGCTGTACCACTGTGACCAATACTATTTTTGGTCCCAGAGACTTCTTGAGAAACCAAGAAATGGGTATTTAAGTCCAAATTTGCGTAAATACGCGTAAACACATGAAAAAACAATAGAAAAAAATAAAAAGGTCAGGTGTTGATATAAAAAATAATGAAGGCATATCCTGACCAGAAGATGTTCTTTTTGGATGTATATATATATATTAAGAAAAATAAAATGTGAAAATATTTTTTTCAGATTTGTAGGAAAATATATTAAGGTGAAGTATCAGGTGTGTTTCCAGGAATAAGTTTCTTTAAAAAAAATTTCAATTCGAATTTCAAACTTTCATGCCCGAAAGCTATAGAGATTTGAATTAAACATTTAAAAGAGAAACTTACCCCAGGAAAGCTGATTTTTTCATCTTAATATTGATATGAAGAATTATTTATTAAATTATGAAATTATGCAAAATAGTATCTGATTATAACGCGTGTCATATTGAAGATTAAGTGTATCGCTTGTTTTCTCCTGTAGAAGGACTTTAAAGCCCGAAAGTCATACATACGAATTTAAAAAGATTTATAAAAAGGAACTTATCCCTGGAACCCTAATGTTTCACCTCTCTAATTATTAATACAAGGGATTGTTTTATAGAATTGTATTGTGTGTTGAACTACGGATCAACCTATTTCGAATTTTACATAAGTACAACTCACATTTTAAGAAACAATTATATATTTAAAAAGAAGTAAAGATAAATTGATAAGGAACAATTTGGATTATAGATTATAAAACAAGGTAATAAGACCAAATCCAAATAAATAAATAGTGTGTGACGTTTCGCTAACAGCGTTGTTACCATCTTCAGACAAAAGTACTGAATGATTTGATTACCGAAACGTCACACACTATTTATTTATTTGGATTTGGTCTTATTACCTTGAAGTAAAGACAAGTTTTGTGCTTCACAAATTAAGGTTTGTTTCATAAAATATTTTCCCTTTTTTCTCATTCAAAGATAAAACCTTTGTTATAACCTCGATGGCATGTAGGATCTAGGAGAGACAAGTTGGTGACACAAGATGATAGTTATTTATTAAGTCTCGTTTATATACATGTGTAATGATGATGATAAATAAACAAAAAATAAGTCAATGACAACAATACTCTGTTGTCAATACACAATAACCTTTTTAACCAATCAATAAGCAGAAGATATAAAAACAATATTGAAAGAGACTGGTATATAATTCGTGAATCCTTCAAAGCTTTAGTTTGTTTAATATTCAGATCGCTTTTAAAATTTACTTTAAGAAAAATATTGAATATTTGCTTTTAAAATTTACCTTAAGAAAAATATTGAATATTTGCTTTTAAAATTTACCTTAAGAAAAATATTGAATATTTGCTTTTAAAATTTACATTTGTTCTTACTCAATGCCCAACAATCGATTTTGGTAGTTAGCTTTACATTGTTTATATACATGAATGATGATGATAAATAAACAATAAGTCAATGACAACAATGCTCTGTTGTCAATACACAATAACCTTTTTATCCAATCACTAAGCAGAAGATATAAGAACAATATTGAGACAGCATTGTTTATATACATGTATGATAATAAATAAATAAACAATAAGTCAATGACAACAATACTCTGTTGTCAATACACAATAACCTTTTTATCCAATCACTAAGCAGAAGATATAAGAACAATATTGAAAGAGCCTGGTTTATCATTCATGATCCCTTCAACGCTTTAGTTAGTTTAATATTCAGATCGCTTTTAAAATTTACCTTTGTTGTTCTTTTATGCTCAACAATCGATCTTTGGTAGCTAGCATTGTTTGAAGACAATTACCATTATTCAATTATCTTTTCAGATCTTTGAGTGTAATTTAATGCTCTTTTCAGATTACAATTCATCAAATATATTGACGTTTTGTAGTTACATAAGCAAATGTGGCAGATAAAGGTAAATGCCCCATATGTTGATAAACAAGGTAGTTAGTTGCACCACCACCACGGATGAATTGAATCACCAGATAACCAAGGTAGTGTTACACCATCATCGAATCGTCTGTTGTTGCCAAACAAACAAGAAGTCAGGTGAATCTAGTTAACTGAGTGAGGAGCTTTGATTGATCACCCCCATCGGCAGGCAAGATTGACATTTTAATTGCAGCCGATTGTTTTACGGCCAATTCCAGGTTTTTCCCTGGCTGTTGCCAATCTACAGTTTGATCTTTTGGCTTTTTATCTAGTACTTCAGACTTCTTGTTGTTTGAAGATGTATGGCTTCAAATATATGTGCTATGATAAATTTTCGTAAAGATAGAGGCTGCCTGGCCGGATTTCAGGCAATTGTTTTACGGCCAATTCCAGGTTTTTCCCTGGCTGTAGTCAATCTACAGCTTGATCTTTTGACTTCTTATCTAGGACTGCAGACATCTTGTTGTTTAAAGATACTTGACTTCAAATATATATGTTACGATACATTTTTGTAAAGATAGACGCTGCCTTGCCGGAATTCATAGTTCTTCAAATAAAAGATACTTGGGCCAGTAAATTATATTATAAAAAATATTTACTATTTTTTTGCTTATCCCTAGTACACGTGGTACAGGCCATGATAATCATGGTGGGTAGAAGTTGGCGACTGCTTTTACTGTAAGTACACCACATGTCTACACATGTGAAAAGCAGTAAAAGATTTACTGTCCGAAGTATCTTTAATTTGAAGAACTATGATACATTTTGTTGATATGAGAAATTTAATTATTTGCTGGTTTTGTAATAAATTAGTATTATGGTGTATTTTGGTGTAATGCAGTTATGAACATTTATGAAAAAGATACAATAAATTACTTTTTAAAATCATTATTTGCTTTAATCAAGCTGATAGAAATATATAATATATAATTTTATAAAACATTCTTATTCTCTAGCTTTCGGGCACGGACGTCCTTCTACAGGAGAAAACTTGGGCGTCCGTGCCCGTAAGCTAGAGAATAAAAATGCTTTGGAGACCTGATTAATTTTACTCAATATTGATTCAATGGAGTATTCTATTGAACTTGCATTTTAATAATCTATCATCAATATCAAATATGGTTTTTATTTTCCTATAATGAATGGTATATTCTTGCTTTGCCAGCACGCGATAGAAGATCATTATAGAATAACATTTTATGAAAAAAAAAAGTTTATCATTTTTTAGGTTGTAACTTTTGGAAAAAAATAGATTCATAGAGGAAGAGAAAGAACCTTTATTACCTAAAGGTATACAACTATAAAAGGACAAAGAGATCAAATTATATTTACATCAGCAGTTCACGTCGACCTGCCCTATTCACTTAACCGCTAGCCTGCGAACTAACAAACAAGACCGCGCTATATAGGCAGAGATGTCAATTTGCATAGACAATACTAAAACTCTATGCAAATATCTGCATATCAAATATCGTAGAAATATCTGAAATTGTCAATTTCCAACAGTAACTTTTACCATCTTGAATATTCCGAACTTGCCTGTTTATGAAACAAACAACATTTCTAGTTTATCATAAGAGAGTAATGCGTATTTTAAAATGATGATCATTTTCTTTGACCTACCTTGTGTGTAGAAATAAATAATGGTCCCTTTCGATAAGAGAGGCCAATAAAATATCTTTAATTTCTATCAGGAAAATGGGCAGACCATAGTAGTTTATAGATATGGAGAGCCTAACTGTACTTTAGATTCAGGAAATGGCCTCCATTGGAACAGTACGACCTCAATTTTACGCATTTCACAATTAGATGAATATGATATTTTAAAATTATTCTTTAAAAAAGATGCTTCAGTTTCTCTTTGTAGTAGTTGAGCTTTAATAGGTAAGAGGATTTAGACGAAATTATCTTTGAAAGGAAGTAAGCCAATAATGTAAAATGTTCCATAAAACAGTCAAAGCGGTGTGTGTGTTGATCTATGCAGATTATAACGGTTGTTTGAAGTTCTAGCATTTGATGGACTTTGCAGTACAGTCGTACTTGGCATATTGATCAAAATTTCATAAATGCTCTGTTTTTATAACTAAAAAAACTTCCTCAAATAAAAGACACTTCGGCCAGTAAGGGGCGAACAAAAATAATTTCTAACGCTTTGCCAAATGTTTTAATTTTTGTTCGCTCCTGACGAGGACAAAATATTTTTGTCGAAACGTCGAGACAATAAAAAGATTTACTGACCGAAGTATCTTTTATTTGAAAAAATATGAATGCCGGCCAGGTAACCTTTACGATAAAAAAACTTCCCATCATCCATTTTCATAGATGTACTTACTGTTGTTTTAGATATTTTCTATTATCTGTGATGCCGCATTGCAGTGTTTATCAAACACTATTCAAGTTTCTTTCCACTGATGACATCGTCAAGTTGGGATCCATCTTCTAAGTAAATTGTATAATCTGGAACTATCAAAATACTGGTGAAAGAATATACCATATGAATAATAATACGTTTTTTTTTGCATATGTTTACTTAATACATGATGTATCAAGATAATATTCTGTATCGATATAGAGTTAGATTATTCAAATATAAATCTCCGAGGATAAGTTTGTTTATTACATTATTAACGAGTTTACAAGCTTTCGGGTTTTAAACGGCCCTTCTACAGGCAAAAATGTTTATGAAGAGGTATCTAATTCATACAGAGAATTATAATACCAATAGAGTTAGATTGGAAGGTAATCTCTTAGTAGCTTCGACCATAGAAAATACCGATGATAATAATGATATCTTCATGAATTATTATCCCCACCACCACTACCACCTCTAATATTAACAATAATTTTATCTTGAGGATAATTTTGGCTGGTAAAACATTCCCTCGGGTGAAACCGAATCAATCATCTAGATAAAATAATTAAATTGCACAATAGGAACAAGGAATTGAATGAAAATAAGAATTGCACAAATTTTAACTATAGAAATATATTTTGTTTACTAAAACATTGTACATGTAAACTAAAACTTAACTAATTCCTATTTGAGTGATTTTGTTGAGGATAGGACGATGATAGGAGAAATATGAAATGAAAGGAAGTGTTTCTGCTGTAATGTGTCTTGCGAAAGTCAAGTCGATAGTTGTTCCTTTTAACGTAGTTGACTTAGAAACGTTTGATACGCAATCAAGATTATACGTATTTTTCATGAATTTAAGAAACGAGTTGTCAGGCTTTACGTTTTTGTTAAAATCACCACACAGAAGAATCGGTATACTAGAATCAACTTGCACGAACGGTGGCACGTACTGGCTGTTGTGAATGTACGGACCGAGTCCTTGCCATAGTAACATTCCAATATCCTGCATACTAGCTCCTGGATGAATATATACAGCACCGAGTATAAACTTGAAGCTAGTATTAGCGGCGAAGCAAGTAACTTCAGTCATGCACATGTCACCCTTGGTTTTAATGACACGAGTTACGTCTGTAATCGCAACTTGGAACACTTCCGCCGTAGATGTCGATGATAATTTACGATAGATCGCCACTCCACCAGCCGCGTTGGTATTTGAAAATCAAAACACTTATTCAGATCGAAGGTTCAAATTTTTGCTAAATAAATTTGAAATTAAATAAAATTTGTAATTGTAAATGATGAAGTTGAAAATTAAAACATTTACTTAAATTAGATGTTAAAATTCTTGCTCAACACAGTTTAAATAAAGTTTTCTTATATCTGCCACTTTTTCTTAATATTTGTAATTTTAAAGAATCAATTCGAAAATCAAAACATTTATTCAGATCGAAGGTTGAAATTTTTGCTAAATAAATTTGAAACTATTTAAAATTTGTAAAATAATAATTAATTAATTAATTAATTTTAAACTAATAATTTACTTAACACTATCAACATTTATCAATAGTATGACATAACCTATAAACTCAGTTTCTCAACTTTTGTGTCAATCTAACAATTAATCAATCAATCATAGTTTACGATAATGAAATATCAGTGTACAATTATTTACCTTTATTGTTGTAGTTGTTGTAAATGACGAATCTAAGCACTCCACATTTTCACTACAGACACAGCTGACGATACTTTAACCACACGTGTGAACTTGTATTATGACGCTTTCTTGTTTTTCCAACGCCAAGAACGTTCGAGAAAGACAAAGACAGAGACAAGCATGCGCCGATTCAATGCGCCTAATTCTCTAGCGCTGCGCGCGCAGCTGCGCGCGCAGCACTCTCGTTCGATGACTCATCGTAACGTTACCGGGCGTTACACTTTTTCATAAGTGACTCCCAGCCGCAACCTAATTTAAGACGTTGTCACGTCAAAAAGATTTGTTTCAATATTTGTATTCTTATAATATACACTCATGGACAAAACTTGAGGAAGTTGTATCTTTCAGCATGTATATCGAGATTCAGGTAATAAATCTGGAAGATATTAAAGTGACCTTTATTGAAGATAACCAATATACACTCATGGACAACACTTAAGGAAGTTGTACCTTTCTGCATGTATATCGGTATTCAGACAACAACACTGGAAGATATTACAGTGACCTTTATTGAAGACACTTGAGATAACCAATATACACTCATGGACAACACTTAAGGAAGTTGTACCTTTTAGCATGTATATCGGGATTAAGACAATAACTCTGAAAGATATTACAGTGACCTTTATTGAAGACACTTGAGATAACCAATATACACTCATGGACAACACTTAAGGAAGTTGTACCTTTCTGCATGTATATCGGTATTCAGACAACAACACTGGAAAATATTACAGTGACCTTTATTGAAGACACACGAGATAACCAAGTATGAACAAAATTGCCTTTGTCTCCTAAAAAACAGACGAACTGGCGATATAAAATACTTTCTAATTCTTTATGTTTTTTCCATGAGTGAAGATATATGGCCAACTATATTGTTGGACCATAGGTACTGGTCCTGTGACTCTAATCTAGAGATAAAGTTGGTCTCGAGGACCACGCCATCACCATCTCCTCAGCGGCGAAGTGCGCGATCTAAGTATTCTTAGTAGATCGCGTAATACGTGGTGTCGCTGGAGACCCACTGACGATTCTCCACCAAACTCTGCAGCGCTGGCAGAGGCGCCATATTCATTGTACATAGTGTATATAAAATGCATATTATATTTTTAAATAGTGCAGACTGTGCACTTTGAATGTATTGACAAGATGTCAATAAAATTCTTTTAATTTTCAAATTGCCTAG
Source organism: Cordylochernes scorpioides (assembly GCA_030710605.1). NCBI lineage: Eukaryota > Metazoa > Arthropoda > Arachnida > Pseudoscorpiones > Chernetidae > Cordylochernes > Cordylochernes scorpioides. The sequence continues at coordinate 144,474,046 of CP092865.1, forward strand.
ATATAAAGTAACCTAACGGGGCTGGAATTTCGACAAGACCTGGATAATGACACCATAGCCATCCTCGCGTTGGCCAAAGCCAGCATATCTACGAGTATAAGCATTTTAAAGTCTAAATGTAAGAGGAGTCTAGAGAGACCTCTTCACTATCCTCAGGAGAACTCTTTGTCAATTGCAGATGCTTCTTCTTTTCTTTTTTATTATCCCTAGTACACATGGTACAGACCATGATAATCATGGTGGGTAGAAGTTGGCGACTGCTTTTACTGTAATGAGAAAAACAGTTCGACTTCTGTACTTGCAAATTAGCTAGAATTTTAGATGTTGATATATAGATATAAAAACAGATATATAAATATTATGAATTATATTTCGAATAAGGCAAGCAAGATCTCTGGGCAAAAGGTTTCTTCATTTTAAGGTGTTGCAAGCGCTTTTGAAACAAATTTTGCTCTTCAACGGGTAAATCCAAAAACAAATGAAGAGAGATGTTATCAGGCATGGATCAAATTATATTACCGCTAAATATATAGAATCTTGGAAAGCTAAATTTGCTCAAAAATAAAGAAACTCAAAGAAATATATTCCTAAACATCTAGCTTTCAATATTCCATAATAATTTCTAGGTAATAATAGTTCGCATAAATTATATTCTCTCTCTCACATTAATTTTTCCTCTATTGCCAACGATCTTCTTCAATAGAATAAGAAGGTCGGAAATCTTCAAGATCCCCGCAGACGACTGAAATCTTCCCTCCAGTGAGGCAGGAGCAGAACATCAGGAGAAGACAAAAACGTAACAGAAGACAAATAAACAATGGCGACGACAAAAATGTTTACGGAAGAGATTGTTCCTCAAGCTGTTACACTTCTTTACGGCTCTGCCTTGTGTTGGTTCGCACTCTGGTTGAACACTCCGACCTGATTCTATACGCCTAGAACAGAATCATTCCTTCATCAGCTTCGATTGTTATATCTTCTTTATATAGAATACATCATTCTTCGTGCCAAGAACAGAATCATTCCTTCATCAGCTTCGATTGTTATATCATCTTTATATAGAAGATATGATTCTTCGTGCCAAGAACACAATCATTACTTTATCAACTTCAAATGCATTTTTAACAGGAGAGAAGTCTCTTATGGTATACTAGCCGAATGACCCGCGCAACGCCCGTGTTTTACCCGATTGAATGTTTTGATTCAAATACTATTTGTTACAATTATAAATTTGCGCCTTAATTAATTGCATATGTTAGTTAATAACTATAGCCTATGTGCTTTATCTGTCTATGTACTGTTGGCTTCCGTAGGCGTCTCTTACTGGGAAAAAGAAAGAGAGGATTCCATTTGGTTATTATCTAATATATGCATTTATTTAGGGAGCGACCCGCTCATAAAGTTGTACAAGTGTACAAGGCTGTCCCAAAAGTTCGTCTTTTTCTTAAAACGTTGTTTTTCTTATTGGCGAATAATATTATTACGGCGAATACATAATAATACCTAATATAAATATAAAATGAAATAATCTAAAAGCACGAATGTTTCTTTTATATATAATACAAACTTCTACTATCCTTACTGCGATGGAAAAAAAAAATATTGGGAGGGCTTGGCTCATCAGTGGTGAACCCTCCCAGCGGTTTCGCCAATTTAATCCACCAGACCGCTTCTCAGAGCTCTAATACTGTATTGGATCATTCTGCTTATATACGCAGCACTGAAGGGTGGAATCTCAGAAATGGTTTTCAGGAAAACTATGGACATAAGCTTATAGGACAATAGAATTACATTCAAATATAAATATATAAATAAAATAATATAAATACTTTATGCCTAAAATACCAAGACATTATACATAACGGCGAATAATATTGGTATTTAAATTTTTTGCAAGTTATTACGAACTTTTGAGTCAACCTTGTATATACATATATCTATTGTGTGGTATTTCGACAAATATTGATGCGAACGGTTTATCTCGGCCTTTTATTATTTCTCTATAACAACACAAACTAGAACTTGAACAAGTAGAAAAAAACTCAAGCGAAACTATGGAAAAAAGCGCTTGTCAAATGGCACAAAAAACTCCAGGAAAAAACTTGTTTGACGTCCGTTTCTTTCAAGATGTTGGATGGACTTCCGATTGGTGTTCTTCTCCTGTGGTTTGGAGCCGAGAGCAGTTTGATTCTTTCTTATTGTTTGGATACATCGTGTTCTTTTGTCCTTTCTTTGTCCTGGATACACCATTTCAAATATAAACTGTTGTTTTTTAACAATTAAAAAGGTTTTGAAAATAGAGCAATCCATAAATAAATCTTTAAATGAAAAGGCATATATTGGATCAAAATATTGTCAGGCAAGACCAAACTATGAAGGATAAACAAAGATTTTGGGAGTTAGAAGACTATGTTCTAAATGGCCAATTAACCCGGAAAGAAAGACAAGACAAACAAAAGATAAGGAATGAAGGAAGTTTACAGAGTAGTAAAATATAAACATAAAAAAATGATACTCTGTTAATACTAGTGTAAAATAATAGATGCTTCGCTACAATATCATTATTTTACCAATATTTCAGTTGGCTGAACGCCAACCTTTATCAAGGTATATTTTTTATTTATTTAACAATTGCAGAATACACGCTATATCCACAAATCGGATATTTGCGTGTGAAAAATATACATTTGAATGAAAAAAAGTAGTTTAAAGGGATATATACATATTTACAAATCAGTATGCAAATAGATTACATTAGTAGTCACTTATTTAGTTAAGTACATTCTGCAGAATTTGTTGAATCTTTGGTGTATGTCCTTAGTGTAGACCAGATGTTGCATATTTGTTATGGGAAGTTGATTTAGTTCCCTAAGGTCAGCGGTCAGCGGGCAGTCAGTTAATAAGTGTCTGGGGTTCTGTTCTTCGCCTCCACACGGGCATCCAGGTGATTCAGCTTTGCCAATTTTAAACAGGTATTTATCAAGGTATGTGGTGCTGAGTTTTTTGTTAACACACATTAAAATGTTACAATACCTTGATAAAGGTTGGCGTTCAGTCAACTGAAATATTGGTAAAATAAATGATATTTTGATCCTATATATGTCTTTTTATTTAAAAATTAAAAGGTATAAATTAATACAAATCATTAACACGCCATCTATATATAACGAATGAAGACATTAAGACGCGAGATGACGCATTATTGCTTTGTATTAATTTATGCCTAACTTGTCCTTATTGTTTGTGGAAGAGCATTACCCGATGCAAATATTTAAATGTAATTCTACTGTCCTAAAAGCTTATATCCATAGTTTGCTTGAATACTATTTCTAAGATTATACCTTTCACAGTGTAGCATATAAAAGCAGAATGATCCAATACAGTATTGTAGCTCTGAAGAAGCGGTCTGGTAGATTAAATGAAACCGTTGGGAGGGTTCACCACTGATGAATCAAGCCCTCCCAATATATATTTTCATCGCAGTAAGGGCAGTAGAAGCTTGATTTATTTGTTATAAGAAAAATTCAAGTCTTAATGTTTTCATTCGTTATAATTAGAAAAAAATATCAGAGATGAGTTTCTTTTTATTTTAAAACCATCTCAAGTTTTCAGCCATCTCTGTCCTTCTACAGGAGAACTTATATAATGAATAAAACGCCGCCTGATGCTAAACTTCGGAAACCTTTTTAATTAATGTCCAGGAGATTTGAAACATTTTTTTATAAGATTGGTGATATTCCAAAAGAGCCTCTTCACTGTATGTCGCGTAGTAACTTTGATAACCACAATCAGGGATCAAATCCAACATTTTATATTTTTTTCGAACTTCTGCCTTCATGCATGTGTTTGCACTTACAATAGAATCTGTCGCTAAATACTCACAATGATTATCATAGATTATATCGACCGCTACGACCCAGGTTCGATTCCCGCATTAGGCACTTTTTTCTGATTTAAAAAAATAATGCTCCAATTGCCCCAATTCTTGCAAAAGTTCAACCCTACCAGCGAGTGCAAGTAACTAAACGGGGCTCTGGCAGATTTGTAAGTACAAAGTCGAACTGCTTTTCATATGTGTAGATATGTGGTGTACTTACAGTAAAAGCAGTCAATATAACTACCCACCATGATTACCATAGCCTGTACCGCGTGTACTAAGGATAATAATATTAATAATAAAAAACTTTCATCGTCTCATTGCCTATAAAATGTTGATACTCAACAAACCAAACCTTTTTCTCTTTCTATATAAGTTGAAAATCTCTCTCAATATATGTGTATGTCTTTTTTGCATAAGTTTAATCTGGTTAGAACGATGTTGGAAATAAGATAATTTTGTTGCCTTAAATACGAGGTTATCAGCTCGTTTCTTTCTAAAGTTTAATAAATTAATTTTATAAATCTGAGAGTTGTCGTAAAAATGATCCAACAATAATTAAATATGCAATTTTATAAAATATATCAAGGCTAATTTTTCGATCAGGAATTGAAATGAGCGTTTTCTTAACGTCTCTTACTTTGCAAGTATTGTTCACATCGAATACAACGAAATATTTTATCATTGAATTTTGTCTCAAATACACTCATTGATTAAACTTTAATATCGCTGGTCATCTATTTTTTTTTTTTGAAGGAGACAGAAGAAATTTGTTCATACATGGTTATCTCGTGTGTCTTCAATAAAAGTCATTGTAATATCTTTCAAAGTTATTTTCTGAATCCCGATATACATGTTAAAAGGTAGAGCATCCTTAAGTGTCCATGAGTGTATCTTTCAGAGTTATTGTCTGAATCCCGATATACATGCTAAAAGGTACAATTTACTTGAGTTTTGTCCATGAGTGTATCCTTCAGAGTTATTGTCTGAATCCCGATATATATGCTAAAAGGTACAACTTCCTTAAGTTTTGTCCATGAGTGTATAGACTCATCCCGTGGTCCAAGAACATAAAACAATGATAGAAAATGTTAATAATTAAATAGGTAATCAACTATTCACTGTCTTTATGGTGAGACCTAAAAACACTGCGTTTTTTTTTATAGTTCGATTCTTTTTCATTTAAAAAAATTATCAATATTCCTAACTTTTCTGCCAAACTGTAGAACTGGTAGTGTACAAGTTGAACTACTCTCATCGGCAAATGAATCAGAGAAAATCTTGTGAATATTTGATTTGCTACGTTGATAGGTATGTGAAACTGCAATTTTTTTTTTGCCTTTTTCCTTAAAGCCAGAAATAATAAAGGGTACCATGGGATACCCTATCTTGAATTTCATCTCCTCATAACTCACATTTTGAATAACAGTCTGTTTTTCCAATATTCTGAGCAGGTTTTTGTTGGACAATGATCTGTTTAGATCGAATGATCGAATAAGTACTCTTCAGTTGACCAATCCAGGTAGAGGCGACTACACTACCCTAGGGATTGCAAGACGTCAGTCATAACGAGGCTCCGCTACCAGAATGTGGGTCAGTCAGCAGTTATTACCGGGTCCACTTTAACAAGACTTCCACCCTCTTCTCATATACAGTTCTTAATTGGGATGGTGGAGACATTGGGTGGTTGCACGCTGCTGTTGTTCCAGTTTGTGGAATTTGAGACATAACAACTCTCGACTCTTCAGAAGGGTATGAAACATCGAGCATTGAACTCGATGGGTATTCAATTAAGAGATTCTACTATTGGCGTTACCACGTTTCTTGTACAAACTTATCTGAGCTTTCTCTCAAGTCACAGGTTCTTCCTCTAGTCTTTATCTAAAATTACTTATAAAATAGTTTTATGATGAAATCTCTGTCTATGCATAATACCTCTATTTACATTGAATGTTTTTAGGAAAACCTTTTCAACAGAAATTTTCAGAGAAAGAGATTTTAAATATCTAGACATATACACGTATTATTTTTATATTAATATGTTATAATACCTTGAAAAAGGTTGGCGTTCAACCAACTGAAATATTAGTGAAATAAATGATATTTTGTGATCCAATATATGCATTTTTAATTAAAAATTACATATATAAGTATATTGATTCTTAGTATAGCTTTCTCATAAGTTCTTTTTCTAGAAGGGTTTCAGCAAAAATATTTTCAATATAAATACGTTCAATATAAGTTTATCAGTATGTGCATGACTATCTTATATATAAGTATATCTTATAACTGTCTAAAAGTACTTTTATAAAAACTTCGAAAAATAATATATATTATATATAAATAAGCCGTATATAAATATCCTATTATAACTCTCTTCGCCGAAGAACGCACTGAATACTCCGTTGTACCCGACCGCCGAAGTACCATTGGATAGTGGGCTACCTAGACCGAAGTCTGTATGCCTGTACTATACCGATATCTTAGCTCAATTAGCCAAGGGAACTTGCTTGGAAAAGCCACCCCCTAACGACCCATGTTAGGAGAATTTTGTAACCCGAGACGCTGGTTTCGCCTAGCATTCCTCACAAGAGATCATTGGGAGGCTAAGCTTATCCAGCGGGGGCCACAGGGAGGTGGTCAGACCCTGGGTTCCTGTGGACTCTAAGAATGGTGGTATAGAGGTTATGAGCAACCCTATATGCCTCCTCCACCATTAGAGTCCTCAAATTCTTGAAATGTTGAGGTTTCGTTGTTCCTTGAGCTTCTCGTTTCAAACGGACAAAGCCTTTTAGACGAGGACACTCAGAAGGTAGTGCATGACACCGGTTCTAGGATGCCTGCAAGCGCAGTGTTGGTCAGTCCTCAGTGAGAATCTTGCCAGCTATTCTGGAAAGGGGCCATGTCCAGATACCAGTCGGTTTAGGTTGCTTGAAAGAGGTTTTGATGAGCTTCGAGGTTTGGGGAACCACTCAAATGTTTCTCTTCAACTCGTCGCCTCTCTCCATCTCTTCGTCCACTTCAGAGCTTGATCCTTGATAGACTTGAGGAATTGGTTTATTGTAAGTGGCATCTTGACAGGTGCCTCTGTTGCACAGGCCTGTTTAGCTAAACATGTCTGCCGTCTCGTTTCGTTGCCTTTGATGAGGTCATGCCCTTTCACCCAGTGTAGGGAAGTGCGCTGTCCTCTCCGCAGCAAGTAGTGGATTATGTCACGGCCCATGTCGGACATCTCGTTGAAGATCAAATGAAGGATCGACATACAGTTCGAGTAGAGATGGTCAGGGGCGATGTCCTCCGCCGAGCAATGGTCCAGGGCTTTCTTTATGGCTAGCATCTCCGCCTGGAAGACAAGTCGTCCTTCTGCTAGCCTAAAAGTCCGCTTGTCCGTGAGCTGTCAATCTCTAAAAACAGAAAAGGCACAGCCTGTTCCTTTACTGGTTTTGCAGCCATCCGTGAAGATCTCGATACCCTTCTCCAAAGGTACCGCCGAAGCACAAGGAAACCCCCGCCGTACCCTACCGCCGAAAAACGCACTGAACAGTCCGCCGTACCCTACCGCCGAAAAACGCACTGAACACTCCGCCGTACCCTACCGCCGAAAAACGCACTGAACACTCCGCCGTACCCTACCACCGAAGAACGCACTGAACACTCCGCCGTACCCTACCGCCGAAGAACGCACTGAACACTCCATCGTACACTACCGCCGAAGAACGCACCGAACACTCCGCAGTACCCTACCACCGAAGAAGGCACCGAACACTCCGCCGTACCCTACCGCCGAAAAACGCACTGAACACTCCGCCGTACCCTATCGCCAAAAAACGCACTGAACACTCCGCCGTACCCTACCGCCGAAGCACAAGGAAACCTCCGTCGTACCCTATCGCCCAAGAACGCACTGAACACTCCGCCGTACACTACCGCCGAAACACAAGGAAACCTCCGTCGTACGCTACCGCCGAAAAACGCACTTCACACTCCGCCGTACCCTACCGCCGAAGCACAAGGAACACACCGCCGTACCCTACCGCCGAAGAATGCACTGAACAATCCGCCGTACCCTACCGCCGAAGAACGCACTGAACACTCCGCCGTACCCTACCGCCGAAGAAGGCACCGAACACTCCGCCGTACCCTACCGCCGAAAAACGCACTGAACACTCCGCCGTACCCTATCGCCAAAAAACGCACTGAACACTCCGCCGTACCCTACCGCCGAAGCACAAGGAAACCTCCGTCGTACCCTATCGCCCAAGAACGCACTGAACACTCCGTCGTACCCTACCGCCGAAGAACGCACTGAACACTCCATCGTACACTACCGCCGAAGCACAAGGAAACCTCCGTCGTACGCTACCGCCGAAAATCGCACTTCACACTCCGCCGTACCCTACCGCCGAAGCACAAGGAACACTCCGCCGTACCCTACCACCGAAGAACGCACTGAACACTCCGCCGTACCCTACCGCCGAAGAATGCACTGAACAATCCGCCGTACCCTACCGCCGAAGAACGCACTGAACACTCCGCCGTACCCTACCGCCGAAGAACGCACTGAACACTCCGCCGTACCCTACCGCCGAAGAATGCACTGAACAATCCGCCGTACCCTACCGCCGAAGAACGCACTGAACACTCCGCCGTACCCTACCGCCGAAGCACAAGGAAACCTCCGCCGTACCTCCCACGCGGACCTTATCTCCGCCGTGAATGGCCTGCAGCCGGGCTGACTTTATCGTCCTGATAAGCAGACGTACAAGGTTAAGGCCACCGAAACTTGCCTGCACAAAAAAAAAAAAAAAAAAAGAGAGATAAATTGTTTCTTTTCCGCAATCTCTTGTGTTGATAAGGACCGTACAACTTTAGATTTACATCACTAACGGGGGCTCCACGCTATATCCTGCTGGCATATTAATCCAACAGTCATGAAACTAATTCAAATTTGTCGTTACACTTAATATAGCTTCATTCAGATATTAAAGTATATCCAAAAGTGCAAAATTCCAAACATCTCTGCGTTTGATAAAGCTTAACTCCCAATTTTGCTTCATTTCTTTTTATTCAGGTTGGTTCATAGACAGAGTATTTGGTATTTTTTCGCGAGGTAAAGCAGAAATGGTACAGCTTGCTGACGAGGGCCAATAGCCCAAACACGTACGTGATTAGATTTTCTTGATTAATCAAGAATGGGTATTTGGCCAATTCTGGAATAATTAAAAATCAACGAAGAGTTGATATTTATTCCAATAGATGGCGCAAGCCATCAGCAATTTTCAGTTGCACGATAAGGAGATGCCTTTTTCTTAAGAAATGGTTATGTTAAACAATTATAAACGTTATTTCCAATAATGTAGGTTTTTGTGAGAGCTTTAACAACTGGATCTAGGACTTTGCAATGACCTAGAAGCCTTCTCGCCCCACAAGCATTTCGACAAAGTTTGGCCGAAATATTTAACCTCCTTCCTCGCTTTCTGAAATTCAGGCATATTTCACAATAGAAACTTCCACATCTCCCTGCAATGCAAAAATTCTAACTAATTTGGTAGGACACTGCTAGCTACAATTTGCACGCATTCTTTGTAAATAAAAGCATATTTGAATCTGACCCTTTTTAAGGATCATTTTGAACCTCTCGGTTATTTATTAAATATTTACACGCTGAGAGAATACGGATGTATATCATTTTTCACCATCAACTACAACATATGCAGTCATTGATATGAAAGTTGAGAGTCACGGAAGTCCATTTTCCTTAATCCTGGAACTTTAATCTTTAGTTGCATGTAGCTTACTCTACTCCAGTCCTAAAGGTTCTTGGTTCACATTCTTCTTGGACTTCTTTTGTCAGCATGTATCTTACTCCACTCCAGTCTTAGTCCACATTCTTCTTGGTCTTCCTCTTTAGCAACATATAGCTTTACTCCAGTCCTTGAGTTCTTTGGCCCATAGTCTCTCTTCTCTTTCTTCCACTTTAACAATATGTAGCCTATCCCACTCCAGTTGAAATAAGCTACTGTATACGTTGTAAAACGAAAGTAGTGTAGTGTACGTAGAGTTTCAGCATAGTGAGTGACTTGCGTAGTGCACGTATATTTTCAGCAAGGTGAGTGACCACTGTCCGTAGTGCACGTAGAGTTCCAGCAAGGCCAGGGACCACTGCCCGTAGTGCACGTAGAGTTCCAGCAAGGCCAGGGACCTCCGTCCGTAGTGCACGTAGAGTTCCAGCAAGGCCAGGGACCACTGTCCGTAGCGCACGTAGAGTTCCATCAAGGCGAGGGACCTCCGTCCGTAGTGCACGTAGAGTTCCAGCAAGGCCAGGGACCACTGTCCGTAGCGCACGTAGAGTTCCAGCAAGGCCAGGGACCACTGTCCGTAGCGCACGTAGAGTTCCAGCAAGGCCAGGGACCACTGTCCGTAGCGCACGTAGAGTTTCAGCAAGGTGAGTGACCTCCGTCCGTAGCGCACGTAGAGTTCCATCAAGGCGAGGGACCTCCGTCCGTAGCGCACGTAGAGTTCCATCAAGGCGAGGGACCTCCGTCCGTAGCGCACGTAGAGTTCCATCAAGGCGAGGGACCTCCGTCCGTAGCGCACGTAGAGTTCCAGCAAGGTGAGTGACTTACATCCGTAGTGTATGTAGATTTCCAGCAAGGACGTCCGTAGTGCACGTAGAGTTTCAGCAAGGACGTCCGTAACGCACGTAAAGTTCCAGCAAGGTGAGTGACTTCCATCCGTAGTGCACGGGTAATTTCAGCAAGGACGTCCGTAGCGCACGTAGAGTTCCAGCAAGGTCGTCCGTAGCGCACGTAGAGTTCCAGCAAGGTCGTCCGTAGTGTACGTAGAGTTTCAGCAAGGACGTCCGTAGCGCACGTAGAGTTTCAGCAAGGACGTCCGTAGCGCACGTAGAGTTCCAGCAAGGACGTCCGTAGTGTACGTAGAGTTCCAGCAAGGTGAGTGACTTCCATCCGTAGTGCACGGATAATTTCAGCAAGGACGTCCGTAGTGCACGTAGAGTTTCAGCAAGGTCGTCCGTAGTGCACGTAGAGTTATAGCAAGGTGAGTGACTTCCTTCCGTAGTGCACGTAGAGTTTCAGCAAGGATGTCCGTAGCGCACGTAGAGTTCCAGCAAGGTGAGTGACTTCCAACTGTAGTGTACGTAGATTTCCAGCAAGGAAGTCCGTAGTGCACGTAGAGTTTCAGCATGGTCGTCCGTAGTGCACGTAGAGTTTCAGCAAGGTCGTCCGTAGTGTACGTAGAGTTCCATCAAGGTGAGGGACCTCCATCCATATTGCACGTAGAGTTCTAGCAAGGTGAGTGACTTCCTTCCGTAGTGCACGTAGAGTTACAGAAGAGTGAGACACTGTAAACATAGGGATAATGGTTACGTCTGCAGCTATTTCCTCCCGTAACCCAGTTGTACAAGAGCTGTTTATAGAAGTCTGGAGACGAATGGGGGCACTCGGGCTCTGAGATCTTTATCTGATGTTCGAAATTGTTACGTTCCCTCCTTGTGTTGGTTCTGGAATGAGAGGTTCACCAACTTACTTATTCAATATTACAGATTTTATACTTCATTTGCGTCGGCACAGATAAGTTTCCATTATAAGGTGAAGATTAATAGTGAAAGTTATTTTATAAGAAATTGCACTTTATATATTTAGATTTCTTTAAAAGTAAAATAAAAGATACGAAATTTTATGCTACTATAATTATTTTATTATTTCACAATTCTTACACACATACACTTTATAAACAATGTCTTTAATTATGATGCATTTTAGCGCGCCATCTGTTATCAAAATTCGAAACTATTATAGACGCGTTTGATTTTTTTAAATAAAACAATTTCTACTGCCCTTACTGTAATGGAAAAATTAATAGGAGGGCCTGGCTCATACCACTGTTATATTGCATTTTTGGAACTTCCTTTTATAGTGATACTGATGCTAGATTCTTGGAATGGGTATTTTAGATGAACTATGGACATAAGCTTTGAGTACAGCAGAATTATATATAATTATAAATATATAAAAGTGTCTATAAAAGTCTATAATAATTAACATACCTTCGATCTCTCAAATCACTGATATATTATCTTTAAACAAAGAAAACAGATCAGCTACCATTTCATGGCTACAAATAGCTAAATAAGAGTCGAATACACTGACGGGAATGAAATTCCCCGAACAAGGACTAAATCCCGATAGACCAAAATCCCGACAAATTCAATTAGACATTAGAAATGAAATAAGCCAAGTGTAATACAATCACACCCCTCTCACTAGACTTCGAATATTTAAAAGACAGAATGTGTTAGGAATTGAATACGAGATTCACGTACAAACCTAATATAGAAAAACAAGTTTAAAATTTTTAAAAGAGATTTTTGTACTTTTCAGGAATATGCATGAGAGTATTTTGCTCCATTAAGGTATTACTTTACTTGTATTTTACTTTATCTAGATTTTACTTTAATTCGTTTTTACTTTTATTAAGTTTTATATGTTTTACATTAGAATTTTGGTTGTATTTTCGGTGTGTGCCGTAAGCACAATCAAAAAGCCTTAATTAATTAATTTAATTTTCGATAAAACATTGAAAGACGGTGGATTTTGAACCTGTTCGGATTTTTGTCTATCGGGATTTTGTTCCGTCAGGATTTTTGTCTGTCGGGATTTTGTTCTGTCGGGATTTTGTTCCGTCAGGATTTTTGTCTGTCGGGATTTTGTTCTGTCGGGATTTTGTTCCGTCAGGATTTTTGTCTGTCGGGATTTTGTTCTGTCGGGATTTTGTTCTGTCGGGATTTTTGTCTGTCGGGATTTTGTTCTGTCGGGATTTTGTTCTGTCGGGATTTTGTTCCGTCAGGATTTTTATCGGTCGGGATTTTGTTCCGTCAGGATTTTTGTCTGTCGGGATTTTGTTCCGTCAGGATTTTTGTCTGTCGGGATTTTGTTCCGTCAGGATTTTTGTCTGTCGGGATTTTGTTCCGTCAGGATTTTTGTCTGTCGGGATTTTGTTCCGTCAGGATTTTTGTCGGTCGGGATTTTGTTCCGTCAGGATTTTTGTCGGTCGGGATTTTGTTCTGTCGGGATTTTGTCCCGTCAGAATTTTTGTCTGTCGGGATTTTGTTCTGTCGGGATTTTGTCCCGTCAGGATTTTTGTCTATCGGGATTTTGTTCCGTCAGGATTTTTGTCTGTCGAGATTTTGTTTTTCCAGGATTTTTGTCTATCGGGATTTTGTTCTGTCGGGATTTTGTTCCGTCAGAATTTTTGTCTGTCAGTATTTTGTTCTGACAGGAATTTTATCTGTCGGTATTTTGTTCTGCCAGGAATTTTGTCTGTCGGTATTTTGTTCTGCCAGGATTTTTGTATGTCGGGATTTTGTTCTGCCAGGAATTTTGTTCTGTCAGGAATTTTGTCTGTCGGTATTTTGTTCTGACAGGATTTTTGTCTGTCAGTATTTTGTTCTGACAGGAATTTTATCTGTCGGTATTTTGTTCTGCCAGGAATTTTGTCTGTCGGGATTTTGTTCTGCCAGGAATTTTGTTCTGTCAGGAATTTTGTCTGTCGGTATTTTGTTCTGACAGGAATTTTGTCTGTCGGTATTTTGTTCTGACAGGAATTTTGCCTGTCGGGATTTTGTTCTGACAGGAATTTTGTCTGTCGGTATTTTGTTCTGCCAGGAATTTTGTCTGTCGGTATTTTGTTCTGCCAGGAATTTTGTCTGTCGGTATTTTGTTCTGTCAGGAATTTTGTCTGTCGGGATTTTGTTCTGTCAGGAATTTTGTCTGTCGGGATTTTGTTCTGTCAGGAATTTTGTCTGTCGGTATTTTGTTCTGTCAGGAATTAGGTCTGTCGGTATTTTGTTCTGTCAGGAATTTTGTCTGTTGGGATTTTATTTTGGCAGAATTTTTGTCTTTCTGGATTTTGTCCTGTCAGGATTTTCGACTATCGAGATTTTGAACCAGTTAGGATTTTCGTCTGTGGGGTTTCGTCCCTTCGGGATTTTGTCCAGAACCTCTTAAATACTCTATCTTACAACATTTTAAAAACATGTTAATCGACATGTATATAATGTATACAAACATGTTTAATTCAACTGGTCAAACTACTGGGAGGGTTCACCATTGATGAGCCGAGTCTTCCCATTATTTTTATCATTGCAGTGAGGGTAGTAGAAAATTGATTTATTTAAAAAAGAATCATACGCATTAAAAATAGTTAAATATTCCTATGACAGATGGCGCGCTAATACATTATAATAATAAAGTGGAAAGTCTTTTATGCCGCCGATGTGTTGCCTTTTTCTGAAGTAGACAGATGCAAATTTGTTCACACATGGTTAACTCGCGTTTCTTCAATAAAGGTCACTGCTCAAATAACTTTCAAAGTCTGAATCTCTGTCCGAATCCTGATATATATGCTGAATGGTACAACTTCCTTAAGTTTTGTCCATGGATGTATATGCATTTATGCACATTTATATTGGCCAAATATCAGGAAACAGGCTAAATCAACGTTTAGTTGAATTCAGTTCCAATAGATGGCGCTCTGCCATCTAAAATTTCATACGAACGTGATCATATTATGCCTTTTCTTAAATTTTAACATATATTTATGGAAATATAGTACGTGATTGTAGAAGATGCAATATAATTTTAATTCAGACTAAGAGAGGTTATTCAAATGATGTGACCATGAGGTACATCAAAGTATTCAGTTGACATGTTCAGTTAAAAGATCCGGAAGCCAACCATGACTTAGCAGTAGTAGACCCTTATATAGCATCCATAATGTTTTAATAGGTGAATGTATTGTGGTTTATGATGCACTGATACAATTTATTGCACCATAACATAACACCCTTGATTAATAAATTTATGATCTGATGTTATATTCTATGAAAAAACGGCTGTTAGGGTTCCATTCATCGTTTTATGTCTAATTTATTATCCTTAATCGTTCGCTCTAAAAGTTTTTGCGTCGATATAAAATAGCCACACGCACAGGTAGCCGTTTTCATATCATTCGACCGCTCTTGTGAGGATAGTGAGAAGTTTGGGATAGAGTGTGTTTTACCAGTTCAACTTATGTTGCCTAAACAGGCCTTGGTATTGGTTGTATTTTAAGCGGAAGAGTTATGCTAGGAGCTAAAAGACGCTTATGGACAAAATTAAGGAAGTTTTACCTTTTAGCATGTTCTATGGATGATGGGCTACCTAGACCGAAGTCTGTACGCCAACAAGTTTTGAGGTGCCTATGTATGATGGGCTACCTAGACCGAAGTCTGTACGCCAACAAGTTCTGAGGCACCTATGGATGTTGGGCTATCTAGACCGAAGTCTGTACGCCAACAAGTTCTGAGGTGCCTATGTATGATGGGCTACCTAGACCGAAGTCTGTACGCCAACAAGTTCTGAGGTGCCTATGTATGATGGGCTACCTAGACCGAAGTCCGTACGCCAACAGGTTCTGAAGCCATCTAGAAGCCCGAGTAGAAAGAAATGGACGACCTGACCTGGAGAATCAAGGGCAATGTTGTAACATCAACAAACAAACAAACCCAGCCGCCATTAAAGGGACAGCTATTTCTGACTTATTGTTCACCGCCGCTACAATGCATCCCATAATGCTGTCTCGGACAACTTTACAAGCACACGCTGTCTAAATTACACTGAGACCGTAAATAATTGTAAACAAAAAACAACAGGTGTGTAATTGTAAAGCTTAAGATATATGACAGCTTCTAAAGTTTGATAAACAGTAAGAGACATCTTTGTGAAAATTGAACAATTGTACACCTACACACCTTTCACTAAATCTAATTGAGATCCATTGTGCGAATCCAGTAGTATTGTCTCTTACCTAATTAGGTTATCTTTTTTTTTTCAAAAGTTTAGTTCTTTATCAATTTCAGAAATAGTATGAAGCGTGTAAAAATAAAAGAAGGACATCTCTACCGGCAATATAAACTCACGGAAAAACTTAAGGTATTTGTATCTTTTACCATGTATATCGGTATTCAGACAATAACTCTGAAAGATACACTCATGGACAAAACCTAAGGAAGTTGTACCTTTTAGCATGTATATCGGGATTCAGACAATAACTCTGAAAGATACACTCATGGAAAAACTTAAGGTATTTGTATCTTTTACCATGTATATCGGTATTCAGACAATAACTCTGAAAGATACACTCATGGACAAAACTAAAGGAAGTTGTACCTTTTACCATGTATATCGGGATTCAGACAATAACTCTGAAATATACACTCATGGACAAAACCTAAGGAAGTTGTACCTTTTACCATGTATATCGGGATTCAGACAATAACTCTGAAAGATACACTCAAGAACAAAACCTAAGGAAGTTGTACCTTTTAGCATGTATATCGAGATTCAGATAATAACTCTGAAAAAAACATACACTCATGGACAAAACTTAAGGAAGATGTACATTTTACCATGTATATCGAGACTCAGACAATAACTCGGAAATATACACTAATGGACAAAACCTAAGGAAGTTATACCTTTTACCATGTATATCGGGATTCAGATAATAATTCTAAACGATATTTTATACACAGTGGTTTTTATTAAAGACACACGAGATAACCAATTGTGAACAAAATTGCTTCTGTCCTTCGAAAATCAGACGACCGGTGACATAAAAATATGAAACCTTTTAAGGTTTGTCAATGAGTGCAGATACAAATACTATGCCCCATAGTCTTGATATCATGGTCTATAGGTGGATGGTAGGAATTTAGCAGAACCTATGCTTGGATTTTCCTCTGACTCCAGTCTGCTAGTTTGAAAATATGTTCAATAGATAGTAAATCCTTTTGTTTCAATTTTGATAGGAGAGGTATATTTTTCTCTATTTTTATAACCAAATTCTTCCAGCAACATTTAATGAAGTACATCAGCTCAAACCTCAATAAAATAGATTTATATTTTACGTATTCCAAAATAATTATTCGGTATTTTTATACACCAATGCACAAAGACTTTCCACTTAAGCAAGTTTTGTCCATGAGTATATGTGAAAAAGAAATATTTGTATGCACAGGCACAATATTCCAAAACGTATCTAGATGAAAGATTGTTACCATATAGAGGGAGATGTGGAGAGTCGTTATTTCGACACTGGAATATGCAAATTATCGAGATAATTTGCATATCCTAGTCGCATACGCTTCCGCAATTTTTGACGTCTCCGTATGAAACTTTGAAAGAATGTCTGGAAGGAGTTAACTCCGTGTCATTGTTTTAATCCCGGAATATGCTAATTTAATGGAGTGCAATACTACTGTGACGTTTACCAAGAGAGATTAGAGCCTAAAATAGAGCTAAAACCAGTCCCTCCTGGAGATGGGTTCTCATCAGAGACACTGTTTCAGTTTAAAGACTCATCATGACTTGTCCTGTCTTGACAGAGTTTCTGATAAGTGACCACATCCAGGGAGAGACCAGTTTTAGCCATGTTTTTAGGCTGTGGTGTCTCATGGTGGACATAAGTGGTATTGTCTATCCACCTCTTTCCTCTCTTCTTGTTAAAAAACTATGGTTGAGTGCACTCGTGCATAAGACCTAACACCAACTTATATTTGCAAGCATTCTTTGGACAATGAATTAGAAGAACGGAGAAGAATTCGAAGAAGGGAAATCGTAAGCTGGTTTGATAGAATCAGGAGAATAGATAGGTCGGTGGACGAGTGTCGATTTTCGACAGCCACGATCTAAGCTCGAATCCCGCATTCGGTACTTTTTTTTATGAATACAAATTTCTCCAATGGCCCCCCGATTCTTACAAATATCCAACTCCGACAGTGAGTGTAAATAATCAAACATTGATACGGCACATTTGTAATTGTAAAATTTATAAATCAAGAAAAGCCAATCACCTACGCGTCTCATGCTGTTATCCCTCATCGACCTGGTATTCAAATATATACCGTTTAGAGAATTTCAAAATTTATATAATTTGTTATTTAGTTTAAACATGTGAGGTTTGTTATTATATATGTAATTAATAAGTAGTTAGCATATAGTAATATAAAGGGGGAAAAAGTAACATCAGCAGAACATCGACGGTTAAGCGTCATAGGCTGGGTAAAAAAAGGAATAAGCGAAGAGAAAGTTTCATAGAAAAGAGCAAAGACAGAACCATGATAATAATTAAAAAGCCAGACGATATAGACCGGACCTCCTGGGTTCTGGGTCTCGATCGCTTGATCTTGATCCCTCAAATGTTCCCTTTACTATTTTTGAAGCCTGCGGTGCCGAGTAGTGCTCGGCGCGGCCTTGGTTCCCTCAGAATCGGCGCGCACTCGCCTTCTCTCCCCCGGGGGTGCCCACTTCTGTCGGCGCCTCTCCAGCCTTCTCCTTGGCCCTCCCCTGCGGCGGGCGCTTGGAGACACCTAAACATGAGTGGTGCCTTAAAATGCTAATCCCAAAGCATGTAGAAGGCAAAACAATTGTAGAACCATGATAATAATTTTCCAAATATTAAAAGTAAGCTAATTAGAGAAAGAGAAGTTTTCCCCCTCTATTTTCTCTCTTGGTGAAAGAAGATAGATTTTTTTCGAATATTTTTTTAATTGTATAGTTTATTTAAAAAACAATCTAGTGTAAAACTAGATATATAGAAAGAAATCCTGGAAGTATTTATTATAACCCCCTCTCTAGATATAGAATGGGATGTCGGATGAAGTGTTGTATTTCAAAGTCGATCAGAGAGGGTGTGAGAGTGGGGATCTCATTAGATGGAACAGCGGGGGTCGGGTGGGAGGCTCTCCGTGGGGTCGGGATGGGAGGTGTTAGGTATCTCTGTCTGGTGATGACATCGTCTTCAAACCCCATTCTCCCCGATTTCCTCTACTTCTTCTTCCTACCAGAAGAACGCTTCACGATTTTGCGTGTCATCCTTGCGCAGGAGCCATGCTAATCTTCTCTGTATCGTTCCAATTTTAGTATATGGCGCCGAACAAGTGTGTACGTTCCTACCAGAAGAATACAACACTAGATCGGTGGTCGACAATATTTTGAGTCGAAAGATTCAAAATTCCAATTTACAAAATTTCAAAGTTTTTAAAGATCCGCAAAATGTTTTTATTTCCAACAATAAATAGTATTATGATGCATTAGCGCGCCATCTGTTATCAAAATTTGAAACTATTATAGACAGGAAGGATTCTTTTTAAAAATAAACAATTCCTACTGTCCTTACTGCAATGGAAAAATTAATGGGAGGGTTCACCACTGATGAGACAGGTCCTCCCATTAATTTTTCCATTGCAATAAGGGCAGTAGAATTGTTTATTTTTAAAAATAATCATACGCGTCTATAATAGTTTTGAATTTTGATAATAAATAGTATATTCTTCCATAAATAAGTATTTGTGTATGGAACTAAAGAGCCGTAGCTTCACATTCAAAAAGCCGCATGTGGCTCTCGAGCCGCAATTTGCCGACCCTTGCACTAGACCATTAGTTAACACTCCGTACATGCGTACAATTCAACCTAAAAGGTTTCGATGTAATGAAATCGAACTATCCTTACACAATACTTACATAAAAGACATCTACCCATGATAATACCCTAGTTCCCCAACAACCCCTTTACTGCTACTATCCCCCTTGACACATTGTAAATAGCATTGCTAATTATTGTAACTATTGCTGTTATTCCTGTATATACCCTCTTCTACTTGGAGAAGTTGTATAAGACCAAAAGGTCATAACAGGGACTTTTGTTGTTGTTACTACTGTTATTCTTGTATGTACCCTACATTTCTGTGCTTGGAGAATCCGTATAAGACTAAATTGTCTTAATAAAGCTTTTTGTTGTTGTTGTTGTTGCTTACATAAAATATGTCTATTAGAAACACCAAATTGTTCCTGCGGAGAAACTGAACAAACTGCTCTTCACCTTATCTATGACTGTCCGAACTTTACAGAAGTGAGACATCGTTTGTTCCCTGATATAAATCACTTAACTCTCTTACATCAGCCACTTTCTCTATATACATTTTATGAACTCTGTCGAAAAATACATGTAAATTTGTAAATATATAATCCTAAGTTCTAATTTGTTTGTTGTTTTGTTTTTTTCCTCTGTAATAGGTGCAAAAATGTCAATATCGCGCCTTGTTGATTAATAAAAATGAATGAAAAAACTATTCTTACACAGCTGAAATTGGTCATTATAGAAGATCAAAGTCAGATCCCTATAATACAAAGATTAAAATCGCCAAAACCAATATGAATCATTAATGCAACCCTGAAATATAGTTTTTAAAAGTACAGATTACTTCAAGGAGTGGATTGAAGTAAGCTAAATGCTGCTAAAGAGCTCTTGGATCAAAGAGGATGGGATTCTGTAACTGTCAACTAATGGTTTGGAGATGGCACATGGTGATTAGTATTGTTAAACCTATAAATAAAATACAATTCGCTGAGGGAAGAGTTTCTTTTATCGACAATACAAGTTTTCGGTCTCAAAAGCCCTTCGACAGGTATAACTACACTGCTGAGATTTTCTGAATTCAAACCAATCCATATACAGTTAAACCTGTCTATAGCGCCCCCTCTTGGGACTCACCAAAATAGGGTACTATAGAGAGGGGGTGCTATAGACAAGTCACTTTTAATGTAAATCGCATCGTACTACATATTTAAAATCGGGTGCTATAGAGAGGGAGGCGCTATTTAGAAGGGACGCTATAGGTTTAACTGTATATACATACAATGAAATATAAATATAAGATGGATATGTAAAAAATATTGATTTACATAGTACAGTTAAAAAAAAAGATTATTGGTTAATGCTAATGTTCTATTGAGTTTATGTGATTCCAGTAAATAACAAATTGGGAAGCCGGATATCATTGTTAAACCTACCGTATTTATTGAGGGTGTTAGGAAATTGAGGAAAACATATGTGCAGCACCACATGGTGAGGCGGCGCACTTTGATCAAACCTACCAATACACGTGTCTGGGGCGGTGAAGGGCTAAGGAACCGCGGGGGGAAGTCATAAACCACACTCCAGGTGTGTATTTGCATAGTCCCCGCCTACACTCCAATTCTCCTCTGGGTAAATCTCCTGTTCTCACCCAATGTCTAACTTGTTTTTTTTTTTTTTTACTTGTACAGTAGAACCGCCATGAAAGGCCACTCAGGTTAGAGGACATCTCTCTACAAAGAACAGTTTTCATTTGCATAATTACTATTTTTGCTATTTAGTAACACTCTGGTAAGAGGACAACTCTCTTCAAAGGACAGTTTTCATTTGCATAATTACTATTTTTACTATTTAACAACTCTTCGGTAAGAGGATACCTCTTTCTAAAGGACACTTTGGCCATGCAATTAGATGTCCTTTACAGAGATGGTTTTACCGTACCAAATACACGTTTTGGAGGTTATTCTTATTTCTTCCAGTACTGAAAGTTCTCACTGATGAACTCTCTCCATCTCATTCTGACAACTTTCTATGTTTTTCCAGTCTGGTAGTTGGTCTAATTTGGTCAATCGATCTTCTCCAAGTCTTACTATCCCTCTTTTCTAGTCAATAATGACTTAAACAATGGGTTTTCTCCAAGAATTTTCCATTCTCTTCTGATGATGTGACCATAGTAATTCAGATAAAACTGAACTTCGAGGCTTTAAATCAGCCTTTTCTAAATTTTAAAATTTTCGCATTGGTTTTCCTTGAAGACTTCGAGACTCGGGGCAACCTATGACATCAGAACATCTCAAAGTAATTAATCCTTTCTTTCATGGCTTTGGTGATATAGAGAATATAGTTTTACCCGGGCTACTAACCAAAGTATATGATTTTCGAGCCTAAAAATGGATGTAGCAAGCAGACGAACCGCAATACAATATATCAAAGTACCAAGGTGTTGCAGGCTACCAAGGTTGTTCAAAAAGGTTAGATTTCCCAGGCTAGGGAAGATAAGAGAGAGACAGTTGTTGATTGGATAAGAAGAGTGAATAAAACGAGCATAATTCAACAGGTGCTGGGAAAAGATAAATTTTATTTTTGTAAAAATATAAAAAAAAAAACTTTTAGGTAAAATAAAAAAAAAGTTAATAAAAAAAGGGGATTCCAAGATTCACATCTACTGGTGACACACTATGGGTATACCCATGCATTTACAAGTCTAAGTTTGGTAATAGCATTGTATACAGTATGTAAATAAAGAATTAAAATATTCTATGCAACTTGATAATAACTTTCTTTATTCTATTAACCTGATTAGCTTTCGAGATTAAAGCTCTTATACAGGCTTAAAATTATACTATATTTTGTATAATATATCTATCAGTTTTCTTATATTTCGATTTTTTCAAAATTACAATTTAAAAAAATCATTAATGGTTGAAAAAGTTGAAAAGGAAGTGGTTCACGTTTAAAAGTAAATATTTACAAGGCTTCCATCATATACTGTCGTCCAAATTTACATACAATCTCTGGGATGTGAAGAAATCAGAAAAATTTCATCTTATGCCTGTTTAAATCTTTCAGAATGTGAGGCCATTCCTCAGCATGCGGCTGGACGATAGAGTAAGAGAAGGAAGGACTCCGCAAGATGTCTCACGGTCCACTAATGGATTTTCACGCCTATCACTTTCGGCTTTGACGAAATGGCCCATGAAGGCCGAGCCAGTTATTCCATGTAAGGTCGCGTGAGTGAGTATTGGGCTTTCCTTGGCGGGGGCGGTGATGGATTGGGATGATTACCCACCGAAGACAAAGAAGTCAAGCCTCTAATTTGATGGAGAGAACCGGGGCAAACCTGGCCTACCGCAGTCCGAGTGTCTGATGTTGCAGATATTGGCGAGTTTCTTCGACTTAAAGACCAGTAGACGATCGCTAACGTTTTAAAGCGTTTTATAGCCATGAAAGAAAGGATTAATTCCTTTGAGATGTTCTGATGTCATAGGTTGCGCCGAGTTTCGAAGACTTCAAGGAAAACTAAATAAAATTTCCCAAATTTCTCAAAAAGATATTTATTTTATAGCTTTGTTGTGTTTCAATTCTATGACTTAATATAAACATGAAGGCAATGGATAGATAAAAAGACAAATACTTCAATCATAAATAAAATTAATCCTGGTAGATTTTTATAAATTCACAAATATGCAAAGACAACTCTACTTCGAACACATAATGAAAGAAAATGGTTTAGATCTTGATGTTTGAGAAAATTTAAGAAGAAAAAGAGGAAGATCTCAATGAGCTGGCTGGAAGGGATCGAGGAAACCAGCGGTAGATCACTAGATGAACCAATAGTCAATAAGAGATTAAATTGGAGAATATTTGTACATATACATACCGAAAGTTGAACTCGACTTGTACACTAACAACAACAGCAAAATATTAAGACAAAGAATTTCCTTGATAGCTATCGTTTTTCTACAGATACTGGTAACCTATACTAACCACTACGACCCCCTACCTCACCAAACCACTCTTTTTCTATTATAAAATATGACTTATACACTGGATGAATTTTAAATTTAATCTTATTTGTTTATTGGTGTGTGTGTGTGTTTATAATTAGCAATGGAAATGAGTTCTATGAGAACAAGATAAAGTTATATGTGTTTGAAGTTACGTAATAAAAAAATATATAATGTTTATAGTATAAGGTCTTTTTGGTCGCAGTGGTACAGCCTACTCCACGCTGACGAGCGCCAACAGCGCGAAACGCGTTAGTGGATGGTTTTTCTTGATTTATCAAGAAATTGGGTTGGCCAAATATCAGGGAACAGGTTAAATCAATGAATAGTTTATTTCTGTTCCAACACATGCCGCTCTGCCTTCTGAAAAGCACATGAGCTCCTGGTTAGGATATGCCTTTTTATTTTTAATAGTATAAGGTATGTAGATTCCTATTTAAATAATTGAAAAAGACAAATAATCCATTCATGGTATAAAAGGCTTGGGTCGTGTGCAATTATCTTTGGTAATCTATTATAAGTTTGGGTATAGTGTGTTTTGTAATGGTTGGAACTTTCTTTTCACGAATTATGATATTGCCATGTGGAAAATTAGGGAAGACCAACTACGGGATAAGAAAGCAATTTATTTCAGGCAAGAACAAACTATGAATGGTAAACAAAAGATAAGCCACGATGAAAATTTACAGAGTAAGCAAAATATAAACATAAAAATGACCACTCTGTTAATAAGAATAATAAAATTGATAAATACTTTGTTACAATACACCCATACCTCGCTTTGCGTCGGGGTTACGTTCCAAAAAAAAAAACACGACGCAAAGTGAAAATATGTGAAGGCGCAATCAAAAACAAAGGTGTTGCCATATTTTAGAAAAAAAATTCAAAAAAAAAAAAAAAAAAATTAAAGACTCGAATCCAAAACAACGCAACTTCGAAAATCTAACGACGCACAGTGAAAATCAGTAAAAATTAAGCAGCGACGCAACTTCGAAAAAAACGCAAAACGAAACGACGCAAAGCGAGGTATTGGTGTATTTAATTCCTTCTTCCAATACTGGAAGTTGATGACTTCAGGGAGTTCCTCATCTTTCGATACAGGCCGTGGTGAGGGACAACACCGCGCGTTGCGAAAATAGAAATACGATGGCCATGAAAATAATTTGGTTTTAATATCAATAAAATCTGTTTCTATTGGCACTGAAATATACAAGAATGCTGAGATGTTGACCATTATATAGATAAAGTAGGGGGGCACTCTTAAAAACACCTTCTGGAGATTTAGCAATCCACTGAAGACGCAGAGAACTATTTCAGAAAAGAAAAATATAGCAATAGAACTCTATAATTTCTACAGATCAATTGTAAATAGATTCATACACAAAAGAGGTAGTGAGGAAAGTTTTAGAACAGATGTGTAAATAAATCCTTTTTCAAATAAAGGCTCACGTGCACATGGAGAAAGGGAGAAAACAAAACTGTATTATTTTGTTGTTGTATGGTGAATCCACACAGAGCAATGGGCTCTAATAAAAGCCTTTTTGTTGTTGTTGTTGATAAACTAAGGAAGAAGCGAGAAATTTATTTCTAGGGGAAAAGGAAGAAAGATAAAGGGAAAGATAATATTTAGGGCCATTTCATAATATTTGGCTGATTTTCAAAATTTTATTCATTTTGTAAAATAACTATTTGTTTTCGAAATATAGAACACTCCATATAAAATTAATTAATAGGCATTTTAAAATGGCACTTGGAGACCGTGACTATAGCCTTTATTAATGAGGTATATGAGGAATTGATCAAATTTCCCAAATTGCCCAAAAATATATTTTATAGCTTTGTTGTGTTTCAATTCTATGACTTAATATAAAAATGAAAAGTTCGCTCCTAGAAGAAATCAATTGGAAAATTAATGAAGGCATATCCTTTTTTCTCTCTTCCACAAAATAGACACAAGGCTATTAAGTGCTTTACGTCTATTTTGAAAAAAATATATATATAAATATTGTTTTGAAAATAGAGCAATCCATATTTAATTCATTATAATCACGATTAATGGGGAAGAATTCTATCAGTGAGAAATATGATCCAAGAGAAATGATCTTTATTTTCAATTAACAAATGGTAAAAACTTGTGGCAAAAGATTCTGCTCCAAAATTTGAATTGACGGCATAAACATATCGACTTATAATCCGTCGACAATTTATAGAAATAGAAAAACAAAATCCCAAAGGATGAGTATCTTATAAAATAAAAGGATTTAAAAGCACGAATGTTTCTTTTATACATAATACAAACTTCTACTGTCCTTACTGCGATGAAAAAATATATTGGGAGGGCTTGGCTCATCAGTGGTGAACCCTCCCAGCTGTTTCGCCAATTTAATGTATGTATTAATTTATGCCTAACTGGCTTTGTCTTTATTGTTTGCGGCAGAGCATTGCTCGAAGCAAATATTTGAATGTAATTCTACTGTCCTATATTACGCGCGTTTTTGCTTTTTATGAGTATCTTATATTTAATGTTTACGTTTCAGGCTTCGGGTATAAACGACCCGTCTACAGTAATAATTTGCCTTTATTATTATGCCTTTTTATTATCTAATATATAAATATGTTATAATAAATGATTGTCGTTGGCTTACTATTAAGATATTTTGTTGAGATGAGAAATTAATTATTGGTTCTTTTAAGTGCATGAATACTTAATGGTGTTGTTGTAGGTGTGTCATCTTGAAAGAAAGCAGGAGAATAATTATTTACTATCAAGTAGCTTTATTTTAAATTACTTAAAGAAAATTAGAAAATTACACAATATATGTTTATATATATAAATTTGGATATATATATGTTATAGAAAAATATTATTTCTTTTTGGAATTAAAATTTATATTAAAAAAATTACTCTGTTGGATCGAACGTCAGAGGACGCGCTTCCCCTATAAAAAAAATGTGTTGTTGTTTCCAGATGGTCGGCTCAAACCGTTTGTAAATTATGTAAATAAGTTTTTTTTTTTATTTTTCCTTATTATACTCGCCTTAAGACCGGCAAAACCGTTCTCTAATTATGTTTTATATTAATAATAAAAATTAAAGCAATAATGATCTGAACTATTTTTAGCATTATTACCACGACTGCAAAACAATGTCGTAACATACTCATGGATACCAAAATCAAGCAACAGCTAATAATTCTGTATATTTCAAAATATTCCAAAATCAGCAGAAATATTTTAAATTTATGTATTGATAGTTTGAAAACGAAATGCCTCCAAGAAAAATACCTGAGAGAGAAAGTGACCTGGGGAAAAAAAAGAGACAGTTGGCTATGTAACGGCGACCCAATTATGAGACGGAGGCGTTTGATGGAGTTCTTTAATGGAACGGAGGACACCTGGAGATTACCGCCGTCCCAGACCTGTGATTATCCCACACAGGATGTGGTAGCCTGGGTTGTCTACCTTCCAACGGTGTAACTACCTCTTTCAGGATGTAGTAGCCTGGGTTGTCTACCTTCCAACCGTACACTTATCTCGTAAAGGCTGTGGTAGTCTTCTTTCCAACGGTAAATTATCTTGAGATTTCAGTTTCAGTGCTCCACGCTGAAGCCAAATCTGACGTTGGACACTATGACCAGCATCCGTTTAACGTGAAGATCCTTGCTTCCTAATTCTATTACAATCGCACGTATCTACAGTTCCAAATCTGACAGCATGGTGGCTAAGAGAATACAGGATCTCTTGCTAGATTTAATATACGCTCTAATTCTTCAATCTTACACCACACCTATTGGGCATTTAATGTTTATGCTGTCAATTCAATTTTTGGGGCAGAATCTCTTCGCCACAAGTTTTTACCATTTGTTTTGTTTTAAAAAATATATATATAAATATATATATATATATATAGATTATTCCTCTTGGATCATATTTCACTGATAGATTTCTTCACCCTTAATCGTGAGACTTCAATCGATCAATTTTGAGGTTTTACGCAGCAATCAGAAAAAAAATAGAACAGTAATCGACTTAGAAAACTAAGAATATTGTATCATCAGAGAATATGTCGCCTAGACAAATAATATATTTAAAATATACAAAAGAATTATAATTAAAACTACGATATATATGTCTTTCAGAGTTATTGTCTGAATCCCGATATACATGCTGAAAGGTACAGCTTCCTTAAGTTTTGTCTATGATTACTCATTGACAAAACTTAAGGAAGCTGTACCTTTCAGCATGTATATCGGGATTCAGACAATAACTCTGAATGATATTTTATATGCCGTGACCTTTATTGAAGATACACAAAATAACCAAATGTGGACAATATTGCTTTTGTCTCCTTAAAAAAAAAAAAATAGACCACTGGCGACATCAAAGACTTTCCACTTCCTTAAGTTTTGTCTCCATGAATGTATACATATCAAAGATCTTACTGAGCGAAATACGAGATAAAGTGATAGTGTCCTCTATTAAATTCACGTCCTTTTTCTTGCAGCGTTATGAGCGGCTTTGAAGCTGTAACGTATATAAGGGCATCATCTTCTTGAAGGGAAGTTTTGGCTTTAAAGTGGCGCTGGAATCCCTGAGTTAGTTGTGGAAAAATGTGATTCACAGCACCAATGGCCTCAAGTTCCTCGATATTCAATGTGTTTTCCCTAATCTACCCAGCATCTCCACCCAAATGTCACGTAAAGAATGAGAAAATAAACATGAGGATGAGACAAAAAATGATTTATTCTGATCAAAATACATAATTAAACTTTCATTGAGGTAAGGTCAGTATAAGTTCGATATATTTGTGAAAATAAACATTCGCGTCTAAATGTCTTCATTTGTAATATATACAGAGGGTGTTCACACTTATAGGAAACGAGCGCCCGGTGTAAAAAGGGAACTATTACTTTATTTTAAAAAATCAACAATGTGGAATTCGAAAAGGCTTAAGCTAATTCGAACACGCAATACATTTAAAAAAAAAATGCCTTTCAAATACAATAATTTCATAAGAGGTTATATTTTAGGACTTTCCAGAGCTAATCTTACCTATTTGGACATAATTAAAATATGCAAACAAGATGATATCAACATCTCTAAAAAAGATATTTTTAATATTATTCACGACAAAAAAATCAAGTTTTATTCAAAGCACCAACGGAGAAATGGACAAAAGATTATCACCCTATATCTGTGAGAACTCCTGCAACTGTCAAAAAAGTGAAAAAATATATTACAAAAGAAAATTCTATGCCACAAAGAGATATAGCCAAATTAATAGGAACATCAGTGTCAACAATAAATAAAATAATAAATAAAGATTTAGGCCTAAAAGCTACAAAAAACATGCGGTTCACAAATTGTTTCAGAGCCATATTCGTCAGCGACACACTATCAGCAGATATTTTTATGAAAATTTCTTGGCTGCTGATAGATTGAAATTTATTGTTACATATGACGAAGCATGGGAATATTTAACCGATTGCGACAGAAAAAGAGCTATATACTTTGAAAAAAGGGTGGAAAAATCTAGGCCAATTTGGTTGAAGGAATGTGCCGAAAGTTACCCCAAAGGATTTATGGTGGCATGCGGTATATCATATGAAGGAAAATAAAAAATAAGAAAAGTCGAAAGAAATGCCAAAATAAACTCGGAGTACTATTAAAACAACATTTTAGAACCTATATTTTTGAATGATATTCCCTCTATCTATGGAAAACAGAGCAACAAAGTCTGGTTTCACCATGATAACGCCACAAGTCATACCTCATCTTCAACCCAAGCTTATTTGAAAGATCTAAGGCAAAGAACAGGAATCAACACTATTCCAAAGAACAGAACCCCTGTAAAATCTCCTGATTTAGCCCTGATGGATTTTTGCATTTTTGGATGCCTTAAAAGAGCACTTGGAAAGAGACACCCTAGGACAATTGAAGGTCTCTGGAAAGTGGTAAAGGAAGAATGGGATCTTTTGAGTATGACCATGATCAGAAAGTGTCTGCTATCGTGGAAAATCAGGTGCCGTTCTGTAAATAAACAAAAAGGCTTTTAAATAGAACATTTGAAAATTTTCAAATATGGTGTTAATTTTTAATATTTTATAATAAAACTTGTTTCCTATAAGTGTGAACACCCTCTGTAGATGGCACGTTATTGCTTTGTAATAATTAAACTTTATTTATATTAAATGAAAGAGAAGCAAGAAGCTTTTTGAGTATCAAAATATCAAATTTAATAATATGTTAATTAAATAAATACCTATTCTCTCTCTCTCTCTCTCTCTTCTACAAAATAGAAAGAGATGAATGCAAAATCTTAATCAAGAAGCCATAAGAAAAGCAATGATAGAAAGCGAAAGAGTCATTTCTAAACTCAATGAGCCATTGTGATGTTTCTTTCGGCCCAGAAAGATGATGTCTCTAGCAGGGTAGTGAAGAGACGGCCGTTTTGATCGATAGCCCGGCTAAGAAATAGAATTTTCTTCTCAATTTGTGAGAGTCCGGTAATTAAATCTGATTGGTTTTAATTGGGCCCCAGCCTCGTCCTGGAGGCCGGTCTTCAATCACGCCTCGCCCGCCCCGGCAATCCTTGTTGTTGTTGTTGCTAGTTGGAAGTTCTTGTTGGGACTTCACTCAACATTACTCAACTTATTCTTCAATTCAACGTATAAATCGTGCCAATAAAGGCTTATCATATGTAGGAATTTTCATCCAAAGAGCAATATTCGAGGTTAAATTTGAATATTCAACGTATAAATCTTGCCAATAAAGGCTTATCATATGTAGGAATTTTCATCCAAAGAGCAATATTCGAGGTTAAAATTGAATATTCAACGTATAAATCTTGCCAATAAAGGCTTATTATATGTAGGAATTTTTATCCGAAAAGCAATATTCGAGGTTAAATTTGAATGTTGAGTACAATAATCATATCTCCAGGGAAAACTATCTTTTCAAAGATCTTTTTAATCCCTAGCTTTCGGATACGAACACCCTTCTAAAGGAGAAAACATGGTTATAATATAATATACCATGGTATGATATTATGCCATGTTTTCTCCTGTAGAAGGACGTTCGTTCCCGAAAGCTAGAGAATAAAAAGATCTTTGAAAAGATAGTTTTCCCTGGAGATATGATTATTGTACTCAATATTGTAACAAGGAATTATTTTATTGAATATTTGAATATATTCAAACTATCTACAATCTCTTATGTTCAAATTCTACTAAAGTGACGGATATATAGGTAGAAAATCTCAATATAACATTAGAGGGTAGATTAAACAGGAATAAGCGCTGGAAAGTTTTATTACTGATAAGACTAGATTCTCTCAATGAAGTCAAAACAATAGAAACATTTTAATGCTTGAAATAATCGTTTAAATTGTTTATATTTATAGAAACAACTTTCTATATATATAAATACATGAAAAAACAACAGAAAAAATAATAAAAAGGTCAGGTGTTGATATTAAAAACAAAGTAGGCATATCCTGACCAGGAGCACATGTGCTTTACAGAAGGCAGAGCGCCATCTGGTGGAACAGAAATCAACTAAACATTGATTTAGCCTGTTCCCTGATATGATTCCTCCATGCTGACGAGCACCAACAGCGTGAAACGCCCTCGTAGATGGCTTTTCTTGATTTATCAAGAAATTGGATTGGCCAAATATCAGGGAACAGGCTAAATCAATGTTTAGTTGATTTCTGTTCCACCAGATGGCGCTCTGCCTTCTGTAAAGCACATGTGCTCCTGGTCAGGATATACCTACTTTGTTTTTAATATAAATACATATACATGATATGATAGTATATATTTATGATGTAATAATAGATTAAATCATATGTTTAATGAAGGGCTCAATTATTTAATTTGCTTTTTGAAAATTTCTTCGGTTTTGTTGATTAACAAATACAAATTGTTACTGAGCTGTTAATCAGGGAAGGTTAGTCTGTGACTGTCTTTATTGTAATTTAACAAATTTCTGCACATGTCGAAAGCAGTTTGACTTTGTCAATACAAGATGTCAGAGTGACGTTAGTTACTTGAAATCACTGGATTTCTACATGACGGTACGGCGTGTTGAAGCCATTAATAATAAATAAAAACAGTCTTCTATATATACCATAATAGTTCACGAATTTATTGGGTTTAACTTGAGATCTCGAGATATCATTCGACCAGCACGTATCCTCCACCCATTTACGTATATATTTTCAAATCTTTTTATAACACACAAAGAATGTAATATATATTTTCTCCCCTTTTCAATATCATTAATATTTAAATATGTAAAAATTAATTTGTATATAAAATAATACATATCA
The DNA here is from genome assembly GCA_030710605.1 of Cordylochernes scorpioides. NCBI lineage: Eukaryota > Metazoa > Arthropoda > Arachnida > Pseudoscorpiones > Chernetidae > Cordylochernes > Cordylochernes scorpioides. The sequence goes on from CP092865.1 coordinate 144,505,738, forward strand.
TCATATTTATTATCGTGATACTTCTGTTGAAGGACTGACAAGTCCGTAGGCTTGAAAAAAAAAAATTGAAGATGAAAATTAACCCTGAAAGCTTTATTTATTTTTTAAATAAAAACTGTTTTATCTGGGATTCGATCCCCTGGGTCTTGGCTGAAGAATATAGTCAATATTTCTATCACCATAGTTTACCCATTGTTTCTATTATTCTCATACATTCTCACATTTATATCACAAAAATCCATTCAAAATAATAATGTGGAGTGTTTTCATAAAGCAATTCTTTTCAGAATTGGTTGTTCGGAAGTTATTTTCAAAAATATTTTGAAGTTAAAAAAAAAACAACTATCATTTATTTATTACCAGTTACAAATAAGACACGCTATATCCGATCTGGATAATTGCGCGTGAAACTATTTACAATAATTCATATTATAGTAGAGTAGGTAACAGAATTGTCAAAAATAAAGTAAACAATTAAGAAAAAGAGCATTGAATAAACATATACACTAAACAAATAAGCAACAACATAAGCAGATAGAAGAAATCGCAATGTAGTTATTTACAGTATGTTAACCAATGATAGAGGTTGATGAAGTTATCTGTAATATTTAGTATCGTGGTGAGAGAAAGTTGATAAAGGTGAGCTATTTACAATGAGTTATATTCTAAAGTAACTTCTTAATAATTTACATTGATGTAAATCAAGTCGCATAGTAGTGTAGTTCCTCAAGCTGCACGAATCTGTCTATTTATAATTAAAAGTGGGCAGAATCTATTAAATTTCTTTCTCTATTATAAACTATTTGACCCAGATATGTTCTGACCATGTGACTTGATGATGTCAATACTGGTTTAAATTGTAAAGTCCAGTATTTTCTGTTCATTTTCCAAGAATTTCACGAATTTTATTTTCTCTAAGGCATGCTAGCAATGTGAAGTAGATATCATTTCCTCTTATTAAATGCTTCACGATTTTGTGTATCATCTTTGCGCAGGGGACATACTATTCTTTTCAGGATTGTTCCAATTTTAGTATATGTACCGCCGAACAAGGGATTTCTCTCTTATTGATTATTTAGTGATTCTGGGACAACTATTCACATGGGAAAAAAGACACTTCGGCCAGTTAGAGTTTTTTATTTTATCAACGTTTCGACAAAGTATTTAATTTTCATATAAATACTAGCGGACGTACCCGGCTTCGCCCGGGTTTTACCCGAGTAAAGGTTTGTCTAACGAATCTCTCGATAAAGTGAACATTTTTTCCCGGTCCCTTGAAAAATACTCGATAAGTTGAATAAAATCAATATTAATTGGTTCCCTCGGTAATTAGAAGTTAAAGGAATAGTATCTTGCCTTGGAATTGTATCATTATTCTTGTATGGACGTACCCGGCTTCGCCCGGGTTTTACCCGAGTAAAGGTTTGTCTAACGAATCTCTCAATAAAGTGAACATTTTTTTCCGGTCCCTTGAAAAATACTCGATAAGTTGAATAAAATCAATATTAATTGGTTCCCTCGGTAATTGGAAGTTAAAGGAATAGTATCTTGCCTTGGAATTGTATCATTATTCTTGTATGGACGTACCCGGCTTCGCCCGGGTTTTACCCGAGTAAAGGTTTGTCTAACGAATCTCTCAATAAAGTGAACATTTTTTTCCGGTCCCTTGAAAAATACTCGATAAGTTGAATAAAATCAATATTAATTGGTTCCCTCGGTAATTAGAAGTTAAAGGAATAGTATCTTGCCTTGGAATTGTATCATTATTATTGTATGGACGTACCCGGCTTCGCCCGGGTTTTACCCGAGTAAAGGTTTGTCTAACGAATCTCTCAATAAAGTGAACATTTTTTTCCGGTCCCTTGAAAAATACTCGATAAGTTGAATAAAATCAATATTAATTGGTTCCCTCGGTAATTGGAAGTTAAAGGAATAGTATCTTGCCTTGGAATTGTATCATTATTCTTGTCTCAAATAAATTGCCGTGTCATCCTGAATTTTGTCTTTCCTAATTTTCTACATTACAAAATCATCGTATCATCATGATAATATTTAGAGCATATTGTTGAATTATAACAGATAAATTAGAATATTTATCTTGATTATTTTAAAGCGAAAAGTTATTTCAAAAATTTTATTTGCTAGAAACCTTCCCAGTACTATACTAAATAACTTCCCAAAGTTTCATGGCGTTCCAATGAGTGGTTTGGTCAGGCATAAAGGACAAACAGACCACACACATACACACACACATACATTCATTTTTATATATATAGATGAATGCCGGCCAAGGCAACCTCTATATTCAGGATATTCACTTGGAATAATATTGTAGCGTCGAAATCAAGTCTTTGTATATCTGGAGATGTGCAAATATTTATTGATGACGTCACGGCGACTAGTCGACAAATATTAACAAATTAACCAAACTATCTACAGCTAGAGAATATCGAGCAAGCAAGCTAGGCAACTAAATAATGATTTAGAAAATGTAAAAAATTAAATCTGTTTCCAAATATTTTCATTGAATAATTAAATTAAATAATAAATTATTTCTTCGCCACACAATATAATACTATGTATATGATTAATGTGCGAACATGAGCACAATTTCAGGAATATAGATATGGGAAACTTGGTGAATTGGTGATAAGAGATTGATTTTGTGAGTGGTAGAAAGAGATAATGTTGAGAGGGGGGTGAATGGAATCGTCACCGTCGATAAGTGATTGTAGATATAAGATAGGAGTGATTTCGAGACAGGTAATGAGACAATCCTTGCTTCTAATTATCGTCCAGAGATAAGTCAATTCAAATACTGAGATAAAGAAGGTCAACGTTTCTTTAAGATTCACAAAGTTCAATTGTAAAAGAATAAATATCTAACGAAGGTTTTTTTTTTCTATTAGAAAATCTTCTATCTAAAAAATTATCAACCCCCGTGGTCTTTCAGTTGATGTAATTCTCTTGATATGTATTATGACCAAAGACAAATTAAGAAATAAAATATTTCCAGCTTTCCAACCCAATAATTCGAATTTTTTTCGATGTAAAAATCAGACTTAAAAGATAAAGAGAATTGCACCATTCGAATGACTATGAAGTTCTAAAGTTTGTGATTAAAATACGATTTTCTAATAAAATAAAATTTTCATTTTCGTATTTATTCTCTTTGGAATATGTCAACTCGGGAATTATTCAAAAATAAAAGTACTTCAGATAATAAAGTACCTTTAGTTTGTTGTTTCCTCTACGCTCAATCACAAAATATATTCTCATTAAGTGTGTGTAATTCGTATACCATTCACTCTATGCAAACTCTATACAACTAAAAAGGCGCCCAACGTGGGGCCCGAGTGTAATGGTATATGCGCTACTAAATATGTTATAGAAAAAATGCATTTTATTAAATATTATCTGTGCCAATTGTTCAGATTTGGATCACTTAATTTTCAACAACACCAACGGCATGCAGACATGTAATATCATAACGGTTTGATGGATTAACTTGGATAAACCGCTTGTAGGATATACGAGAATTTATAAGACATATCACGATTTGAAGGAATGGGTACTATGAGATATATATGATTGCCATAATATGAACCTAAGAAAAACGAATCAAATTTTCCTTCTTTTAAAATACACTCATGTTCGAAACTTATGGAAGTAGAAAGTCTTTTTTGTAGCCATTCGTCTTTTTTTTTCGAAGGATATTAAGGTAATTTTGTTCACATCAGGTTATTTCGTGTGGCTTCAATAGATGTCACTGTAATATCTTTCAGAGTTATTGTCTGAATCCTGATAAACATGCTAAAAGGTACAACATTCTTAAGTTTTGTCTATGAGTGTATCTTTCAGAGTTATTGTTTGAATCTCGATATACATGCTTAAAGGTACAACTTCCTTAAGTTTTGTCCATGAGTGTATCTTTCAGAGTTATTGTTTGAATCCCGAAATGCATGCTAAAAGGTACAACTTCCTTAAGTTTTGTCTATGAGTGTATCTTTCAGATTTATTGTTTGAATCTCGATAAACATGCTAAAAGGTACAACATTCTTAAGTTTTGTCTATGAGTGTATCTTTCAGAGTTTTTGTTTGAATCCCGATATATATGCTAAAAGGTAAAACTTCCTTAAGTTTTGTCCATGAGTGTATCAAGATTTGAAGACATAGTCACGATGGGATTTATGTGATTATCAAACAATGCCATTGGAAATAAGTTTCCTTTATCTTAATTTATGTAATCTCGTGCTTTCGGGCATTTCTGCTCTTCTACAGAAGTACATAAAAACGTATAAACGCCGTTATACGTTTTTATGTACTCCTCGAGATTACGTTAATAAAGATCAAAGAACCTTATCTCCAGAAACCTATGGCATGTTTGATTAATTCCTATATCTCCAGGAGATTTACATCAATTGAATATTTTTACTATAACGATGCGAATTTGAGTCTACTTGCTTCTTCAATACAAACTAAAAGCAAAACAAGGCGTTGCTCTCATTGTGGCAAATAATTCCAGGACTCGAGACACCTACTGCTGGAATGGCCACTCTTCTTCACCGCTAGACAACAGACAATAAATAATGTTGTAGATCTATATCAATTTGTAAATAGCAGAGAGAATTATCATAGATTTAACTATTTTTGTAGATATATTTATTATTATCTTTCTAACCTGAAAGGTTCAGGTTCCTAATATATATTATTGTTTCTCTTTATATTTTTGATTACTTTTTCTTGTCTAATATGTTTATAACTGTTTCTGTTTAAAAAAAATGTAAATCGACGCAATTATCCCTAGCCGGGATATCGCGTTTTGTATGTTGAAATGAATAAAAAAAACAAGGCGTTTCATAATAAATAAACACAACGTTTAGGTTTTAGTTTTGTATTAAAATGATATCAAAGTGTTTACAATCATTTCTTGTATAACAGATTCGTACAATTTCGTGTAAATTCCTTCAATATACGTGCAGATGAGAAATATGGAAAGGTAATTAAAACTTGGTGTAAAAAAGAAACGCCGCTCCCAATATCTTAGAATTCGCTGTCTCTCATCCATCATCCATCTTTTCAATTTTAATCCTTTTTGTTCAAATTCTCGATCCCCTCGCCACAACAGGATATCCTCCTTTAATTTGGATTTTCCAACACTTTGGGAACATTCCTAACATTCAAAATTAATTTCAAATATAAGAAAATTGCGATAAACCTTTATAAGAATATCTAAAAACGGTTCTCAATATGTTTCTTTATTACAAATCACCAGGAGCTTTCAAGGTTTCGCTTTTCAACAGGCAAAATACAACTGAAGGTGAGCACGGAGGGTGAGATTGACTCAATGATGGCTGTTTATGTTTTGATTTGAGGTATACGAGATTTAAATTATAATGGATATTAAAACAATTTAATAAGAGCCATTATTATATGTTATAATAACCATTATAATTTAAATCTCGCATATCCCAAATCAAATATATAAATAGCCATCATTTAGTAAATCTCACCCTCTATGTTCACTCTTAGTTCTAATTTCCCCCGTTGAAGCGCAAAAGCTTGAAAGCTCCTGGTGATATGTAATAAAGAAAATTATTGCGTATCTTTTTATTGTGAATAAGCGAACTTTCTCAGGCAACGAAGCTCTTCTACTGTCTTAACAATGTCAAATTGCGAAATAAAAATTGTTTATTATATATAAAAATAAAACATGCATACACGCAAACGTGCATAACGAAATCAAAACTTTAAAAATTCTCTAAAATATTCAATTATTTCATTTATTTAAAACGGATTTTAAAGTTTTGATTTCGTTATGCACGCCCGCACATGAACAGATGAATATTTGTTTATACAAACACTTTGTATTTATTCACTTGGCATTGTTAAGCCAGTAGAAGAGTGTAGTTGCTCGAAAAAAAAAAGAGCTCGTTTATTCACAATAAAAAGACACCTATTGTTGATTTTGAATTAATTTTGAATAACCTTTAATAATTATACTCAATGATCTTAACTTGTATTCATTGTTTGCGGATTTTAATAGAAAATTAAAATAAAATAATCATATTCTATATATAGCAGAACTTTATTTACATATTTACATAATTCCGAGCTTTTTAGTCTTCATCTCTATATATAGAAATGTAGTAATCCAATTATAAAGGAGAGTTTTTATAATCAATTTATCATCATTGTTTAATGGTAATTTTTCCAGGAGTAAATGAATTCGTAAAAAGAAAGAGTAAATCTCCCGTCAAATGAAAGGCAATAACTATACACCATCTATTAACCGTCTTTGCAAACTAGCAGACTCGGTCAGTGACGTGTCCATTTTATTTTTATAAGGTTGTCCCAAAAGTTCGTGTTTTTCTTAAAACGTTGTTATTATTTGGCGAATAATTTTATTACGGCGAATACATAATAATACATAATACAATTACTTTATACATAATAAAAATACATTATACATAATATTATAAAATAAATAAACTTTCCAGGGTTAAGTTTCTTGTTCAAATATTTATTTTCACACAAGCTTTCGGACTTGTCAGTCCTTCAATAGGAGTATCACGATAATAAATTGAATATATACTATTTTTTATATACAAATTAATTTTCACATATTCTAAATATTAATGATATTGAGAGGGAGAGAAAATATAACGGCGAATAATATTGGTATTTCAACTTTTTGCAAGTGCTTACGAACTTTTGGGACAACCTTGTATAAATCAATTTCCTCAATTAGGTCTAATCACTTTACTATCTAAACATCACTTTGGCAAATTCTGAAGACCCCATGATGGATTTCATGGAATTAAAGTCAACTCTGTTCTGACCAGAATCATAAGCTCGAAATTCTGTTTTCTTTTGTTGCATACAGCAGTGGAATTGAAGATGTGTATAATACAAGGTTGTCCCAAAAGTTCATAAACACTTACAAAAAATTGAAATACCAATATTATTCGCCGTTATGTATAATATCTTTGTATTATATACTAGCGGATGTGTACCCGGCTTCGCCCGGGTTTTATCCGAGTGAAAGTTTGCCTAACGAATATTATATATTATGAAGTATAATAAACAATGTTAAAGATTAGTTTTAATTATTAATCAAGATTGTGTGTAAATATGTGAGAAAGATGTAATATCGTTGTTGTTTTCTTGGCCGACTGTTTTACATATGGTGTTATCTTAAAATTGCTTGTTTTGAATATATTTTTAGATTGAGATTATTAGCTAGTATGTAAAAAAAATAACTCTGTTGAATTATTTTTGTATTTATATATAAATAAAATTAACTCTGTTGATTTTTTTTGTATTTAATCGATAACACCGAAGTTACGCATGTTAATGTTAGGAAAAATATTTTGATGTTAAGCAAAACCTGCTCCATCTCGTTTTACATAAATGTTGAAAATTTGGTCGAAATTGATGCATTGTAACGAAAGTTTTTAGCGAACACCACTTATGAAATTTGCATTTTATTAATATAGATAAAGTAATTTTATTATGTATTATTATGCAAAGCGCGCCATCTGTTATGAATTTTCGAAACTATTATACACACGTATGATTCTTTTGAAAATTCAATTAAATTTTCCATTACAGTAAGGACAGTAGAAATTGTTTAATTTTCAAAAGAATCATACGCGTCTATAATAGTTTCGAATTTTATCATGTATTATTATTATGTATTCGCCATAATAATATTATTAACCAATAAGAAAAACAAAACTTTTAACGCCTTGCCAAATGCTTTATTTTTATTTATTTACTAGCCGAATTACCAGGGCAACGCCCGGGTTTTACCCGATTAAATGCTTTTATTCAAATACTATTCGTTACAATTATAAATTTGCGCCGTGGATGTCACTCTTGTGAAACGTCCCGCTCCAAACTTTGTGTCTGAGAAGCGATATTTTTATAAAGAGATGATCTGGCTTTGTGTCTTCTGCTCGAATGAATTTTTTTATGTTAGAATTTTGTTCCTGCATATTAAAAATGAACTGGCTTCACCCGTGGTCCCTGCTTTATGGAATTTTTCCCGATATAAACATGATACAGCAATATTTTCATCATTTTCTGACTAAAAAACAACTATTTTTGCCCAGAACCTGTCAATTTCATTTTTTATTGGCTAAAATTCCGATAAATATCTCTTCCAAATTTTTCTCTATGTCCTGTCAAAACACGTTTTACATGTACATTAGGTCAACTGATATTACTTCCCATCTTCACCGCTAGAGGCGCTGCTTGCGAGCGAAAAGGCAAATTTTCAACGCAATTTGCAAATAACTCGAATAATATTCGGGATAGAGACCTGAAATTTTCACTATAAGTTTTTCCAGCTTCTACTATATATACTGTTAAAATTTCAGTCAGATTAGTTACGTATTGTGGACGTGTATAGCCGACATAGAAACAAACACACATACATATACTGACTTTTATATATATAGGGATTCTGACGAAGACAATAGATTTTTGTCGAAACGTTGAGAAAATAAAAACTCTAAATGGCCGAAGTGTCTATTTTTCATATAAATATGAATGCCGGCCAGGCAACCTCTATCTTTATGAAAAACAACGTTTAAAGAAAAATACGAACTTTTGAAACAACCTTATATAAAAAAATCATGTAAATTTCGCAGCGTGTCAATGGTAATGTGTATTATGATACATTAGCGCGCCATCTGTTATCAAAATTCAAAACTATTATAGACGCGTATATGATTCTTTTTTAAATTAAACAATTTCATTGCAGTAAGGGCAGTAGAAATTGTTTTATTTTAAAAAGAATCATACGCGTCTATAATAGTTCTGAATTTAATTAATTGCAGTAAGAAGAGTAGAAATTGTTTTATTTTAAAAATAATCATACGCGTCTATAATAGTTTTGAATTTTGATAGTAATGTGTATATTTCTAAACACTTTTATACACACCAAGAGGGAATGTGAATGTGCGGAAGAGTGAAGCCAGGTTTACCAATAAGAAAAACAACGTTTTAAAAAAAACACGAACTTTTGAGATAACCTTATATCAAAAAATCATGTAAATTTCGAAGTGTGTCAATGGTAAGGTGTATATTTCTAAACACTTTTCTACACACCAAGGGAATGTGAAGGTGCGGAAGAATGTAAAAGCTTGTTATGTACTTTATGAGTGAAGCCAGGTTTGCCTAATTGCTTCACGTTAAATTAGAGGAAGTGTACGCGGAACTCCTACTTTTACCAACGCCGTGTGAAGGAACATTTATAACGGGTGGAGTTAAACAGCTTCATGGCGTGTTATATTGTTATTTTAGGAGAATGCAGAGCTCAAATTGAGATTGATTTAGATAAATGATTCTGGAATTATTATGGTGTTTGTATGGATTGTGTAATGGCACGATGTTTCACATCCTTTTTATGCAAGAGGTAAAAGCTGAGATATTTTAAAACTAGATTCTACGCCCTTTTAACTCTAATTCTAAATCTATTGAAGCTGAGATCCTGAGATCTTAAAGTCTAAATCCTTTAAATTTTAATGTCGAGATTAACATTTCTTAAAGCTGAGATTTCACATCTCTTAAAGCCGAGATTTTAATTTCTTATAATGCCTAGATTTTTACATTTCTAAAAACAGAGAATTTATGGTGTGTTACATTGTTATTTTAGGAGCATGCAGAGCTCAAATTGAGATTGATTTAGATAAATGATTCTGGAAAGGTGACGGATTTTGTATGAATTGTATAATGGCACGGTGTCTCACCTCTCTTTTGAAAGAGAGGTAAAAACTGAGATATTTTAAAACTAGATTCTACGCCCTTTTACTCTATTTCGAAATCTATTGAAGCTGTGATACTATGTCTCTTAAAGCCTAGATCCTTCAACTTTTAAAGTCGAGATTAACATTTCTTAAAGCTGAGATTTCACATCTCTTAAAGCCGAGATTTTAATTTCTTAATGCCTAGATTTTGACGTTTCTTAAAGCAGGGATTTTATGGTGTGTTACATTGTTATTTTAGGAGCATGCAGAGCTCAAATTGAGATAGATTTAGATAAATGATTCTGGAAATGTGACGGATTTTGTATGAATTGTATAATGGCACGGTGTCTCACCTCCTTTTTATGCAAGAGGTAAAAGCTGAGATATTTTAAAACTAGATTCTACGCCCTTTTAACTCTAATTCGAAATCTACTAAAGCTGAGATCCTGAGATCTTAAAGTCTAAATCCTTTAAATTTTAATGTCGAGATTAACATTTCTTAAAGCTGAGATTTCACATCTCTTAAAGCCGAGATTTTAATTTCTTAATGCCTAGATTTTTACATTTCTAAAAACAGAGAATTTATGGTGTGTTACATTGTTATTTTAGGAGAATGCAGCGCTCAAATTGAGATTGATTTAGATAAATGATTCTGGAAATGTGATTTAGTTTGTATCAAAATGTGTAATGGCACGGATCTCACCTCCTTTTTACGCTAGAGGTAAAAGCCGATATATTTTAAAACTAGATTCTACGCCCTTTTAACTCTAATTCGAAATCTATTGAAGCTGAAATCGTATATCTCTTAAAGTCTAGATCCTTCAACCCTTAAAGCCGAGATATTATACCTCTTAAGGCCGAGATTTTAATTTCTTAATGCCTAGATTTTTACATTTCTTAAAGCAGAGATTCTATGGTGTGTTACATTTTTATTTTAGGAGAATGCAGCAGCTCAAATTGAGATTGATTTAGATATATAATTCTGGAAATATGATGGAGTTTGTATGAAAATGTGTAATGGCACGGTGTCTCACCTCTTTTACATGCTAGGGAGAGGGCCGAGATATCTTTCAAACTAAGAAAGATCCTACGCCCTTTTAACTCTAATTCGAAATCTATTAAAGCTGAAATCCTATATATCTTAAAGCTTAGATCCTTCAACTTTTAAAGCCGAGATTTTAATTCTTTTAAAGCTAAGATTTCACATCTTTTAAAATCGAGATTTTAATTTCTTTGAGCCTCGATTTTTATATTTCTCAAAGCCGAGATTTTATATCTTTTAAAGCTGAGATATCTCAAAGCTGAGGTTTTAAATTTTCAAAGCCGAGATTTTAATTTCTTAAAGCTGAGATTTTAATCTCTCAAACCCGAGATTTTTGATATTTTAAAGCCGAGATTTTACATCTTTTAAAGCCTAGATTTTAATCTCTCAAAGCTGAGATTTTTGATATCTGAGATTTTGCATTTTTTGAAGCCGAGATTTTACATCCTTTAAAGCCAGGATTTTAATCTCCTAGAACTAATATTTTAATCTCAAAGCCGATATTTTAATCTCTTAAAGCCTGAATTTTTGATTTCTTAAAACCGAGATTTTATATCCTTTAAAGTCAAGATTTTAATTTCCTAAATCTGAGGTTTTAATATCTCAAAATTGAAATCTTTTATTTCTTTTATTTTTACTTTTGAAACCCAAATTTTACATCTTTTAAAGCTAAGATTATAATATCATAAAGCAAGATCCTATGTCCCTTGAATACGGGATCCTACATCTTTCTTAAAGCTAAGTTTATAGATCTCTCAAAGATGAATTCTCGAGTCCTAATGTGTTAAAATTTTAAATCCTGAAAATATTTAGATTATTCTCTATTACCTATTCCCATCGCTCCGATTTTCTACTCATTAATTTGAAGCAGTTAAAATTGAGATATAGATAGGATTTGAGTTACTTGTGTATATGTGTGTGTGTAATTATACGGTATGCAAATATGTAAGTCAGAGAGTCTGAAAATGTCTTGATATTGGCTGGCTAAATATTGAGATCAAATGAACGCTTCACGATTTTGCGTGTTATCTTTGAGCAGGGGTTATGCTAATCTTCTCTGTATCGATCCTATTGTAGTAGTTGTACCGCCGAACAAGCGTAGTCCAAAGGAAACTGACGTAGATCCAATCACACAGAATACACATACTACACTATTATAGAATTTGAATCCTTATAGAAAGGAATTGGTTGTGGAGTTCTTATTAAACTCTTCAAGATCATTTCCCGAAGAGTATTGGACGTTAGAAGATCTATTAAGAGCCAATTAAAACAAGAATGTCAGACATTCGACGCATTCTTTCTCATGAAATGTCAACGTTAACTTGACAGATGATATTAATGTCACCTGTTTTTGACATGCCGTGTTTGGGTTTTTACGATAGGACTTCCGCGTGAAGGATTGAGGGACTTTTTTTGTGACGCTTCCTGCGCGTCGTGTTCAATTATAACTCTTGGGCGCGCAAGCGGAACCTCCTAGTACGCCAATGCGGTCCTTGATATGGCGTTGAGAAACTTCTGTACTCATTTTACTATAGAAAGAATTACCATCTTCCAATTTATAATACAACAACAGGAGAATTGGCTGGAAGTGGTACTTCTAGGTCTCCTGTTGATGGCCATATTGACCTGAAAACTTGATAAATAAAGAGTGGTTAAAAGAAACCTAGCCTTGAATTGCTTATTGATTTTTGTAAAATCTTCCAATTTATATCGTAGTGGGTGTCTTGGCTATAAATTTATTCTCCATGGAATGGGGGGGTGCCATTGCCCCGTTAGTCAGCCACATTTCAGAGTTCCCTGTTCACGGTTACCGTAGCAGCTCGGGGCTCATGACACCGTACTTCACCCTACAGGGCAGTTCCTTACTTGTGGTGCTTCTCCTGCCCACCATGTAGAGGAGTATTTCGTTTATATACTCCTATAGAAGGGTTCACAGTACCCGATAGCATGAGAGAACGTTTAATAAATAAGAAACTTATCCTTAGAGCCTACGTTCTATTGTAATTTAAATCTCAGAGGATTCTTTCAATATAAATAAAACATCTTACTAGTGTACATACTGCATGTAAATTTTGTTGAGATTCTTAGCACATCATTGGTGAGCTCTTCCAGCCATTTTACCAATGTAATCCACCAAACCATTATTTATATTGTATACATGCATCTAATATGAATTTTTAGGCCTTTTACTTTTATATTCAATGCTAGAAAGTAATTATGGATTAACGTATTCAAACTGGGAATCTAAAAGTAGCTTCATTTTAATGAAATTGTTCCCAAGAACATTTATAGATAAAATTGATTAAATTTGAACTTTTTAGCATGTATATCAGGATTCAGACAATAACTCTGAAAGATATTACAGCGACCTTTATTGAAGACACACATATATACACTCATAGACAAAACTTAAGGAAGTTGTACCTTTTAGCATGTATATCGGGATTCAGACAATAACTCTGAAAGATACACCCATAGCCAAAACTTAAGGAAGTTGTACCTTTTAGCATATATATCGGGATTCAGACAAAAACTCTGAAAGATACACCCATAGCCAAAACTTAAGGAATTTGTACCTTTTAGCATGTATATCGGGATTCAGACAATAACTCTTAAAGATATTACAGTGACATTTATTGAAGACACACGAGATAGCCAAGTGTTAACAAAATTTCCTCTGTCTCCTTAAAAAAAAAACAGATAATCGAAGACATAAAAATAAGAAACTTTCTTGAGTTTTTCCATGAGTATAAATTCCTATTTCGATTGAAAGAAGTAAATTGCCATGTATCCATGCAATAGAAATAATAATACGAATCAGTTTCTAGTAACGCCACTTACTACTGCAATAGTTACTTATCACAAGAAATTTACTAGTACTGAATGATGTGGTAATTATCGTGAAAGTTACAACTATTGTACATCACAATGTGCAACACATTTTTACATATAGAGAATCTAATTTTGCCTTTGTACATATTATAGAGAGGAATAAGAAATATTTAGCTTTATATTTTATTTATTTAAATCACATTACTGTCTATATTCTAATGTGAAAAATATATAAGGAAAGTCTGGCTCATAAGTGGTGAACTTATCTCAGCTCGTTGGCCAGTTTGATGTACCATATAGCTCTATTATTATATTTTCGATTTTTTAATTTATATTTCCGGTATTTTAAAGATTTATTGATGAAGGTTGTTGTTGTTGTCATGTTCAATGAAGAGCTTCAGATGTCTCCATACATCTCTATCAAAGCAGCAGCAATGTCCACTATCTTGGGTGTATAAAGCTGCTGCTCTGGGTCTATGTCAATTTTATGCAAGGCTAAGGACATTGCTGGGTATGAGAATATGTGGGTAGGTGTTAGTTCGACACCAGGACAGTTGTTGCATGTCCTATAGGTTCTTGTGCCATCTGGATGTATTGTCATTCCTTTATAGTGTTTTGTTCTAAGTCTTGTTATAGTTTTTGTCAGTTTTCTCTCAGAGTTTATTTCACATATTTGATATTTTCTTATTTTTTGTTTAATTATCTTGTATTTTGCCAAAGCATTAGCGTCAAATACTGACATTTGTTCTTTCCTTTGGCTCAGCTTTCTGGCTTCCTTTGCCAATTCATCTGCCATTTCATTACCTCGATCCCAGCATGGGCAGGAATTCATTGTAGAATGCGGTTCTTCTTCAATGGTTCCATTTGATGATGGTGTTTAAGGGTTTTACTGATATAGGGTTGAAACTTTGTAAAATAATATTGATGTTAATAGAGGTTAGATATATATTCAAATCTTCTTTTTCTGCATCGAGCATTGTTCTTCAGCGGGAATACTATAAATATAATTTGTCTTTTTTGGTATCAATTAATTATAAGGCAAGAAAGCACGCCATCTGTATTGAGAAAATGTACTAATAGTGAGTTGCTATCTTTTATTCAAATAAAATTATTTTCTACTGCTCCTACTGCAATGAGAAAATTTAATGCATGTTATATGCAAATTTAATTGTATATTTTATATGGGTAGCGTTTTGAGCATATGAAAGAATAAGAAGAAATTATTTGTGTGAACAACAAAATACATCATAGATGGAATTAATCAGGGAATAGTTCCAATAGTCCTCAATTCTTGCAAAAGTTCAACTCCACCAGCGAGTGTAAGTAACCAAACGGGGCTATGGCACATTTGTAAGTGCAAAGTCGAACTGCTTTTCACATGTGTTGACATGTGGTGCACTTACAGTAAAAGCAGTCGCCTACTTCTAACCACCATGAATCTCTATACAGTCGGTAAATTCAACTATTCCCTGATTTTTTTTTCTTATTATCCCTAGTATACATGTTACAGGCCATGATGACCATGGTGGTTAGAAGTAGGCGACTGCTTTTACTGTAAGTGCACCACATGTCAACACATGTGAAAAGCAGTTCGACTTTGCACTTACAAATTTGACATAACCCCGTTTGGTTACTTACACTCTCTGGTGGAGTTGACTTTAGCAAGAATCGGGAGCCATTGGAGCTATTTCCTGATAAATTCCATAAATGAAGTATATTGTCCTTTACATAAATAATCTCTTATTATACCTTCACATGCTCAACTCTGTCAATATAAAGCATATAATTTAAATTTGTATATAAAATGCATTAATTCTTCTCATTGCGGTAGGAGTAGTAGAAAATAATCACTTCTTTTTCTTTAAATGCTACCGTGAAGCATGTGCGGATATTTGTTTGAATTCTTCTCTGTAATCAATAATTATTGAATACATGGAATAATTCAAACATTAATTAGCACATGCTCCACGATGGCATCGAAAGAAAAAGAAGTGATAGAGATTGCGTTATATTTACTTCACTATGTCAATTGTAGGATCTTGTAGAATCCAACCTTGTCCTAGCAAGGCCTTTACCAAAATAGTACTAAAGAGAACCAATATAGCTGTAGCTTTCTTTGGCCGAGTTTTTTTACAATTGAAACATTCTTTGTCTTTTCACTCAACACGTTATCTTTAGGGTTTGTTTGCATGCTCAGGAATAAATTAATGGCATGCCTTGTTTCTCAACCAATTACCTCTATTCTCTCTGAAACTCCATTCTTCAGGGTCGAGTAAATATTTGGGGATCAATCCCCGCTAAGTGTTTTGGCTTCCAGCGTAATTGGCCACCCACAAGGTGATGACAGTCACGGCCTCATCCTACATGTGGTTGATGGTGCTAGCTCTTCTTTACTGGGTGCATAGTGGATTGCATATACGTGTAGTGCAGCTATGTTTACAAAGAGACGCACTAAAAAATGAGATTATTGCAGTTACACTATAGCATATTATAAGAACGACAGCTGTATTTAGCACAGATATTATAAGATTGACAATTGCACTATAGCACAGAGATTATAAATGCAAAAGCTGCACTATAGTACATGGTTATAAATGCTATAGTTGTACTATAGCACAGAGATTATAAAAGCGAAAGTTGCACTATAGCCCAGAGATATAAAAGCGACATCTTCACTATAGTACATGGTTATAAATGCTATAGTTGTACTATAGCATAGAGATTATAAGAACGACAGCTTCAGTATAGAACAGAGATCATAAAAGCGACAGTTGTGCACTATAGCACAGATATACTATAAGAACGACAGTGGCACTATAGCCCAGAGATATAAAAGCTACAGTTGCACTATAGAACAGAGATCATAAAAGCTACAGCTGCACTATAGTACATGATTATAGAAGCGAAAGTTGCACTATAGAACAGATATACTATAAGAACGACAGTTGCACTATAGCCCAGAGATATAAAAGCTACAGTTGCACTATAGCACAGAGATCATAAGAGGTACAGCTGAACTATAGCACAGAGATCATAAAAGCGAAAGTTGCACTATAGAACAGATATACTATAAGAACGACAGTTGCACTATAGCCCAGAGATATAAAAGCTACAGTTGCACTATAGCACAGAGATCATAAGAGCTACAGCTGAACTATAGCACAGAGATCATAAAAGCGAAAGTTGCACTATAGAACAGATACGACAGCTTCACTATAGCACATAGATCATAAAAGCGACAGTTGTGCACTATAGTACATGATTATAAATGCTATAGTTTTGTACTATAGCACAGAGATTATAAGAGTGACAGTTGCACTATAGCACAGATATATGAAGAGCGAAAGCTACTACACTAAACGGATTAAAAGAGTAACATATATGCACACTATATCTCTTATATTTTGAAAAGGGTAATAAATATTCAATATATAACACATATATTTTAAAAAGGGCACTAAAATTTCACTATATCACATAGATTAAAAGGGCACTAAATTTTTTCTATAGCACGCGGATTTAAAGAATATATTCACTATATCTTTTGATCATAAGAGTTACCGCTCTACTATAGCAAAGAGATTGCAATGTTATATAATCACTATGTACAGCACAGAGATTAAATGATTAACAGGTACACGGTAGAACATAATTTATGAGTATCATATCATCCATTCATACAGAAAGCATTAGAATATGTCAATTGTATTCTCTAACAAACCATATTTTAGCGTATTTATGCAAATTTGTCCTTAATTTTTCAATGTGTTTCTAAGACTAGTCTTTATTCGTTGCGGTACAGTCTAGACAACATTAATAAGTTTAAACCAACAGCCTGAAATACTTACGTTTTTGGTGTTTCTTGATATATCAAAGAAATTTGGTTGGTATATATTCTAGAATAAAACCTAAATTAATCTTTAGTTAATATTTACTACGATAGATGGCGCTCTGCCGTCTGAAAATGCTAATTTGAGCGGGCAGTATCTAGCTATTTTATCATGTGGTTTGTAAATGATTGTTATATCGAAATCTCACTTTATCTTCAGCTAAAACAGAAACATGTGGTTGATAAACCACAACTGAGTGTATTTGTTTTAAAATATTTTCTGGAAAACTACCCGACCATATATTTTTCAGTAATATGCAAATAAAAATAAATGTATGAGAGAATATCCTAACAAGGGTAACAAATTAATCTACAATACATAGTGTAGCTTGGAGATAGATTTATTGTTTACATATTTACATAATGGCATATGTTCCTTTTTCAGTTAGCTACCTACACAATTTGTAAATACATCGGTCATCTGGATGATGGAATTCCAAATTTTTGTAGATTATATGAGATTTCTGCAAAAGGTGTTTTGTTTCTTTTAGTATGGTGCCTTCCAGGATGAGGTCTCAAATGCATGACTCGTACAGTAAAGAAGGAAGGCATTTATATTGCTTATCTTCGATGGATTTTCATATATTTGGGAAATTCTACTTCTGAGTTTATCTCGGTTCAAAATAACATTAATAGGTACCGCTCAACAAGAGCAACCTAGTTCATGATAATTGAAACAATGAATAATATGTGAAGGTTATTCACATATTAAACAATTTTTAACGCGGGATTCAATCCCGGTTCATGACTGTCGGGAATCGAGGGTGTTACCCTCTCATCCACCGACTTTTTTTTTCTGGGTATATCCACAAATATCGTCATCTTACACGTGTAGTTCACCGATCATTAAGAGTATGTGCCGTATTGTCGACGTAGATACAGAGATAGCCAGAACTTAAACAGCAACATTAATCTCAATTTATATGTTTATTGATGGTTACGTCGGTGTATGTGGTGGGAAGCTAATTGGCCTTGTGATTGGTCCACTGATTAAATGCTTCTAATTGGCGATAACTAGTTTTGACGGCCTCGGGTGTGAGCCGTCTGTGTGGCCAGTATCTAGCTGGTCATTGATGTATAACGCCATGTCTGACATTCATTTCCTCCTCATACAGCGACAGGTCTGGCTGGCATTGATATCTCATACACATCACAACACATCTGATATTGAGGTCCTGTCAAAGGCTGAAAATTCGCTTGATCTATAAAAATACATATACCAGACTGTATCAAAATTTCGTTCCCATAAATAAGATTTTAATCCACATTAAATAATATATAAACAAAAATATTTATTCATTGAAGTAAAGACCGTCATTTTCAATAACAATCAGCCATCTTTTTGCCAATTTTTCAATTTGCTGACGATACCATTCTCGGGGTTTAGAGTAAAAAAGTCACGACAAGCAATAAAAAAGGTATTTTAAAAAATATTTTCGTCGTGTATTACTGAAATATTAATATAAGAATTCTTAACTATGACTTACGTGTAGGGAAGTGCAACTTTGAAGCATTCCCAACATATCCCTAAACGAAACAGTGATAGAGAGTGGCCCCATTCCAAAATCTTTTATTTTGATCATTTTTATATTAATTTTTGTTTACGGTTTTTTAGACGTGTTTACATTTACATTGATAGCTCCTTAAATTTCTTGAGGACTGTATTTTTGTTCCCTAATAAGGCTCCACTCTGCTGCTGCCTACCTCGTGTATCCTATCAAGCCAACACACCAACTCTATGAGACACACACACTTTATTTAAACAACAAAACTATTTATACACCTTGGCCCGCGTGGTCAAAAGAATTAAAAACAGAATAACTTATTTCACAAACAAAATTTATGCAAAAATAGGAATTATTATCAATTGATCCAGCCACAGAATAAAAAGATATTAATAACAAATAAATATTCACAGATATATACATTTAATTCTCAACAACATCATAAATTTTCAAATTCGAGCCAAACCTTTGCTATTTTATAATTCACTTAGGTAGTATTGGACATATTTATATGAACAGCATGGACAAAAGGAAGTTTCATATTTTAATGGCACCTGGCGTTTGTTTTTTCAAGGAAACAGAGACAATTTCGTTCACATTTGGTGATCTCGTATCTTCAATAAAGGTCACTGTAATATCTTTCAGAGTTATTTTCTGAATCCCGATATACATGATAAAAGTACAACTTCTTTAAGTGTTGTCCATGAGTTTATATTTCAGAGTTATTATCTGAATCCCGATATACATGAAAAAAGTACAACTTCCTTAGGTGTTGTCCATGAGTGTATATTTCAGAGTTATTGTCTGAATCCCGATATACATGCTAAAAGGTACAACTTCCTTAGGTGTTGTCCATGACTGTATATTTCAGAGTTATTTTCTGAATCCCGATATACATGATAAAAGTACAACTTCCTTAAGGTTTGTACATGAGCGTTTTGTCCATTTAAAATTAAATTCTGTAAGTTTATGTGGAGTGGATTTGCCAAGAGCAGCTCTAATAATGATTGATAATAATGATACCTTTAAGCTCAAAAGATTTAGGAACAAACCTCAAGACATCTACTGATTGATTGCCCAGCATTTCAAGATTATAGAATGAAGAATGAACTAGTTGTTTGTGAACTTAACGATTTGATTTCCCCAATAAAAAAATCATATTTAAAGTTCAATTCATTTTGTAAATACATTCTAAACTTTCTACAAAATCTGGATATCTAATGTTTTCATGCGTTGAATAATGTAAATAACTTGTGTAAATTTACTTTTCTCTTTGTTTGGCGCAAGTATCCCTTGCGGGATATAGCGCTTTGGAAATAAAATAATTGGTAATTAGTAATTTACATACATTTTGACTATAGGGTAGCAGATATTTATAAGGATTTTAAAACCTTTTTAGAGTCTAAACTAACGCTTCATCTATTGAAAAACATTTAGATTAAAATTTAATGATAATATTAATAACTCAAATGAAAACACCAAAACGCGAATGTTTCTTTTCATAAATAAATCAAACTTCTACTGTCCTTACTGTAATGAAAAAATATTGGGAGGGCTTGGCTCATCATTTATGCCTAACTGGCCTTGTCCTTATTGTTTGCGGAAGAGCGTTGCTCAATGCAAATGTTTAAATTTAATTCTACTGTCCTAAAAGCTTATGTACATAGTTTTCTTGAATACCATTTCTAAGATTCCACCCTTCAGTGTTGCATATAAAAGCAGAATGATCCAATATAGTATTAGAGCTCTAAAGAAACGGTCTGGTAGATTAAATTGGCGAAATCGCTGGGAGGTTTCACCACTAATGAGCCAAGCCCTCCCAATATTTTGTAATCACAGTAAGGACAGTAGAAGTTTGATTTATTTATGTAAAGAAACATTCGCGTTTTGGTGTTTTCATTTGTATTATATAGATGGCGCGTTATTGCTAAATATTAATAATAATAAAACATTTTGTAGGTTGGATTTTAAACTGAGTTAATAGTTACTTCAATCTTATTTTATACTTTCTTTCGACGCTTTGGCGACTCGCTATCTCCCTTTTCAAGAAACTCTAATTTTATAATATTTTTGATAATTTAGGAATGATCTCATTTTGAAAATTTCAACTATGATTATGGTAGTGCATTTAAAATATCGAGACGCTTTTTGCGCTTATATTATAAGAAAAATATGAAGAAAGAGAAAAAAACTCTTAAAAACACCTTCTGGAGATTAACGACCCACTGAAGACGCTGAGAACTATTTCAGAAAATAAAAATATAGCAATAGAACTCTATATTTTCTACAGATCAATTGTAAATAGATTCATACACAAAAGTGGTAGTGAGGAAAGATTTAGAACAGATCTGTAAATAAATCCCTTTTCAAACAAAGGATCACGTGCACATAGGGAAAGGGAGGAAAAAATTACTGTGTTATTTGGTTGTTGTATGGCGAATCCATACAGGGCAATGGGCCCTAATAAAAGCCTTTTTGTTGTTGTTGTTGTTGAAAAATATTGAATTGGCTACAAGCAGGTTTTATAAAAACAGATTTCCATCAAAGTAGTGTCGAAACTTCGAAAAAAAGTATTAAAAAGGTGTAGAGGTAACTCATATATATAACTCAATAAAAAATTTCTTCAAATAAAAGATACTTCGGCCAGTAAATCTTTTTATTGTCTCGACGTTTCGACAAAAATCTTTTGTCCTCGTCAGGAGCGAACAAAAATTAAAACATTAGGCAAATAAATAAAAAAATGTTATTATAATAACAAAAATGTTGAGCCAAGCCCTCTTATTCAATAACTCATATCATTGCAGTAAGGTCTGTAGAGATATTATTTGATGATATTTAAAAGAAGCGCATTTCCAGTAAATTTATATGTGTAAAATTTTAACGATATATTTCAATTAAATTTTAATTTACTAATAACAAAAATACTGTTAAATATATCTCTCTCTCCCTATATAAATATAAATTCAACATAACGCGCCATCTATATAATACAAAGGATGCATTATGTTTATTACCCCAGTAGAAAACTTTACTAATGATGATAAAGAATGAGCTACAACACCAGTTTTGGAAAATTCAGACAAAATGTATACCAGGGTTTCGTGCTTTAGCCCTCATCAGTACAGGGGTGGCTTAGATTTCATAACATTCTACGAGAAGGGTTCTGAAATCGGTAGAATTTACTAAACAGGTGTTTACGTTTTTCACCATAGTGATAACCAGGGGATCCTTTTTGATGCATAATTAAAGAGATAGGTGCATCTTTAGGCACATACATGTTATATAAAAATATTATTTCATTTTAAATTATAATTTCATAGATTCAAATACTCTGCTAAATCGACCGCCAAAAGTCACGCTACCCTATAAAAACTCGTTGTTGTTTTATCCCAATGGCCGGCTCAAAACCTTTGTATATTATGTAAATAAGTTTTTGTTTTCCTTATTCTACTCGCCTTAAGCCAGGCATTACTTTTATCAAATTGTTTTTTTTTTATATATTCCTTTAACTCAATTAAATTACTGATCAAAACCATTTTTCATTATCATACTTTAAAGATTTCAACCACGACTGCATTACCATACCATAATCTTCAACATGATCTAAATTCAAGCAGAGAATCTCTCAATATTTTTCTTTATAACATACATATAAATGAAATGGTAAATTAATGTTTGTTACTCTTCTTCACACTAACCACTTTGATTCAATCATCAAGATAATATTTTAGTAAAATTTATTGCAAAGTATTTGATATTTGTGACAATCAACTACATCGATATATTGTATAGCTTAATATTTAATTTCCAATTAACAGATTATTAATCTAGATATATTGTGTTACTCAGCATTTTCTCAATTATCTCTCTTAATTGTTTCTAATAAGTTAGTAATTGTTTTGATCAAAATAAATTGTATTGTCCTCGTCGCGTTTGCCTTCTTTCATTTTCTCTCTACGTTACAATATTATGAACAATATTATTAAGGCAAAACGTTTTAAAGTGGCGTATAGGACTGAGTGTCGTTCTATATTTATCGTATATTTCAGAGTTATTGTCTGAATCCCGATATACATGCTAAAAGGTTCAACTTCCTTAGGTTTTGACCATGAGTGTATATTTCAGAGTTATTGTTTGAATCCCGATATACATCTTGAAAGGTTCAAATTCCTTAAGTTTTGTTCATGAGTGTATCTTTCAGAGTTATTGTCTGAATCCCGATATACATGCTAAAAGGTACAACTTCCTTAAGTTTTGTCTATGAGTGTATCTTTCAGAGTTATTGTATGAATCCCGATATACATGCTAAAAGGTACAACTTCCTTAAGTTTTGTCCATGAGTGTATCTTTCAGAGTTGTTGTCTTAATCCCGATATACATGCTGAAAGGTTCAACTCCCTTAAGTTTTGTTCATGAGTGTATCTTTCAGAGTTATTGTCTGAATCCCTATATACACGCTAAAAGGTACAACTTTCTCAAGTTTTATCCATGAGTATATATCAAAGTTCACCTTAACGTGTAGATTTTGTTATTAAAAAAACTGAATAATCAAGGTCTCGAGTTACGAGTTGCCCCGTCTATAAATAAAATTAATTAAAGGAGAACATTTTTTATAAGAACCAATAGATAATCTAAATTCAAAGGTTTTTTATAACACTATTTTTCAATTAAAAACAATTTTTTACCAGCTCCTACGGCAACGATGGTGAGATGTTAGTTTATACTTCTCATTTGACAAACACATACCAGGAATTTTTAAATATAACGTTGAATGATGTGTCTGTGATCGAAATTTGACATCTTCATGCTACAAGGTTGTCGCAAAAGTTAGTAAACTCTTGAAAAAAATTGAAATACCAAATTATTCGCCGTTATGTATAATGTCTTTGTATTATGTATAAAGTAATTGTATTATGTATTCGCCGCATCATTTTTATGTTTATATTTTGTTACTCTGTAAACTTCCTCATTGATTATTTTTCGCTTATCATTTATAGTTTGTTCTTGCTCTAATTAAATTGCCGTGTCATACTTGAGTTTGTCTTTCCTAATTTTCCACGTGGTATTTTGGTGGAGATGCTGGGTAAATTAGAGAAGACAAACTGAAGATCGCCGAGAAGACCTAGAGGCAATGGGTGCTGTGATCTACATTTTCAGAGACTGACACCAGGATTCCACCGCCGTGTCAAAGCCAAGACTTCCCTTCAAGATGACGATGCCCCTATAGACGATACGACAACAAAGCTGCTTCTCAAGCCGCAAGAAAAGGACGCAAAGGTACTAGGGACAAAGTTACAAGACTTCAATGGAATCCTTGGCAGAAGCACGTCAGATACATGACAGTAACTACAATAATTGCAAGCTATAGGTCACAGCTCCGATAGGAAAGCAGCTATGTAGAAAAGTATTGATTATTTTATTTAAAATATTACTTTATGTATTATTTACGAACGGAAAAATTTGTCCAGGGTAGCCTAGTAGACATGGCATCTGTCCGGTAAGCGGAACACTGTGGGTTCGATTCCCATCCCTGGACACTTTTATTTTTCCGTTTATCATTACTCTTTACAATTCATCCTTTCATACCTCATCCCTAAGGTTAGAAATAATCGTTATTTCTCCTTAAAATAAATTTGGATTTTTCGTTGAAAAGAAACTCATGCGGGATAATCTTTAAATGTCGTTTTTACAATAAAAGAGTATCTATTTTTATGTTTATATTTTGCTACTCAGTAAACTTCCCTCATTGCTTATCTTTTGTTTATCATTCATAGTTTGTTCTTGCTCTAAATAAATTGCCGTGTCATATTGAAGTTTGTCTTTCCTAATTCTCCACGTGGCAATATTATTCGCCAAGTAATAAGAAAAACATGAACTTTTGGAACAACCTTTTTTTATTTAAAACCATTTCTTACTGAGCTTCTAAATTAGTAAGGACAATATATGGAAAGCTTGGCTTATCAGTAATGAATCCTTTATGCTGTTTCATAAGTTTTATTCACAATACCGCTCTATAGTATTACATTTTATTTTTCCATTATTTTTATCTCTATTACACGTGGTACAGGCCATGTTATTCATAGTGGGTAGAAGTTGGAGACTGATTTTACTGTAGTGCACCACATGTCTACACAGGTGAAAAGCAGTTTGACTTTTGCATTTACAAATGGGCCAGAGCCCCGTTTAGCAGATGACCCGCTAATTCTTCATATTAATATATATATATATATATTTTAAAGATTATTTGCAATTTGCTGAATAGCATTTCTCTCGAAGCATATTATATGTTTATAAATAGATGTAGTTCTACTGTTCATAAAGCTTATGTCCATAGTTAATTCAAAAAACCTTTTCCAAGAGTTTTGCTTCAGTATTGGTATAGAGGCAAAACAACCAAATGTGTAATATTAAAGCGGTATGGTAGATTAAACTGACGAAACCGCTGTGAGGGTTCACCCCTGATGAGCCAGGCCCTCCCATTAATTTTTCCATTGCAGTATGGTCAGTAGAAATTGTTTAATTTTCAAAAAGAATCATACGCGTCAACATAGTTTGAATTTCGTATATCAAAGTTTATTAAAATAAGAATATTAACAGTAGCAATGCATTTCTTTATTCGTGCAAAGTACAAGATTTCGGATCTTTATAATCCTTCTGCAGGCATTGCTGTAAGTTGAGAGAATGAGGATATGGGGATATGTTCACTCAGCTTACAGCTATGTCTCTGGAAGAATTATAAAGATCCGAAAGCTTGCAATTTGCACGAATAAAGAAACACATTGCTGCTGTTAATATAAGGTTATCCCAAAAGTTCGTAAAAATTTTATGATTTATATTTTAAAAGTATTTACGAACTTTTGGGACATCCTTGTTAATATTGGTAACCTTGGTAAAATTATAACAGAATTCTTATAGAAGAATGATTTAATCTCTGATGTTCTATATCAAGGGTGGCCAATCAGTAGGTGGACCTATAAAGTTTCAGAATTACAAGGTTGTCCCAAAAGTTCGTAAACACTTGCAAAATATAAACCATAATATTGTGGCGAAGAAATAATTTATTATTTAATTTAATTTAATTATTCAAAGAATATATTCTACAGATTATATATATTACTCTGTATTTGTAAAATCATCATAAAAATATTCCTTTGCTTGCTTGGTCAATATTCTCTAGCTGTAGATAGTTTTGTTGAGGTTTTGTTGACTAGTTGTACGGACGTCATCAATAAATACTTTTACATCTTAAGAGATATTCCAAGACTCTTTATTTATACGCTATAACATGTTTACAAACTTTTGGAACAAACTTGCATTCTTATTTTATACTTTATAGCAATTTTCTCTTCTAATCAAACTTTTCTTAATCACATAACCTCAAAAGAACATTAGCATTAACCAATAACCCCTTGTTTTGTTTATAACTGTATTATGTAAATCAGTTTTTTGCATATTTATTTTATATTTCTTACTTAATTGTATGTATATATATGGATTGGTTTAAATTCAGAAAATCTCAGTAGTGTAGTTATACCTGTCGGTTGAGCCCGAAAGCTTATATTGCCGTTATATATAAAAGAAACTTTTCCTTCAGCGAATTTTCTTTTATTTATAATTATACCGAAGAGATTATAGTATTAACAAAATTATTGTTTCTTATTTCTATAATCTATTGATATCTAAATTATTAATGGAAATATGTGTTATGTACTCTTCTACCTAATATTCAATAAACTTAGGTAGTGTAGTTTTTCATTAAAAGAGATTGTATGTTATATATTTGTATAATATTATTACAGAATTATTATAAGAACTAAAAACATGAATATCTCACGCTATATATTGATTACATCACAAAACAATATGTAAATGGAAGACTTCAGTATAAATGTGTGAAGAGGTATAGAAAGAGAGAGTAGTGAAGATGCGTCCATCATCCAGGTTGGCCAAGAAAGGTCAGTGGGGTTAGTAGGTTGACTGAGTCTGAATTGAGCTAATGAATAAGGAAAATTGCATTGTTGGTCTGATACCGTTATGGTGGAGATGGATTGGCTGGTGATGGCCATTATGGATGACCGCCATTGTTTCTGATGGGATATAGAGTCCAGTATTGAAGCCAAGTCAAATTTGAAAGGATAGATCCAATTCATAATTACAATGAATCAAGAGATGATCTCTTACAATAAAGTTCTTTATTAGAACTTGGCGATGTTTAAGGGAAGAGCTCTTTATTCAGCCTAAATATTCAAGATAAGAGCTCTCTCTCTCCTTGCCTGAAATAAATTGTTGTCTCCTCATGAAGTTTTTGTCTTCGCTAAGTTTCCACCTGACGAACGATAAAATGCCACGTGGAAAATTAGGGAAGACAAAAACTTCATGAGGAGACAATAATTTATTTCAGGCAAGAACAAACTATGAATGGTAAACAAAAGATGAGCCACGAGAGAAATTTACAGATTAGCAAAATATAAACATAAAAATGATCAGTCTGTTAATAAAAATAATAAATACTTTGTTACAATAAAGTTATTTATTAGAGCTTGGCGAGATTTAAGGGAAGAGTTAGTTCTTCATGCTAAAAGTTCAAGATAAGAGATAAATGATATAAAAATTAAGATTCAAGCTGAAACTATATAAAATAAAACCGAAGAGACAATAAATTGGATAATAGGAGACATACGTACGCTCCAGGATGCCGTGTTAACCAAAAAATGACTATATATATACTCTAAACACCAAAACTTTAACATTTTAAACAATTTTTAGTTTTGCGGATATTATTAAATTACAATGTTTAAAATCTTACACACTTTGATCAAATTATTTCTTAGAAATCAAATTTTCGTAATAACCTAGCGTTATAATTGTTATTAATTGATTATTTATTGTGTATATCTTGAGATATCGAGTGAATATGGCCTTTCCTCCAACAGGGAATCGGTTCAACAGAGCATACACATCACCTTTCAAACAACTTGAAAATGCATCAGCTAGTTATTTATCGAAATAAAGGAGTAAAATCATAAGTTTTCAATAATTCAACAATTTAAAAACTTTTTAAAATTACAAAATATTTTCTCACAATGAGTTTCTTTTTATTACAAAACGCTAGCTTTCAAGTGATAATCGCTCTTCAACGGGCTTAATAAAACATCGACTATATCTTACAAGAAATATTTCCGAAAACATACGCGCGCAGCGTGGATATTTACAACTGAGATTTTAAATTGATATGTAATTTAACATATATAACAATATGACATATTCCATAACATTGTTTAAATTACATACCAATTTAAAAATGTCAGTTGTAAATATCCACGCTGTATGTTTTTGTAAATATTTCTTGTAAGATATAGTCGATGTTTTATTAAGCCCGTTGAAAAGCGATTATCACTTGAAAGCTAGCGTTTTGTAATAAAAATAAACTCATTGTGAGAAAATATTTTGTAATTTTAAAATGTTTTCAAAATTTTATCATGAATGCAAAAGCTTCAATATCTTCAAAACAAAATCTTTCTCTCTGCCTAATAAACTAAATTCCCAATAATTACCTAAATGAGTATTATGTGAATGTAATAGCTTTTTGCTTTCGTACAAGAACACCAATGGCACATTTTGTTGTCAGTTTCTCAATAGCATGACACATGGCTTTCTAACATTGTGTACGTGCTGAATACATTATCATTTACACCTTTTGACTTTGAATCAATTCTTGTTGTTACCATTCGTATATATCAATGCTAAGGAAAATGTTTCAACTTAAAATTCACCTAAAATTTCAAATATTTTGTTTCAATATTTGATATACAACTACATATTATGTTTTCACATAATAATATTATTCTAAACATAAATGTGATAATAAAACAATAGTTTGTATTGACGTTTTTAGTAAAAAATAGTTCTTAGGTACATTAATTTTATTTATAGATAGTGACGGTGATTATTTGAGAAATTTTAAATAAAACTTTATTATACTTTCGTATTTCTGTAAATATTTAGCATTCCTGTGGAAATTATTGTTTACACTATGTATTTACATAATAATAGTATTCTAAACACAAATATGATAATAAAACAATAGTTTGTATTGACGTTTTTGAAATAAAAACGTTTTTAGTAAAATATAGTTCTTAGGCACATCAATTTCATTAAGGATTAGTGTTGTTTTATCATTTTATTCTATCAGGTTTGATTCCAACTCTCCTTTGTGTAGTTTTCTTTTACATGTTATTAATGTTTATTTCTAGAAAACATCCTGAAAATAACAACAAAATTAATCTTAATTGCATAGCGGAGGTTGGAAATGGAAATAATATTTACATATTTACATATAATTCATTTCTAATAGCTCTCTCTTCCTCTTTTTTAGATTATTAAAAAATGATCAGATGATATGATTTCAGTGCAATAATACTTTTTCATTTGTTATGGTCAGGCCTTCTTTATTTAGTTAAATCTTTAACAGACTCATTTGTTTCTAATCGGTTTTTGAAGCCTTCCTAAACCGAAGTTTTGAAGTTTTGAGAATTGAGGAATGTATTTTCGAGATTCTTATGTCTTAGATTAAATTCATTTTCACCAAAAAAAAAATCAATTGAATTCTAATTATGAGTCGGTTTCATGTACATTAAGGGATCTTAGAATTCAAGAATTTTATTGACTAGGGTTTAATTATTATCCTTTTATAAATAGGTAAACATATATATGAGGATTCCTTTATGCAATTAAAAAGCATTTAGATTCTATTTGCGTAAGTTTATTGGGTCAAAACAAAAAAGATGGGCTTTAGGAATAACTCTTTAATAAACTTCTATTGTAGAATATGGCAAGAGGTTTAATTATATATCACATACTTTTTGAAATTTACCATTTTGAAACCATAATTACGATTATTTATATAAATAAGGCGTACCTGAATCTAGGAAAGTAAAAATATTTTTGTCTTAAAAATTTTTGAAGGATTGCTTCTTTTCTATCAATTTATTGCACAATGAGTTTTAACTAAAATTACAATTATGTTTGTAAGAGAGAAAGAGAGTTGACATATAACTATTAGATGTTGGAGCAAGTTTTTGAAATTTTTGGATGTGAGTGGAATTCTGAAACACTCGTCATAACTCGGAGACCATTTAATCCAGAAGAATCACATATAAATAGACAAAATCATTACACAAATTTAGTAATATTCAGAAGCTGTTTTTTAATTCACATAATCATGCATATATATAAATTGTATTATTTCGCACTTTTTTCCATTCTCAAATTGAACAACTTCCTACCTCTCTTTCTTCATTTTTTTTCACTGCGTTAAAGATAGTAGGAAGTTGGTTTTATTTGAGAGTAGTAAGGATTGTGCTGAAAGGATTCATTTCTTATATAGAAGGGTCTAATATGTTTGAAATTTTGTCGTAAAATCCTTTGTGTTTTATACCTTTTATTTCTCACTTATATAGAATTGAGAATTTGGATCACAAACCTATATTTGGTTCCAGTATCCATGTCATTCATATGATCGAATGTTGTCTTACTGTAAGTAATGAAATTTCCCGATGATAATGCTTCATATAGAAGATGTCAATATATGATGATAATAATAATAATAATATTTTCAATGTGTGTGTAAGGAAGTATAAGATATTGCTTTCTTGTGTCGAAACCTAGAGAAATCCAATGTCTACAAGGAACATAAAGCTAAATATGAATTTGGTATTGTTCAACAATGGGGAAAGAGTAAAAAAGACAAATTAATCAACATTTCCAGGAAATATTTCAAATTAAAATAAAAGTTGATGGAAATGTCGACGTTCATAGCATTTTAATTACATTGAAATTTGTGATATTTCCGCGCTGTCACGCTAAGCCTATTTCCCGCCCAATACAAAAAAAAAAAAGCCGTTGTAGCCAAAAACTTTTTAATTGTCTTCTGCTAACATTCCAGCCACGATTTTCAATTCCCCATTACAAAATACCTTGTTCTATTATTTTAGTAATTACCATGCAAAAGCATACGATCAAGCATAGGAAAAAACATTCTTCTACAACATGTTATTTTATGTTAACAAATAGACAGGAAAATGTAAACTCGCGTTTTGAGGAAGTTTGATAAAAGATTTAAATAATAGTTAATTTCTCTCTCTTTAATAATCTTCCCTCTTGATATTGTTGCACCAGGCTGCGGTTTGGCAGATTCTTCAGTCTTGATTCTCACCTCAGACGCGTCTTGCATCTTTCCCGAACGTGTCTCAACCATCCTACAAGGTTAAACCAGTCAATAATAGGACAACTATATTTTTAGGTAACACCTAGAATATCTCTTTATTTATCACATCAAAGTTTAAAGCAGGTGGTGTAGTTAGTGTATCAAAATACAAATTATTTTATAGTACATAATATTTCATAATAATATTCTGGTTTATAAAGATAAATAAATATATAATATAATTTTTGAATATATTGAAAATAATATTATAAATAATTTTAAAAATACGCGCATTAATCATGATGCAACAATATTATTTAAACAAACCTACATAGAAGAGATATGTTCAAAAGTAGCAATATCCATCAAATTAATAATTATATTCTAATCTCTATTAAAGCATTTCGCATTTTCAATACTAAATCAGATTCAAGATATAGATTATATGAAAAAGTGCCAATTTTTTTTATTTTATTTTATACTAAATACCTCTTGATCGTTACTATATATATGCTATAAAAACAAATGAGATTTGATTTTCTGCTTGATTTTAGATCATTTTGAGGATTATGGTAATGGTGATGCAGTCGTGGTTAAATCTTGAAAGTAAAATAATAAAAATAGTAAAGATTAGAAATAGCTTTAATTGAGCTTTTGGAATATAGAAAACATAATTTGTTAAGAGTACTGCCTGGCTTAAGGCGTGTAGAACAAGGAAAACAAAATATTATTTACATAATGTACAAAGATTTGAGCCGGCCAGCGGGGAACAACAACAATGAGTTTTTATAGGGGATGACCTCTGGCGGTCAATTTAACAGAGTATTTGGATATATCTATATATATAAAAATGAATGTTTGTATGTCTGTTTGTTGGTTTGTATGTCCGGTATACAAATTCGCAGTAGTTCACTAATTCAAACCAAAATTTCCATACATAGGTAAAAAATAACGGGGATGACGATAGGCTATTTTTAAAAAATATATAAATCAATTATTAAAACTATATATTCAAATTATTCTACTTAGCTCACGAACAGCGCCCTCTATCAAGTACTAAAAGGTTATAAATACGTTTAAAATCTAAATCTTCTCAATATTTTATTAATAATAGTTCGCTTAATAAAACA
This sequence comes from Cordylochernes scorpioides, assembly GCA_030710605.1. Taxonomy (NCBI): domain Eukaryota; kingdom Metazoa; phylum Arthropoda; class Arachnida; order Pseudoscorpiones; family Chernetidae; genus Cordylochernes; species Cordylochernes scorpioides. Next base: position 144,538,096 of record CP092865.1, read on the forward strand.
TATAATATAATATAATATAATATGCTCTTGAAATATTTGGTATGTTTTATTTATTTATATATTTTCATTTTTAGATATAACTGATCTAATTCGCCGTTCTAAATAACTGCTCTAATTCGAAATATTTGGTATGTTTTATTTGTGTTCACTCTATTTCTATTTATTTGAAGTATTATGTAATTTCCATGTTTCAAAAACCTATTTCAAAAAGGTCGATAGAAATATGTAAGGCCTGAAATAGCTTTACATGCGAATATTTATGATGCCGAGCGTAGCTTAATGGTTAGGTGTGCGGCTTCGTATCTCCACAACCTTGGTTCGAAACTTAGCCTGGGCGTTTTTTTAAATTATTTATTATTTATTGAAGCAAAGTTTTTTTTTTTACAGTACCAAAATTTCCGTACATAGGTAAGAAAAATACAAGGAAAGCGATAGGCTATTTAAAATTATATATAAATTAAATATTAAAACTATATATTCAAATTATTCTGTTTAGCTCACGATCAGTGCCCTCTATCAAGGTTATAAATACGTTTAAAATCGAAATCTTCTCAAAATTTTATTAATAATAGTTCGCTTAATAATTAGAAAACTTGATCTAAATCGAAATATTTATAGACGCTCGCTCGATTTGAAGATTTATATCGTAACTAATCTGACTGAAATTTTAACAGTATATAGAGTAGAATCTGGAAAAACTTATAGTGAAATTTTCAGGTCTCTATCCCGAATATTCGTCGAGTTTGCCCTTTTGCTCGCGAGCAGCGCCTCTAGCGGTGAAGATGGGAGGTAATATCAGCTGACCTAATGTACATGTAAAGTTTAAGTGGGACGTTTCACAAGAGTGACATCCACGGCGCCAATTTATAATTGTAACGAATAGTGTTTGAATAAAACATTTAATCGGGTAAACCCGGGCGTTGCCCGGGTCATTCGTCTAGTGAAATATAATTTTAAATATAATAATATTTTAATATAACATATATATATATATATATTTCCTATTGATAAATTTACTTTTTAATTTGTGATTGTGTATTTAATATTAAAAAACGAAATCCATTTAATAAAATTGAAGACCATTTATTTTTAATGATACAAAAGAAAAACTAGTTTTACAAAATAACGATATTTTTAACGATTATTTAATGACACATACTTTAAAGGTTACGGCTAAAAAAAAACTCATAAGTCTATTAATAATCTTCAATGATAATGATAAATTTTTAATCAGAAGATATCTATTAAAGATATCAGTATATCAAGAACAAAATATAAAAAAGGTAATAAACTATTTAAATATTAATTTTATTAACTCAGAAAAAGGAGTTTTATTTTCATTTGCAACCAACAATTTTTAAGCTTAAATATAAACGTTTTCAGAAAAACAAATTTAAGATAAAATTATTAAATATCAGAGAAAATATTCGCTCACTGAATAATATAACAGACGACGAATGACATTATTTCTTTATGTATTTAATGTAAATAACATTTTATATTATCTTTAATCGTATGCTTTCTATATATTTTATTGAATATTTTAAAGCATTAATTTCAATGAAAAAAATGGAGTATTTATCTATGACCAAAGAAGTTCAAGTAAATGAAAGGTTAATAAATTGTGTATGTTTAAATAAAATAGTGGTTATAATATATGATAATAATTTATCTTCTGAATTAAATACATCTGATATTTTCACGTTTAATTATACAGCAAACGAACTGGGAAGTCTCTAAATTCAAGAATAAAAATCAACACCATCAAATCGTTCTTCATGCAAATCTTACGTCAAATAGAGAATACCAATATGGAAATAAGAATCTTCATTTATTATGCAGCAGACAATTGTGGGTGTCACTTTAACACCCAAATCTCGGTCAAAGGTCAGTGTCGTCTTTAGCTAAAAAAAAAAAAAAATGGAGGTAAACAATTTGACATTTGTAGGACATTTATCCATGATAGACATGGTTATCTAGAGAGGAATATTTTATGGAACTTTCTAAATGAATTTGAAAGGATTAATATGCTATTTTGATACGCTAATAAAAGGTATCAAATGTTCTTGTAAAAAAATTGCTTGATGTGGGTGGAATGTATGTATGATAGAAGGTATACACATCAATTAATTATTGCTTCAAAAATACAACATATAGGCCTGCCATTTATTGATGGATAATAAACTCTCATGCGCAACCAATTCTTTGATATATCCCTTGTCAAAGGTGAAAGATGAAAGAGAAAAAGGCATCTCCTTATCGTGCAAATGAAAGTTGCTGATGGCTTGTGCCATCTATCGGAATAAATATTCACTATTCTCGCTGATTTTTAATTAGTCCAGAATTGGCCAAATACCCATTCTTGATTAATCAAGAAAAGCTAACCCCGTACGCGTTTTAGGCTGTTGGCCCTCATCAGTGTGGTGCAAGATGTACCTCAACGACCAAAAAACTGGTCATTCAGGCATCCTGAAAAATCATGAAACGGGCAGTTAAGTCCAGAATTGCGTGAGACCGCGACACACTTTCACATTTGTACTATTTTTTTTCACAATGGTGAAAGAGTTTAAGCGAAATGTTAGTGACTAAAATAGTGAAGCAACATTAAGTATTTGCTTCAAATTACTGTACTGGTTATGTATGTAAAACTTCATCCTGGAAGAAACCAAACCAAAAGAGCAAACACCAAATACTGGAGATAATATGTACTTATCATGGATTTCCACATCTCAATCTACAAAATTCAGGAATTCCATCAGCCTCGGGTATTTGCAAACTCAGCTGGACGCCAGAAGAAAATGAGCAGATGTTATTGTGCAAATAAGTAAATATTAATCCCATTTCCATCCCTCGTTTGCATTCTCAAGTTATTGGGAATTTCCGTCCTTCTACAGGAGTACAAAATGAACAATAATAAACGCTGTTAGATACTAACTAAAGTAGAAAGACGGAAATACCTGAAAGCTTGAGAATTAATAAATCAAAAGAAACCCATCTCCAGAAACCTATTGTATTATTTAATTAATATCTAGGAGATTAACATCTATTGTAAAGGCGAAAGATTCTTTTTGATATTAAACAATTTCTACTGCCCTTACTGCAGTGGAAAAATTAATAGGAGAGCCTGGCTCATCAATGATGAACCCTCCCAGCGGTTTCGTCAGTTTAATCTACCATACCGCTGTTATATTGCATTTTTGGAACTTCCTTTTATAGTGATACTGATGCTAGACTCTTGGAATGGGTATTTTAGAAGAACTATGGACATAAGCTTTGAGGACAATAGAATTACATACATTTATAAATCTATTGTGTATGTATCTGAACTAAGATACTAAACATTTTTGAATACACATTTAGTTCTTTAAAATAACTATTAGAACTCGTTATAAAAGAAATGGTTTAGAGATTTAATAAAATTTACTAAAAACAATCCTTCTTTACAGCATTAATTCTTCTGGCTATCGTTCTGCGACGCTAGATGTTTTGGAAGGGGACAGATTTATTGAAGATTTTATATATAGAATGGCTCTTTTTAATATTTAATAGTTCAAACCATTTCTCACAAATATAAAAAAAAAACTAATCAGGTTTTTTAGACAAACAGCATTTATTATACATTAAGTCTTCGTACTTGGAAAGTTTGAACTGATTGTTAGCTCTGAAAGGTTGTACATTTACCACCGAAGACTTAAGGAACCTATTCAGGTTCAAATCAGCCTGACGACATCTGATTAAAAAGATGTCCACATCCACAAATAAAGTCTGAAGACCAACCTGGACAATATTGGTGACATTTGTATATATGGTTCCAGAAATTTGTCCGGGTTATAGACAATTAAAATAATTTTATTGACATCTTGTCAATACATGCAAAGTGCACAGTATGCACTATTTAAAAAAGATAATTAAATATATATATGCATTATATACACTATGTACAATGAATGTGGCGCCTCTGTCAGTGCTGCAGAGTTTGGTGGAGAATCGCCAGTGGTTCTCCAGTGACACCACGTATTATGTCAGGGTTATATTTTGAAAGAATATTTTTTAATGATTATATCTCTCTCTGTGTGTGTGTGGGGGGGGGGGGGGGGGGGGGAGATAAGTTATAAATTATTATTTCCACATACGTTCTTACTTTGTAAATTTCAACAATAAACTGTTGAATTAATCTCAACGACTTCTATGAATTAAAATATTTATATTTGACCAGGTATAGGAATAGCTTAAATATGCCAGAACATAGTTTGTGAGATTTATATTAAAGACAACTTTAAAAGGATAGGTTTATTCCAATTTTGCAAGAGTTTAGAATGTTGAAATTACGGAAGAATTTGAAATCGCATTACGCAAAATTCTAAGAGGGTATTGACGTTTCTCTATCCTGATGAAATTGGTGAGCTTTAAGGATGGTAACTTTGAGTTGTTTCTATGATCTATTGATAAATTGATATGTTGTGAACACCTAGTCCTCTATAACAAGACTTAGAATAAAACACTATAAAGGAATGACAATACATCCAGATGGCACAAGAACCTATAGGGCATGCAACAACTGTCCTGGTGTGGAACTAACACCTACCTAAATATTCTCATGCCCAGCAATGGCCGCAGTCTTGCAGAAAATTGACATGGACCCAGAGCAGCAGCTTTACACACCCAAGATAGTGGACATTGCTGCTGCTGTGATAGAGATGCATGGAGACATCTGAGGCTCTTCATTGGACACGACAACAAAAACAGAAAATTGACAAGGACCCAGAATAGCAGCTTTACACACCCAAGATAGAAGGCATTGCGACTGCTGTGATAGAGATGTATGGAGACATCTGAGGCTCTTCATTGGACACGACAACAACAGAAATTGACATAGACCCAGAGCAGTAGCTTTACACACCCAAGATAGTGGACATTGCTGCTGCTGTGATAGAGATGCATGGAGACATCTGAGGCTCTTCATTGGACACGACAACAAAAACAGAAAATTGACAAGGACCCAGAATAGCAGCTTTACACACCCAAGATAGAAGACATTGCGACTGCTGTGATAGAGATGTATGGAGACATCTGAGGCTCTTCATTGGACACGACAACAACAACAACCTAGTCCTCAGTAATCCAACACCATCCACAAGTTAGAAACTCAACAAATTGGAATTTTCTCTTCCTCACCGATGACCCGCAACTCTATCAACATATAAGAGAATAGAGAGAGAAATGATATGTTTATTCAAAACTATTATAGACGTGTATGATTCTTCTTAAAAATTAAACAATTTCTACTGTCCTTACTGCAATGGAAAATTTAATGGGAAGACCCGGTTCACCAGTGGTGAACCCTCCGACTTTATGCTACCATAACGGTGTTATAATGCATTTTCAGTGTTCCTTTTATAGTGATAATACTGATGCTAAACTCTTGGAATATTGTTTAAATTCTAAAAAGAATGATACGCATCTATAATTGTTTCGAATTTTCATAACAGATGGGGCGCTAATGCATCATAATATAAATGATATGATTACGTTGTTTCCATGATC
>CP092865.1:144543739-144584483 GCA_030710605.1 Cordylochernes scorpioides
CATTGACCGAAGTTCTCCACGTGCATTATTTCCTGAATCACTTGCGTTTTTTTTTTTCTTGACTTAAGAAATATTTAAAGTGAAAATATCAGGTGCTTCCTGGAAAAAGTTTCTTTTTCAAATTTTTAATTGACAAATCTCGAACTTTTGGATACGAAAGCCATTTTTACAGGAATTTTTTTTTTTTTTTTACATTAAATCGTCAATTCCTGGAAGCCGAATATTTTCAATTTAATATTGACGTGCAAGGAATTACATTTTATCGATTCATGCAATTTTCTCAAGTACGAAATGTCTTTTCAATACTCTTTTTGTTATTTATCTGTCTTGAAGCTCTTCATAACTGTCAAGGTGCAAATTTTATATCAAAAGATTTTGCGAAATTCCATTTTAAGCATTGCTTAACCTATATTTAAAGCAATTTCGAAAATGTTTCGATTTTATAAATTTCGACATGGTTTTTCTATATTGATTTGAACATGTACTTTGACTGTTGATAGGATTTTAAAATTAGAAAACTGAAGAGGAAAAAAGCAAAAGATATATTTTGTAGCCATTCTTCTCTTGCAAAATGTTTTTCGTTTGATTCCTTCCGCGCTGGTTAGCAGCGGCTGTATCGTCTCGGATACGGATTGACACATGGCGCGTGCACTTCTTTCGTTTTTTTTTTTTTTTACATTCTCTGATTCTTTATGCATGCAAACGCATAAAATGTTTCACTGTATAGCCATATAAACGTAATTAAACATCAAATATATACGAGTAAATTCACTAATGACATGAATAATGACACGTAAAAAAACTCAAATGTCTAACATCCTTTATAGAAGGGTACTGTGCGTGTAACTAATTGTGCCGTCATAAAAAAATTTCGAATTTTCTTCTTTCTTATATCCGTTGAATCATGTTAGGATATCAAGCTTGTGAATTTTAATGGTATTAGCTGAGCTTATCAATGGATAAACTAATACTATCAAATAAAAATATAAATAAAAATAAAAATTATACAATAAAAAATAATAAATTAATTTGTATAAAAATAGTATATATCATCAATTTATTAACGTGATACTCCTGTAGAAGGACTGACAAGTTCGAAGGCTTGAAAATAAAAAGTTGTACAAGAAACTTAAAACCCTGGAAGCTTTATTTACTTTATAATAATACTATCAATGATGTGGATAAAAATCTGAAAGTTATAACAGGATGGCAATGAACTAATGAAAGAAATTGTTGATTTCTTTCCAGAAGTTTGTCTTTGCCAAGACTTTCTTCGGTGTAATGCTCTTCAAATTCCATCCTTAGATCTTTGTAGATCCGTTGTGTGTCTTTGTCTGTCTTACTGCGGCCGTCTACATGGTCTATATCCCAGGTGGCAATCTTCCAATCCTTCTCTTGTCTGATGGGACAACTCGCTCTTCTTTTTTAACTCGATGCTTGTTTTCTCTTATTGAGGTTATCCACACTTATTACGTTGTTTTCTTTTTCGTCTTTTCCATCTAAACCCTGTATGCTCTACTGAAAACATCTTTTATCCACAAATTTATTCTACAGCAACAGCTTTATTTTGGCATTTCCGTCCTGTAAGGATTCGCCATACATCATTTTCATGGAGAAAAAGAAAAAAGAAAAAAAAAAGTAAAGAAGGGAAAATGAAAAGGAAATCAAAGTATTAACGTAACTATACAAATTATAAATGAAAGGAAATTGTTCTGTAATTTTAGTTCTTAGAGATTACCTTGTTCTCTAACGCTTTATGAAAACATTTACTCTAAAGCTATTAAAATTACTCTTTAAATTTACTTTTATGCAAATCAATCTATGAAGATTTTTCAATGTACGATTTGGTAGTGAAGACACTATTACATATAACAATTGTTATACATGCCATTAATAACGTAGCGCTATTATGCATTGGTATATGTGTGATATTATCATAAATATCATTGTAATTTATATATAAAAATATTATGAAACAAGCCGAAATCAACGTATAGTTATTTTTTTATTTCCAAAAGTTAAATCATTGTTGAAAGAGATAAAATTTGACACTGATGATGAAGCACTGCAAGCATTTATCAATACCATAAATTCCATCCCTGAAGATGACTGGTGTAAGTACTTCGATAATTGGTTTTCACGGATGAAATCTTGTATAGGTGCTAAAAAATGAATGTAGATTTTAATGGTATAATTTATTCTTTAATAATCCATCTCTGGAAATCCACCCTAAACCACCCCTGGTACACCCCCATTTCTAACGAATCTTCTTTCCACACCCTTACTAGGGAAGAACAAACGGCAATTTCCAGATTACGAACAGGACATCTTAGAATGCTCAAATTAAATGGAAAAATCAAAACATTCCCGTAATGCTCCAAATGCGATTCCCAACCAGCCAGTCCTGAACATCTATTGAATTGTATCAAATCCTCCAAAAAAAGACATCTGGGAAAACCCCAGGACTATAATAGAAAAGCTGAGACAATGCTGGAGATCGTTTAAACGACTTGAGGAATAAGCAACAACAACATTTTTTTATATTTTAATTATTTAATATTGATCGCAAAATTTTTTGGAGTGACCCTTGTAATATAGCCTTCTACCCCGGCACATATAACATCTATGATTCCTCCTTTCTAGTGTTTATATGGAAATATTGTCTCTCTCTGTGTGTAAATTGATGAGCTCTTTAACAAATACATAAAGCAATTAAGAGCCAGACTTCTTTATTTTTTATTTCTCAAGCTTTCGGGTCAGCATGGCCAACAGGAGAACTAGAAGTATGACTTCTAGCCAATTATTATTATTTACCTCGCTCTGAATTGCTTGTTGATTTTGTTAAATTGTAAAGGCAGGGATGTGAATATGTATTGATGAGCCATAGGGACAGAAGAGAAATTTAGCTCAGTCAAGCGACCGAACAAGGGACGATATAGGCATAGATGCCCTTGCATCCCCTTGATGAGCTATAGTCCTCCCTTACTTTAACATGTCCATTACTTATGTAAGATCCCACTTCACATGATGGCAACATCTATACCCGAGATTAATTCTTGCTGTGAGAAAATACACTCATGGACAAAACTTAAGGAAGTTGTACCTTTTACCATGTATATCGGGATTCAGACAATAACTCTGAAAGATACACTCATGGACAAAACTTAAGGAAGTTGTACCTTTTAGCAAGTATATCGGGATTCAGACAATAACTCTGAAAGATACATTCATGGACAAAACTTAAGGGAGTTGTACCTTTTACCATGTATATCAGGATTCAGACAATAACTCTGAAAGATATGACAGTAACCTTTATTGAAGACACGAGATAACCAAGTGTGAACAAAATTACATCTGTCTCCTTAAAAATAAATAGACGACCCGCCGGTCGTCTATTTAATGCTCATATTAAATGCTCTACACTTCCTTAAGTTTTTTCTAGGAGTATAAACAAAACTTCAAAATGGGACCTCAATAAAAGGAAAGAGAGACCTAGAAGGGGTGATTGTTATACTCCAGGATATGCAAATTAACCCGACAATGTGATAATTAGTCTTCTCCGGGGTGACCGGGAAATAATTATGATTTTTTAAATTATCCCTAGGACACATTGTACAGGTCATGATAATCATGGTGGGTAGAAGTTGGCGACTACTTTTACTGTAAGTGTACCACATGTCTACACATGTGGATAGCGAAATTCGGCTTTTGTACTTACAAGTGTTTAATTAAAAAGGCATATATTGAATTCAAAATATCATTTATTTTATCAATATTTCAGTTAGCTGAACGCCAATCTTTATCAAGGTATTATAACATATTAATGTGTGTTAATGTGTATTAATGTGTTGTTGACACTTATTAATATGTTATAATACCTTGATAAAGGTTGGCGTTCAGCTAACTGAAATATTGATAAAATGATATTTTGATCCAATATATGCCTTTTTAATTAAAGATTTATTTATGGATTGCTTTATTTTCAAAACTTACAAGTGTGTCAGAGCTCCGTTGGTTACTTGCACTCGCTTGTGGAGTTGGAAGTTTGCAATAATCAGGGGCTATTGGAGTGTTTATTAAATAGAAAAAAAGTGTCCAATGCGCGCGCACGGAAGTCGATCTTGGATCGTTGCGGTCGAAAACCAACGGTTTAGATCAGGGGTCGACAATCTTTTGAGTTGGAAGAATCAAAAATTACAATTTACAAAATTTCAAATTTTAAAGAGTCATAAAATTTGTTTTCTTGCCAACAATATAAATATTACTCGTATAATTAAAGGCTTTGAAAATACGAAACTACGCGTATTATAGACGTGTATGATTCTTAAAAAAAAAAAACAATTTCTACTGCCCTTACTGCGATGGAAAAATTAATGGGAGGGCCTATAGAAATTGTTTTATATATTTATTTTAAAAAAGAATCATACATGTCTATAATAGTTTCGAATTTTCATAACAGATGGCGCGCCAATGCATCATAATAATAATTAATTAATAATCACTCACATCCCGAGAAGAAAGAAAACCAAAAGTATAAGTAGCTATTATTGTAATACCTACAATAGAATTTATTATGATCTAATATGTGAAAACTTGGAATTCCAACATTCGGAAGGTATCTGAAAACTATGCTACGGGAATCAAGCAGAAATACATCATAAGCTAATATGTAAATATGTTTAACACATTGGTTCATAATTCTACTTCACTATGATAGGTAGATTAAGGGGTTTATCGGAACCCATCATAAGCAATTAACAATGAACATCATTAGAAAATGAAAGAATTAAAGCACGAATGCTTCATTTACAAATAAAACAAACTTCTACTGTCCTTACTACGATTAAAAAAATATTGGGAGGGCTTGGCTCATCAGTGATGAACCCTCACAGCGGTTTCGCCAATTTAATCTACCAGACCGCTTTCTTTTAGAGCTCTAATACTGTATTGGACAATTCTGCTTATATATTCTACACTGAAGGGTGGAATCTTAGAAATGGTATTTAAGTCATATATGGATATAAACTTTTAGGACAGTAGAATTACATAGAAATTTCATCGCAGTAAGGACAATGGAAGATTGTTTTTATGTATAAAAGAAACTTTCGTTCTTTAATGCTTTCATGTCTAATGACAACTGTATTGTCCTTGAGAGAATATTCACTCACGAAAAAAAAACGAATAATTCCCACACAATCTTTACTACTGGTTATAATAAACCATTAACCTTCTCCTCCTTCAATGCCTTCCTCTACTGCCTTCCTCTGAGGGTACACGCTTGTTCGGCGGTACATATACTAAAATTGGAACGATACAGGGAAGATTAGCATGGCCCCTGCGCAAGGATGACACGCAAAATCGTGAAGCGTTCTACTGAGGGTAGGCCACATGGTCTCTCCATATCTCCCTCCTTCAATGTCTTCCTCTACTGACGGTGGTCTCTCAATACTTCCTCCGCCATCCTCTTCATCTCCTCATAGGTGTGTCGTCCAGTCCATTGTTTTAGATCATCTGTGTATCCCTGTCGTCTCCTTTTTCTCGATCTCTTCTCCCGGAGCTTTCCCTCCAACACTGTCAGCAATGTCTCTCCTGCTGACCGCGCATCACATGTCCAGCAAACGTCAGTTTTCGTTGTTTTATGAACTTTATCAGCTGGTGTTCTGTACCCATTCGATCGAGGCCTTGATTATTTGTTACCATATCTGTCCAAGGAATTCTGAGATCTCTTCTGTAAATGTATATCTCGAAGGCTTCTATTCGTTTGATTGAAGATTTTAGTAATGTCCACGACTCACAGCCATATGCTAAACTAAAGAGACAAGGGTCGCCTCTCCCGTCAAAACCAGACGACATCTATTGACCGTCGCCGCAAACTAGCGGCCTCGGGTCGGTGACAAAGTTCGGCAAAAATTTCCATCTATATTTCAGCCATAGATTTGGCCTAACCACTTCGCCAGCTAAACCTTTGTCACCGACCCGAGGCCGCTAGTTTGCGGCGACGGTCAATAGATGGCTTCTGGTTTTTGACGTCTATTTTAACGGGAGAGGCGACCCATGTCTCTTTAGATCAATATCCTCCCGGCAAAATTCCATCTATATTTCATCCATATGTAAGTATAGGCCAGATTATTGTCTCTATCAGTCTTTGTTTCATCAAACCATTAATACCGACAGCTAATCTCCTCCGAGTTGATGAATAACAAGAAGTATAAGGACAAAGGTAAGTTTTTTAATTAAACCCTCATTGCCACAAGCTTTCCTACTTCACAGTTCATTGACATCGAGACTAAAATAACACCTCCTGATTGTGCAACTTGAATGTCGCTGATGGTTCACTGCCATCTATCAAAACCTACAATCATGGACAAAACTTAAGGCAGTTGTACACAGGGTAGGCAGGAATACAGAGATGATCTAAAACAATGGACTGGACGACACACCTACGAGGAGATGAAGAGGATGGCGGAGGGAGATATGGAGAGACCATGTGGCCTACCCTCAGTAGATGAAGGTATTGAAGGAGGAGGAAAAAGATGATTGGTTAGGCAAACATATATACACTCGGGCAGAACCCAAGTCTTTATCGAATACGAAAATGAAAAATGCTGAGAGATTTCAATTGAGACATCTCCAACAATGGAAACTATCATTCACATTATGCTATGGTTAGGAGAATAGGGAATATTCTAGAATTGATAAAAAGAAGAAGAAAAAACCTACCAGCGCATTCTTATCTGGCGTTGGCTATCTTTGTTCAGTTTTCTCAGTTAGCATTACATGAGACACTCTGGTCAAACGATAAATACATCTACCTGGGAATTAGAGACAAGAAATAGCAATATAAATAATTTATATAAAATAAATAATCCTTTCTATGGAGGTTGGTAGAGAAATGGTCTGAATTGTCGATTTTTTCAATAGCCATGACCCAGCTTCAAATCCCACTTTGGACACTTTTTTATTATAAATATATTTGCTTTAATGATACTCGATTCTTGTAAGAGTCCAACCTCACAAGCGAGTGCAAAGTAATCAAACGGGGCTCTGTTACAGTTGTAAGTACAAGAGTCGAATTGTTATCTACATGTGATGAACTAACAGTAAAAGCAGTCGCTAACTACCCACCATGATTATCATGGCCTGTACCACGTGTACTAGGGATAAGCAAAAAAAAAAAAAAAGCAAGCAAGAAATCTTATAAGGGATAATATTCCTTTTAAAAAAATGAAATCGTGATTTTAAATAGAAATATATTTACAATGTAATCACAGATATTCTAAAACTGATTCAATTTTTGATTATGCGGAAATCAATATTTGCTCTATCCATAGAAACAATAATTTTAATACTAAATTGAAGTTTATTCCTAAATCTTAATAAATAATTATCATAGAATCATTTATACTTATGACCACTAAGAAAAGTGGTTGATCAATTATTGCGATACATTGAGAATAGTTCTCTTAAATTCCGGCAGATGGCAGTAGGGCAGCCATATTGTACCAACTCTCCACACACCAATGGATCAATTCATATTTATATAGATGGGCAGATAATTCAGTATAAATTGAAAAAAACATCAATGACTACATTATTAGACAATCATTTAAATTCTACGAAAAAAATTAGAAAACCCCACCTTCAAGGAAGCCACAAACTACAAATGCGGAAAAAGGAAAATAAGAAATTTAAAACCTAGACAAATTCTCCATCAATTAAGCCAGAATGACGAAAAGTGAAAAAAAAGGAAAAATAAACCCACCTTGAATATCAAACAAGCCAGAACAAAACCTTCTCAAGAACAATATCCCCAAGGACCTGAGGACCCAACGACATCAATATAAATTATAATTGTAAATGGACAAACCCTGTACATCCCCCACAGTATATTGTAAATATGATGATCTAGGTTGCTCTTTTTGAGCGGCACCTAATAAAGTTATTTGTAACTTGGAAATTGAAAAAAAGTCGGCTGAACGAGTGGGTAACACCCTCGATTCCCGACAGTCATGAACCGGGATCTAATTCCGTGTTAATATTTTGTTTAATATGTGAATAACCTTCACATATTATTCATTGTTACAAATATCATAAACTAGGTTGATCTTGTTGAGCGGTACCTAATAAAGTGATTTTGGAACCGAAATTGAAAAAGAGTCGGTGGACGAGTTGGTTAAAACCCTCGATTCCCGACAACCATGAACCGGGATCGAACCCCGTATTGTACACTTTTTTTCTGTAATGCACCTGTTCATATTTTTCATTGCTAAATACATAAGCTAGGTTTCTCTTTCTGAGCAGTACCTAGTAAAGTTATTTTGGAACAGTTTCTTTTCTCCTTAAATCTACTCTTGGTTATATAGAAATGAAAGCATAATAGTATAATGGATGGGTGTGACCCTAAAATCTGCATTTGTGGATAACACCAGGGCATTAAAATCAAAAGAATAATATTAGATATATGACCAAAAGATAAGTTTCTAGATGAGAAGTTACTTTTAATGAGGTAAATATAGATTAAAATTGATCGATAAAAATAAAGTCACCTCTCCCATCAAATGGAATCTTCACAATCTGCCAAAAAAGGTGTTTATCTGAAAGAGTGGCTAGGCCAAATCTATGGCCAGAATATAGATTGAGATTTTGCCTGGAGAATATTGATCTATAAAAATAAATTTCGGCTTTCCCGTCAATTAGTTTTAACCTCTATTTTGACGGGAAAGGCGACTTTTATTTATATATTGGTATTCGTGCATCTGTTGAAGAAAAGAGAGATTGCCGAGTTTAAAAGTTTAAAATTATAACATTGCCAAAAATATTCGCGATAAATTTATTTTACTATATATTGTGACAGCCAAGCTTTCACTTAACAAGGCTCTACGAAGGGTCCAATTATTATTAGACGAGAGAGAGGCAAGAGAGACTGATTACCTATGAACACATATTTATAAAGCACATTACATAATAGTCTTATGATCTTATTAAAAACTCTGCTAGGTAAAGATCATATACCCTCTATATATTTATTAATATAGATGGAAATTTGACCGAGACACCCAGTTAAAAACCTCTTTGGAAATTTTATAATTCCGCACGGTTCTATCAAATAAAAAGCATAACTGGACCGACGAGGGCCATTAGCACGAAAGCATGATCTCTAGGTGGGCTTTCTGAAATTTCCAAAGAAATGAAATGTTCTGAACTGTTGTGGCTTTGTCATCGACCTGAGTTTGCTAGTGTTTGTGGAGAGGGTCAATAGATCGGGATTGGTTTTAGCATTTGTTTTGATGGAAGAGATGACCCTTCTTTTTATAGATTTATTGATTGTAAATCAGCCTCTTTTGCCTTTCGTTTCAGTTAGATCCACCGAAGAGCCTTTGCTCGAACACTTGCCAAGGTAGACTGAAATAAACTAATAGCAAATTATTTGCGTAGTTTTGATTATAAAATCTAGGCACTTTCAATTATATTCCTAAAAGCGATATGTTGATTCGCGCGTCTCATAGTGTTCTTCCTTGTTCCCGGTTTCAGGGAGAAAGACAAAAAGCGAGCGTTTCGTATGCCTATAATCTTAACAAGATTTATAACTTTTTTTCTGATTCATTGGCCGATGAAATCTTTGCCTACTTGTATACTACAATCTCTAAAGTTCAGTAGAAATGTAGAGAATATCTTTAATAAAGGAAAAATAATATGACTAGAAGAGACATGCAGTGATTGTTATGTATTTCCACCAAGACTGTTTATAACCGATTATATATTTACCTATAATTCTTAAGGGTTTTTGACTGTTTCTTTCTTGGTCTCTGGGATAAGTCCATGTACGACTAGATGACTTAATAAAAATATTTTTTTGTTGTTGAAGGAATGGTGATTTTTTTCTGATTTTGTTGCTCCATGGAAAGGGTGCCATTGCCCCGTTAGTCAGCCACATTTCAGAGTTCCCTGTTCACGGTTACTGTAGCAGCTCGGGGCTCACGACACCGTACTACAGGGCAGTCCCTTACTTGTGCTGTTTCTCCAGCCCGCCACGTAGAGGAGGACTTCTGGGCAGGTGTTGTAGGAATTGATTCAGGTATATTGAGCCTAGTGTCAAACTGTCTGAAGCAGATAGCTGACCCATGGTTTTCTGTGTTAGAGCCAGATAGAATTTGTTTCACGCCATGATCTAATAATAATATTATGGAATTCATTTAGTCTAATATCAATGTCTTAAGTACTTTTTCCACTCGTGTGTAGCCGAACTAGAGGATGGAGTAAACAATTCGTTGCAGGTGGCGTGTAAACAGAAAATGTGTTCGAGGAAGTTATATGATCAAAATAGAATGATAGGAAATAAATTATCGAAAGAGAGAGTGTAAAAGACATGAGGATTTGTAGGAATAGGAGGGAAGAGGAAAAATGTAAACCCCGCGCATGTTTAACCCGCTAATTAAAGGACAAACAATGGCCTGGAAAGCGGAAAGTCAAGACAGTTATAAGGAAATTTTGGTGGCTCTTTTGTCGTTTCCTTCACAGTTAGTCTGCGGGGTCGTGTCCCTGCACCCAGTACTTTGGTGACTTCTGGTAGGGATTGTTGGTGTATCCCTGCACCCAGGTCTTTGGTGACTTCTGGTAGGGATTGTTGGTGTATCCCTGGACCTAGGTCTTTGGTGAATTCTGGTAGGATTGTTGGTGTATCCCTGCACCTAGGTCTTTGGTGACTTCTGGTAGGGATTGTTGGTGTATCCCTGCACCCAGGTCTTTGGTGACTTCTGGTAGGGATTGTTGGCGTGTCTCTGCACCCGGGTCTTTGGTGACTTCTGGTAGGGATTGTTGGCGTGTCTCTGCACCCGGGTCTTTGGTGACTTCTGGTAGGATTGTTGGTGTGTCCCTACACCCAGGTCTTTGGTGACTTCTGGTAGGGATTGTTGGCGTGTCTCTGCACCCGGGTATTTGGTGACTTCTGACAGAAATTGTTGATGTAGCTCTGCACCTGGGTCTTTGTAAGAATGGGATAGACATGTTAATGACTTATGTTAAGTATTTTTGGTGCATTCGTGCAAAAGGAATTTCGAGAAATATTCTGCGGATACATATAAGAAATTAGTGTCCTACCTCAAAGAATATTGTTGCAGTGTTCTAGTAGGGAGCTGGCTGCGATTGGTTATAAACTTGTGTGCTGAAGCGAAGGACAGCAACAGGAATATAGTTGGTTGAAGACAGCCATCCAAATTCGATTGGTATTACAAAAGATTGCATACGATATTTTCATACAATTAAAAAATAGTTATATATTAATTGTTTCTATTATAACATATATCAACTGATTTGACCTAAAATACTTTTAGCAGAATAATGTTTTTTTTTTAAATACATAAATCCCTTTCTTTTAAGTTATCAGTTAGGCAGAATTCCGATATGTTTGTGGTTTTATGTTTAAAAGAAATTATGACCTCTATATCCTCCAAAAATTTATATTTTTTGAGAAAGAAAATTAAAAGCGCAGAAAACGCTGGTGTATAAAAATATATTTTAAATTGCAGGTTTGTATGCTTTTCTGTTTTTTTTTTTCTAATATATGAACGTGTCAACAATATTTGACGTTTCTGGATGAAGATTTACACCCAATTATTGAGATAAGTTTGGAAGGAGTAGATTCTCAAATCTGGAATATGCAAATTACCGGATTATCGGTCAATTTACAACACAACAACAACAAAAGGCCTTTATTGAGGACCTCTCGTCCTATATAGGATTCGCCAGTTTACAGAGTAAGAGAAGAGAACTAAGAATACAGAGAGAAACCTATAAGTGGTAGGTATAGTATAGTATTTTCTACACTGTGACTATTAACAACAGCAACAACAAGCCTTTTACTGGAATCAAAGGATTATCGGTCAATTTGTATATTTAGGAGTTTAAAAAATAGCTATGAAAATATTGTAATGATGCAATAGCGGGCGATCTGTCATAAGAAATATAAACTAATAAAGATCCGTATGCTAATTTTTGAAAACAAACAAATTTCTACTGTCACTACAACAATGATAATACTGTAATGAAACTGGCTAAACCGTTGGGAAGGTTCACAACTAATGTACCAGGCCCTTCCATTATTCTATCATTGCAGTAAGGGCAGTAGAAATTTGTTTTAATTCAAAAAGAATCATACGCATCGAAAAATAGTTTATAAAATATTGTTTTGAAAATAAAGCAATTCATATTTAATTCATTAGATAATAAAAGACATAATATAGACCCATTTTATAGTTTAATATTTTCAAAACATTTCGTACAAATTTTTGTTTAAATAATTTTTTTTTTCAAATGTGTCAATAGATACATATATTTTTACATTTATCTCTTAATGATTTATTGATGAATTATATTTTATGTTCTTAATACAAATATTTTAAAATATAGGATAGACCTCATTATTTTTTTCTCCTTTAATATTTTAAAATATTTAACTTATTCTGATTGTAAATTTTTATATATATATTTTTTGCTTGCACAATTTCCCCCACCTACTTTGTATTTTTAAAATTATTTTAACTGTGATATTATAACACTATGCGGCGCTGATTTTGTGTATACAAAAATGTAATGCCTTGATAAAGTTTGGCGTTCAGCCAACCGAAATATTGGCAAATAAATATTTTATTAAATACAATATATGCCTTTTTACTCTCTAATAAAATATTGTATTACTGATTTTTCTAACTCCACTATTAATTTTGCTACTAATATAATAAATCTGAAATAGTATTTTTTCTTGAAATAAAGAGTTGTGCTGAAGTTATCCATTGGTAGGTCTTTAATATAACGCATACAAGCCGGTGGACCAGTAGGTAACACCCTCGATTCCCGACAGTCATGAACCGGGATTGAATCCCGCGTTAACCTTTTGTTTAGTATATGTGAATAACCTTCATATATTATTCATGTGGTGTATTTAGGTTGATTTAAAAGTAGAAATATATTTTATTTATTTAAATGACTTTTATTATATTACACCGTATTAGATGCAAGATTGAGAATTACAAGTTAACAATCGAATTATATGATGATAAATTATATGTTATGATATATATACAATTTGTCGCAGAATCTGTGGATTTAATATTATTATTATATTAATACATTATATACAATATTATATTATATAATTAAAATATAAATATACGACAATTCATTGTTTCAATTATCATAAACTAGGTTGCTCTTGTTGAGCGGTACCTATTGAAGTGATTTTGAACCGGTCTTCAATATACAGTCAGCTAACACATTGATGTGGTCTAACAACCCGATACGCGTATATCGTTTGGTTTTTCCTTGATATTTCAAGAATGGAGTATATAAGCTTATTTATGACAACAAACCTTTATTAAAACAATTATGGTTAGCCGACCATCACTCACATAGAACCCTGGCGAAGCCGGGTCATTTTTGTTTAAGAAAGAAAGTTCATTTCTCTTGTATAAATAGACAAAAAACTATGATAATCTTTTGATCGTTCTCAGCTAACTGAACTAGCGGCACATTCTGAATTTGCCAAAGAAGGTATTGTGTATTTTTTTTTTGTCACTGAACGGTGTCTTCTAGTTTGCAAAGAGAAATTTTCAATAGATCAATATCCTCCCGTTAAAATATAGCAATATAAAGTATAGATGTAGCTGTTGTTGCTTATTCCTCAAGTTGTTTAAACGATCTCCAGCATTGTGTCAGCTTTTCTATTATAGTCCTGGGGTTTTCCCAGATGTCTTTTTGGAGGATTTGATACAATTTAATAGATATAAAATGAAAGGATTTAAAAGCACGAATGTTTATTTTATACATAATACAAACTTCTACTGCCCTTACTGCGATGAAAAAATATATTGGGAGGGCTTGGCTCATCAGTGGTGAACCCTCCCAGCGGTTTCGCCAATTTAATCCACCAGACCGCTTCTCAGAGCTCTAATACTGTATTGGACGATTCTGCTTATATACGCAGCACTGAAGGAGGGTGGAATCTCAGAAATGGTTTTCAAGAAAACTATGGACATAAGCTTATAGGACAGTAGAATTACATTCAAATATCAGTAATCGCAGATTCAAATCGCAGTAAGGGCAGTAGAAGTTTGTATTATGTATAAAAAGAAACATTCGTGCTTTTAAATCCTTTCATTTTATATGTTTAGATGGCGCGTTATTGCTTTGTGTTAATTCAGTGGATGTTCAGAACTGGCTGGTTGGGAATCGCATTTGGGGAATTTCGGGAATGTTTTGATTTTTCAATTAAATTTGAGCATTCTAAGATGTCCTGTTCGTAATCTTGAAATCGCCATTTGTAAAGTATATATATATATGTGGTATATTTAATATATACGCTGTGTAAATATGGTAAAACATTTGATATTAAATTATAAAAGCAAATTTCTTATTAAAAAAAATCATATTTAACAGTGCAATATTATTCGAGAGTATCTAGCTATATTGATCTATAAGTGTAGAGCATGTTTTCAAAATATTAAAAATAATATAAGAAAAATATTTGTATAAAAATAGTTAGCGATAAATATAAACAATAATATTATTGTAATCTCATACAATCATTATTTATTTATCCTATTGAAAACATATTAAATTGTATAAATTTTACATATTTAAACAATAAAATTCATTAATTATTCACATCAACACTCTACCTTGATATATCAGACGATTATTTTGGCGGCAATCTGGCTTCTTTAATTCTTACTATTGTCCATAGATGGCGGTAGCTAAAATAGCCGTCTTTATCTGGCAACTTTTTGACCAAATTTCTACCATTCGAAATAGAATCTTGTTTATAAACTTTCTCAACATATATTTTTGATATACATTTATATGGTTAAAAATTGAAGAACAAACAATAAAATGATCATTTTTTTATTACAAAAAGTTTATTAATATTCTTCCATGCTTTTACACTTTAATAAAATCAAAAAGGAATCTAGGGCTAGGTTTCTTTTTAAAATAAACTTTATCAAAAGAAATCTTGCCCTAAATTCCATATTGATTTTGTCAAAATTTTTATTAAAGAAAATTTGCATATATATATCATATATTGAGCTAGTAATATGTAAATACAAAACGAAGAAAAATATGAAGGCTTATTTTTATAAAAATGCTAATGTCTGTAAAATAATATATATACATAAATCCCACACAAAAGTTTGGTATAATATATATTTGAACAAAGTTTGATCTATCAATATTTTTTTTTATTCAGAAATTCAATATAATAATTTTATTTCTCAAATTTTGGATATCAGTGTATATTTTAGAATTTATTTAATCAACTTAATATATATATAAAGCTATTGGGCAAATTTTTAAATTGTTTTATAACTAAATTAAATACACTTTACGCAATTTGAATAAAAACATATTAGAATATACCTCTTTCTATCTTATAAACCTCTTAAACTACTTTGCGCCACTATAAATATCTATAAATCAGTCTTAGTATATCTTAAGATGTGAACGTATTTATTGATGACGTCAGTACGACTAGTCAACAATTATCAAACAAGAACAACTATCTACAGCTAGAGAATATTGAACCAGCAAGCTAAGGAACGTTTATGATGATTTCACAAATACATCGTAATAATCTGTATTAAATGTTTTCCTTTAATAATTAAGTAATAAAATATAAATTATTTCTTTACCACAATATTTAACATCAGCATGCCCCACATGCGATAAATAAATTTGATTATAATTTTACACATATAAATTTACTGGCAATGCGCTTCTTTTAAATATCATCAAATATTATCTCTACAGACCTTACGTAAGGTCTGTAGAGATAATATTTGATGATATTTAAAAGTAAATTTATTGCCAGTAAATTTATATGTGTAAAATTTTAACGATAGATGGCAATTAAATTTAATTTACTAATATAAATTTGATTATATCTTACCAAATTTTAGGATTCTATATAAAAGATACAATGTCTAAATTTTCAAGATTTTTTGGTACATCTAGCACGTTGAGTTCTATTGATAAATTACTAAATTTTTGCTATCTTTTAAAAATACCTCACAATTTGAATAAATAAATATTTAAACAATTTTTAATAATCTTATATTTATATTTTTCCCGTCGCTTTTCGACTTTCTGTTGAATAAATTCATAGATAGAAAAGCTGAAACCAAAATGACTGAATTTATAAGAGCTTTATCGGTGTAGATGATCCATTCATTTGGTCTCTATCCGTTCCATTCTATATATATCCAGATAAATAATGGATGAATAGATGATTATTTGTTGTTGTCGTGTCTAATGAAGAGCCGTTTTCCTCTTCATTGGAAAATAGGTGACGTTGCCATGTTAGTCACCTTGGACCAGAATTTGGTCAAATATTCCAAAGGTCCAGGGGGGACTGACGATTTGACAATTAAAATAATTTTATTGACATCTCGTCATTATATACACTCAAAGAGAGTTATTGTTGTTTTTTGATGATTGACAGACATCTCCTTTAAATGTATTATTTATTATTCATACACTACAATAAGAAAACACAATAAAAACAAAAGATAATAGTGGCTATATATATTTTTAATCAAGTTTTGTTCGTCACCTTTTAACAACAACAACTTTTTTATATTAGGTTATCATCATATCCAATCTCACAGAATCTACTTATATATTTGCCTTATTCTGTCTGTTTTGTCTGTTTGAAGCTCACGGATGGGATTTTTCATAACCATCGGTGGTTCAGTGGTAGAATGCTCGCCTGCCACGCGGGCGGCCCGGGTTCGATTCCCGGCCGATGCATTTTTTTTTTTTTACAATTTCTAAAACTCATTTATATATTATACAAGAATGACATCCACGGCGCCAATTTCTAATTGTAACGAATAGTATTTGAATAAAAGCATTTAATCGGGTAAAACCCGGGCGTTGCCCGGGTCATTCGTATATAATAATTGTATAAACGAATGCAAGACAAAATCACCGCGAATGTTTTTTTTTTTTAAGGCAATTATCGTTATTTATCGTTAATTTTTGTTTCGATTTTATTGAAAAAAAAAAACGATATGGTACCTTTAAAAAATGATCTTTATTACTATGCAGTTTTCTATTTAGTCAATATACCTAAGTTCATGTTGCAAATATAATTATCTCTATCGATTTAGTAGGTGAAATGCAAAAAAAAAAAAAGAAAAAATGAAATCTTTATGAAAATTCACATTTTTATTTTTATATTTTCAAGACACACACAGTTTGGGGCGGGACGTTTCACAAGAGAGACATCCACGGCGCCAATTTATAATTGTAACGAATAGTATTTTAATTAAAACATTTTAAAAACACACAGTTTGGAACGGGACGTTTCACAAGAGTGACATCCATGGCGCCAATTTATAATTGTAACGAATAGTATTTGAATTAAAACGTTTTAAAAATATATACGCACTCGGGTAAAACCCGGGCGTTGCCCGGGCCATTCGTCTAGTATATATATATATATATATTTTATAAAATTAAATATTCCAACAGTTATAATAGTAATTAATAATAGTAGTAAATTAAGATAACTGAATAAAATAATATAATAATAAATAATAAATAAAAAATAAAATATATAATAGAGGATGAAGGGAGGCATCCTCGGCGCACAAGTGTTCTCCTCCAGGACTGGTGTGGTCGGACTTCTCCCCCCCCTCGATGATTTTTTTATATTCTATGATAGAATATCATATTGAAATCAATACTTTAATGTAAAATATTCACAGAAAGCATTTGATTTTACGACTTGAACATGTGAGTATTTTGAAGTTTCTTCATTCTTAAAGTTTTTTTTAAATTTGGTTGTTTGATATTTTAAACAAGTGACGAATGTGGAATAATTTTAAAAAGGAGAAGAATGGTAACTTTAGCGACCTAATACAAATTTTATTGCTTTATTTATATTACAACAATGAATAAATGTAGATTATTAAATATGTATATAATAAAGCTCAATACCAGTGTGAGTGTGAAAAAAAACGGAGCTTTTATTTTTATTTTATGCAACAACAGCAACAAAAACCTTTATTAAGACACTATTGTCTTACAAGGGGATTCCCCTAAAAGGGGATTCTATATACAGTTACGAGCGTCATCAATTCTTCATCTCTTAATCAGTTTTCGTCTCTGTCACCGTTTGCCTTTTTTTTTTGGAATGGCGCCCTCCTATTGGTTGGCTACGATCACGCCACCTTTGCCCCCCCCCCCCCCCCCCCCATCATGCCCCCCCACTCGCTTTTTCGTTTTTGTAACCATTGTGTTGGAGCGGGTCGCTCCTTAAATAAATGCATATATTAGTTAATAACTAAATGGAAACCTCTCTTTCTTTTTCCCAGTAAGAGACGCCTACGGAAGCCAACAGTACATAGACAGATAAAGCACATAGGCTATAGTTATTAACTAACATATGCATTTATTTAAGGCGCCAATTTATAATTGTAACAAATAGAATTTGAATCGAAACATTCAATCGGGTAAAACACGGGCGTTGCCCGGGTCATTCGGTTAGTATATGTACATGAGTGAGGAGGAAAAGCAATTTAGAGGGGAGGGGGAGCAATCAGCCGTTGTCTGTGGAGTTGAGCACTTCTCTCATTTTATCAATCGCCTTGAAAAATTTAAAATATTTATAAACAAATGTTTTATCCAGCAGGAGAGTAGTGAAGATTTTATATACATGTTGTTCATTGTAGTGAGTTGGCCCCGAAATTTCACGAATTTACAGTCTCTTTTCATGTATGAATGGGCAATGGAATAGATAGTGGACCAAATTGTCTTGGATGCCAAATTGCAGAAGTAGCAATTTAAAGGGTCGCTGTTCCAAAATCTCGTGATATCCTCGCGGAAAAGTAGCCAAAGAATCCTTTGTCGGGCTATAAATCGTTTAATTTTTATAGGGAGGTTTGATTATTATTTTTTATTTATAAATTTGCAAATACCAATTTGCCTTTTTTCCCAATTTTATGAAGAATTTAGTGCAAAAAATCTTTTCTCGACACTTCCATCCTTCATAAAAACATAAAACGCTACATTAGTACCTATAGCAAATTTATGATCAAGCGTGAGTTCACACCAATAAAATATGGCTATAACCTTGTTGCCTTAAATGTTATTACCTCGAAGTCAATATTTTACATTTTTATTTTAATGTGAATATTTTTATTGCCGTCTATTGAGGCACTTTTAATTTATGCTCTTCATTTATTTTAATATTCAAAAATGACCAGTTTATTGCTCTCTGATGGAACCAAGAGAATTGAACATTTAGTAAATGTGTCATTTTAATTTTTAGTTAATACTAGCGGACGTACCCGGCTTCGCCCGAGGTTTTACCCGAGTAAAGGTTTGTCTAACGAACATTTGTTAAAACAATTCTCTATAAACTTATAAAAAAAAATATATATTTTTTGATAATTTGAAACTCGTAAATTTGAATCTCTCGATAAAGTGAACATTTTTTTCCGGTCCCTGTGTGCCGTGTCATCCTGAATTTTGTCTTTCCTAATTTTCTACATTAGAAAATCATAGTTTTATCTAGTGAACATTTTTTCCCGGTCCCTTGAAAAATACTCGATAAGTTGAATAAAATCAATATTAATTGGTTCCCTCGGTAATTGGAAGTTAAAGGAATAGAATCTTCGACTTGGAATTGTATTATTATTCTTGTCTCAAATAAATCGCCGTGTCATTCTGAGATAATCTTACTTTTGATAAATAATATTTAAGATAACAAACTTAGTGATAAGAAAACTTGTTATCATCGTCATAATGGGGGCGCTGCTTGCGAGTTAAATCTACAAATCTGCAAATAACTCTAAGGATATTCAAGATATTCAAGAAATTATTTTTCAAAATCCTTCCCGGTGATATACCTAATAATATCCCAAAATTTCACGGCGATTGGATGTATGGTGTTTGAATCTATAGAGTACAGACAGACAGACAGACATTCAATTTTATATATATAGATTTAATTTCAATTATATTAACATATCAATATATTTATGATTTATTGAAGACATTGTATATTCATACAGATCAACCTGAATTTAAGAAACGACATGTCAGGTCATTGTCAGTTCAAGGTTGTCCCAAATGTTCGTAAACACTTGCAAAAAATTGATGGACGAGTTAATACAGTCAATAATGTGTTTTGGGATAGCAGGTTGAGAATTGCATACGTTGTTATACCTTGAAAAAAGTTGGCGTTCAGCCAACTGAAATATTGGGAAATAAATTATTTTAAAAAATCTAATTTATGCCCTTTTTAATTCACAATTCATATTTTATTATAACAAATGACTTATGTCCATAGTTTACTTAAATACCATTTCTAAGATTCCACCCTTCAGTGTAGCAAATAAAATCAGAATGATCCAATACAGTATTAGAGTTCTAAAGAAGCGGTCTGGTAGATTAAATTGGCGAAAGCGCTGGGAGGGTTCACCACTGATGAGCCAAGCTCTCCAAATATTTTTCATTTCAGTAAGGACAGTAGAAGTTTGATATATTTGTGAAAAGAAACATTCGCGTCTTAATGTGTACATTTGTTATATTTATAGATGGCGTGTTGTTGCTTTGTATCATATTTTATTGTCGATATTTTTCATTTTAGCGTGATCTCCTTGTAGAAGGACCGAAATCTAGAGAGTCTTAATAGATATATTTGAAAAAAACTTTATCCCCCCACTGGAAATTTGGTGCTTTCAAATTTGATACTGGGGATTAATTCACTGAAAATAAAATAGATTAAGAAAAAGGCATCTCCTTATCGTACAAATGAAAGTTGCTGATGGCTTGCACCATCTATCGAAATAAATATCAACTATTCTCGCTGATTTTTAATTATTCCAGAATTGGCCAAATACCCATTCTTGATCAATCAAGAAAAGCTAACCACGGACGCGTTTAGGGCTGTTGCTCTTCATCAGCGTGGTGCAAGCTGTACCTCAACGACCAAAAAATTGGTCATTTAGGCACCCTGAAAAATCATAAAATGGGTAGTTAAGGCCAGAATAAAATAGATTGTTATGGAATCTTTTTTCACTTTTTATTGAATGATAGGTTGAGGAATTAGTGAATAATTGAATACAAAGAAATAGTAGACATAATGTTAATAGTTTTTATTTTCTAAGATTTTATACATATTTGTGTTTTATAAGAATGAATTTTAATCATATTTACATATGCTTTATGTATTTATATACAAAGAGAAAACATTCCTATTTACATAATTATTTGTCAGTTTTCCCGGTTCAGAGTCGTTGCCTTGCTGATATCATAGTTCTACCATAGTACTGAAGTCAGTAAGGTACATATATATGTTATAGCAAAATAAAACGTAGATTGAAGAGTAGTGTTTTATACGAACTTTATTAGCAAGCTTTCGGACGTCCTTCTACAGGCTTTTTTACGATGACTAATGACTTCAGTCATCGTAAAAAGCCTGTAGAAGGACGTCCGAAAACTTGCTAATAAAGTTCGTATAAAACATTCCTTTTCAATCTCCGTTTTATTTTTCTATTTTAACTCGAAGAGTTTAAATTCGTCCATATATATGTTATATAAAATGTTATTTTATTTTAAAATTATAAATTCTAGAAAAAAATACTCTGTCTTCTTCTTTCTTATCTCCACTCAATCATATTAGGGTATCAAGCTTGTAAAGCTTGGTACTTTTGATGATGTATTCTGGGGATGAGTAGAGCTCATCAATGGATAAGTGAATACAGTCAATAATATGTGTAAAAAAAAAAAACTACTCACCCAAACTATTCTGTAAAGTCAACCACCAGATGGCGCCGTTTTCCATATATAAACCCATTGTTGTTGTTTCCCGTTTGCCGGCTCAAATATTTTTGTAGATAGGTAAATATGTAATCTTTTATTTTCTTCTTTACGCCTCAAATCAGGTATTTCTTTCTTTATTAGGTCTATCAGCACAATTAAAGTTCATAGTTTATTTTATGTTTCAACCATTTTACCCCATTTACCTGTTCATTTGTTCAAAATACCAAAAGCAAAATATTACAAACATACTCATGTATCTTTAAACAACCTAAGCACATTCTTATATAATAACATATAAATGTTATATTAAAATATAATTTTATTTAAAATTATATTTTATCGATTCAAATACTCTGTTAAATCGACCGCCAGAGATCACGCTTTCCCTATAAATACTCATTGTTGTTGTTCCCCGGTGGCCGGCTCAAAACCTTTGTACATTATGTAAATAAGCTTTTCATTTTTTTATTCTTACGCCTTAAGCCAGGCAGTACTTTTACCAAATTATGTATTTTATATATTCCTTAGCTCAATTAAAGTAACCTCTGATCAAAACCATTCTTATTATTATTCTTTCAAGATTTTAACCACGACTGCATTAATTAAATACAAGCAGAAAATCTCTTTTCTTTATATAAGATACTAGCGGACGTACCCGGCTTCGCCCGAGGTTTTACCCGAGTAAAGGTTTGTCTAACGAACATTTATTAAAACAATTCTCTATAAACTTATTAAAAAAAATGATATATTTTGATAATTTGAAACTCGTATATTTGAATCTCTCGATAAAGTGAACATTTTTTCCCGGTCCCTGTGTGCCGTGTCATCCTGAATTTTGTCTTTCATAATTTTCTACATTACAAAATCATCGTTTTATCTAGTGAACATTTTTTCCCGGTCCCTTGAAAAATACTCGATAAGGTTGAATAAATTCATGGTCGTTTATGGAAGATGGACGAAGTTCCCGGAGGTCATCTTGGGCAAGCTCCCGCGAGGCTTTCCCGCACAGCTGTGTCACCAACTCTGCCCTGATTGGTCGGTGGGTACTTGGAATGTCGGCCGGCGGCCGGGCGAATCCATTCTCTAACGGGGTGGGGCAGAACTAAGCCTATCTCCGTTGCAAGGTGGCGCTGCTTGCGAGTTAAAGCTACAATTCTGCAAATAACTCTAAGGATATTATAGATATTCAAGATATTATTTTTCGTAAACCTTTCCGGGGATATGCCTAATAATATCCCAAAATTTCACGGCGATTGGATGTACGGTTTTTGAATCTATAGAGTACACACAGACCACAGACAAACAGACAGACAGACAGACATTCAATTTTATATATATAGATATACTAAAACGTTATCTCTGACTAAAGGATACAACGCTGTGGGTCAGTCTTCGACATGTCTTATTGGAAATTTGCAAACCAGAAGAATCGCTATTTAATAATCTCAAAAATACACTGACTACGGATTTCAGCACAAATTCCGTAAACATATCTATTTTCCAGTAACTTAATAATGAATGCATTTGCACTTTACCCAGATCAACTGATCCTCTGAGACATTTTAAGATGGAAATTTCTCCTCATTTGTACAACTGGGGAGATTGGAACCTTGAAATGCGTGATATAAATATATTGCCACGTGGAAAATTAGGAAAGCCAAACTCCAGGATGTCACAGCAATTTATTTAAGGCAATTAAAAATTATGAATGATAAAAAATATAAGAAATGAGGGAAGTTTACAGAGTAGCAAAATATAAACACCAAAAAATGATACTATGGTAATAAAATAATAAATAATTTTCTACAATATATTGTTAATTTTCAAAATATTCACATCCATATTTTACAAAAATTTATTTTGTCCATAATATAAATATATATATCAATTTCTTTTCTCCCCATTGAATATAATAAAATATTTTAAAAACTCAATTCTGTTGACGTTATGTAGCGCTGAGTTTGTTGTTGACACACATTAAATATGTTATAACACCTTGATAAAGGTTGGCGTTCAGCTTACTGAAATATTGGTAAAATAAACGATTTTTGATCTAATATATACCTTTTAAATTAAATTAAATATATATAATGTCTCATCTCCCAAAAGCTCTCGGTTCTCTTTAGACCAGCCCTTAGTACACCTCAGACAATCCTGGTGGCAATGGTAGACCAATGTATAAGCATTATAGACTACCATGCAGTAGAAGTATAAACTTAGTGAATTGGCGATGGGAAAGATAAAATAAATTAAGATTATTAGGGTTTCCCCTACATACAAGATGAATATAATAGTAAATAACGATCATAATAGGAAATATAAACTGAATAATTATGAAAACAGATATATAAATAATAATTTGCACAAAGAGAATACTTGAGTTTTCTCATATAGACAACGTAGAAGCATAGAATAAAAGCACCTAGAAAGTTACGTCAGCCATGTTTTTGTTGTAACTGTGAAAGTCGTAAGCTATTTTGTTTTGGTGCTGAAGTTAGCTTTGTTTTGTAAGTGACTCTGTGTGTTTGTTAGGTCAAGTTGTTTTGTACTCTGGGAATAGTGGTTAGGTATTTCTTCTTGACGCTCTATCACAATACTTTGTATCACATATATAAATCACCTATAATTGTTGGGAGAGAGGTGCACTGATGGAGTCGTTTGTCTACATGTACCATTACTTGTTTTGTCTACATCTTTTCTCAATGGTTTCATTTTTACATCTTATTTATTTTTATTAACTTTCAGCTATAATTATTTTTACATTATTTTGTGTTGCATAATTCATTTTGCATACTGTTGCACCAGGTTGCGGCTTGGCAGACTCTTAAACCTTGATTCTCTCCTGTGCCGGGTCTTGTATCTCACCATTGCGAAAGGTTGTAGTTTTATTTTAAAATTTGTAGCGCAATTTTTTCGTTTACTTCATATATATATACTGTTTAATAAAATAAATAAATATAAATTTGAATTAAAAATAATATTACAAAATAAAATAGGTGCATTAGCCATGATGCAACAATACATACTTTTGTTCTTGGTGATCATTTAAGACAATAATCTTTAGTTAGAAAGTGCCTTTTCTTCAAACCATTAGTTTGTGAATAAACGTGGCTTCT
This sequence comes from Cordylochernes scorpioides, assembly GCA_030710605.1. NCBI lineage: Eukaryota > Metazoa > Arthropoda > Arachnida > Pseudoscorpiones > Chernetidae > Cordylochernes > Cordylochernes scorpioides. The sequence goes on from CP092865.1 coordinate 144,568,678, forward strand.
CAGAGGTTTTCTCCCAGTACATCAGGTCATCAGCGCAACAATATCCACATCCTATCAAACACAATCCTCTATTAGTGTCATTGATATACAAAAGGCTTTATTAGGGAATTGCCCCATACAGATTCTCCCAATTGGGTAAGGTAATAATCATCTTGTGTTATTTACATAGGTAGTAAGATAGAAATTTTGAACTGGCTTTACTCTTCGTCTCAAAGTCATTCATTTGTTGACTGGTCCTTACATAATGATGATCTAAAAAAATTATAGTAAGCTATCAAATTTATTGTGTTATTGATATAAAAAAAAATTGAGGAATTAGACTATTTAATTTGTATTCCAAGATACCTATATTTGAGCTATTATCTAAATGTGTCGTTTTAGATAGGTGTCTGTGTATCGTAGGTATAAAAAGGTTAGGGAGCATTCATTTTTATCTTTTAAATGATTCCACAAAACTCAGAATGTTGACAGAGGCGCCATAGTCATTAACGTAGAAAATCAGGAAAGACAAACTTAAGGATGATACAGAAATTTATTTAAAACACAAATAAACATTTATTAAGATACAAGTTGAGCAATGAAGGAAGTTTCCAAAATAGCATAATATAAATATTATAAAAAAAAAAAAATTATACATAAAATATAATAAACACTTTGCTACATAGCTGATGGTATTTCAAATATTTATCTAGTACCAAAATATTCTTCTGTAGATCCATGTATATTCTTACTTGACTACGTTCAAGACATCTTAGAATAACATATTTATTTTATAACAGAATGGGAAATTTATACATAAAATATAATAAGCACTTTGCTACATAGCTGATGGTATTTCAAATATTTATATAGTACCAAAATATTCTTCAGTAGATCCATGTTAGGGTTATTCTTACTTGACTACGTTCAAAATCAAAACATCTTGGATTAACATATTGATTTTATAACAGAATGGAAAATTTATACATATTAACCTATTTTACATGAATAGAAATTTAAAACAAAAACATTACATACCAAATAGCAGCAATATCTCTCTAACTCTAAAAATCTACATCTCCAAAACAAACGAGAGTTCTAAATATAGCAATTACAATTTTACGAATATAATTAAACAAAAACCATATTCAGAGAAATATTTTTTTCATAATATGTACAGAAGCCGTTGGCCGGATCCCAACAATAGCTCCTTCCCTATGAGAGCTTTGAATCACAGTTTACAAATATTGTAGATACTGACATGAATCTAATGTGCTTGTGCCAAGGATTCTCTTAGTCTTGAAACTTTGTTCTTAGTAGCTTGGCATCTTTTCTCTTGCGGCGTGAAGAGCGGTGTCGTCAATAGGGACATTTGAACTCTGCGACAGTTATAGATTTCTATTAAATACAACCAAATGGTCCTACACAGGTTCTATGCCCCGAGGATATGGAAGCTGTCAAAGCAATTACCAGCAGACGCCAATACATTGCTGAACTCTCGTCTGGCCATTTCCTGCTGGGGAAAGAAGGAAGTAATTAAGGCCTAGTTTACTCTATGGCATAATTTGACCATATTTGTTAAAGAAACTTGGACTCTCTCTTCACAATAAGGTACCTAATTTGTTTTTTCCTGGTTTGTGATTAAACAAGGTTTCAAAGTTGTTTTCACCTCGTTATTTTCAAAGTCATTTTTTTTAGTAGAAATTTGTCTTGTTAAGAAAGGCACGAAACATTTTTAACCTTGCTATTTCAATTAATATACCTTTCTTTCGACTTCTTTCAAAGTCTGTATGGCAGAACTTCCAACGAGAATGCATTAGGATATCTTTGGTCACTCCTGGAAATGGTCGTTTAAGAAATATCCTTATTTACAGAGCTGCTAACCAGAATGGATGATATTTGAGCCCTAATGGACGTATAAAGCGGAATACGAGTATATACAAAGCACTGTATACATTGCACTGTTGGAGGGGCCTGGGGATGGGTGGCCAGGGGATCATCGCCGGGCGAGGCCAGGAGAGCCGGGATGTAGAGGAGGATCAGTAAGGCAGAGTGGTGATCCGCGGAGATCAGGGGGAGGCAGAGACGGGTCCAATAGTATTGAGCCCATGGGTGACGTGGAGAGCAGACAGACCGCAATGCTCTGTTGAGAAATGGTCGTTTATAGGAATTTACGTCATTTCATGGCATTTTTTTTTAAATTTTATAAAGATGGATCCTGTGGATTATAATGGTCTCAAATCTTCACAAAATGTCTGTAAACGTTTAGTTTCTACCCTGCCCCAATAGCAAGCAACATCGTTTGGTGTTCAAGAAAAGAAACAACCATTATATTCAATAAAAAATATAAGACGAATTCTATAATATATATTTATTTGTCAAGTAAGAAGTTTCAGAGAAGATGAGTTTCTTTTAATTTAATCTTCTGAAACTTCTTACTTAACATATCTTACTGGAAGAGTCTTTGACCTTTACTCATATATTTATTTATTAAATATTCGGAAATCTTTCGACACTTCCTCAGGTCTCGGTCTCGGTGCTCTAAAAGATATCATTAATACAAGAAGATTTCAATTTCAAAACCTCCTACCAGCTTGAACATCATTTTGGTAAATTCGACCGATTTTATAACTCTTTATCTGTGTGCATCTGTAACAAAACTTCTATGATAAATCTGAAATTTAAAATTTTGTTGTGGAAAGAATAAGACCATCGTTCATTACAGTCCTTGTTTTTAGTAGAGGATACAAAATATTTGTAATGAATATGATTAAAATCTCTTGAGAATTTGTTTAAATGGAAATCTTAAAGTTTTCAAAATCACCTGGTATAGCAAATCGGAATTGTAACAAACAACCTTTTCCTGTGTAAGCTAAACTAATAGTCAGGTTTTGGCAACTCTTATTAAAGTCTTCATCAAGATATCTTGAAATGTGTCAAGTCATGTTGGAATTGTACAGTCAGTTGTTAGAAATGCATCTAAAGCTCTCTTGTTCCGGATGCTTACAAAATTAGATCGTGAAGACGTCTGTCAAGGTTAAGCTAATTAAAAGAAGAGCCCATAAATTATGTTCATTTAACCTTGATCCTTAGACGACAGTTCCTAGAGAACACCAATTACTTAATCCTGCCTAGACCATTGGAACTAATCATTCCTGAAAACCATCGAACATTAATTTCAATTGAAGATATCTTCAGGATGCTATAATGAAAATGGCTTCGTTGAAGGTAGATTGACGGCAAGGTCAACTTCTAGATCATCTGTAATACTTCAAGTACATGAAAAATGCCATTTTATAGGTTGTATTTAGAATTGTGAGTAATAAATGATATACATGGGGATCTGTGGAAGGATGGTCTAAACCGTTGGTATTCGACCGCTACGATTCAGGATCGAATCCCGCGCATTTGGAACTTTTTTTTCTAGTTAAAACAATGCTCGAATGTCCCCCGATTCTTGTAAAATTACAACCCCACCAGCGAGTGCAAGCAACTAAACGGTGCTCTGGCACATTTGTAAGTGCAAAAGTCGAACTGCTTTTAACATGTGTATAGACATGTGGTACACTTACAGTAAAAGCAGTCGCCAACTACTACCCACCATGATTATCATGGCCTGTCCCACATGTACTAGGGATAAATAATAATGATATACACTCATGGATAAAACTTTAGACGGTGGAGAGTTTTTGATTATCACCGGTCATCTGTGTTTTTTTTTTAAGGAGACAGAAGCAATTTTGTTCACACCTGGTTATCTCGTGTATCTTCAATAAAGATCACTGTGTATCAACTATCTTACAGAGTTATTATTTAGATCCCAATATACATTCTAAAAGGTAAAACTTCCTTAAATTTTGTCTATGAGCATTCTTCAAACTTTTTCTATACTTTCTTTTGACGTTTGGGACACCTGTTTAAAATATTAGAACAGTCATAATTTTACTACAAGAAAGCTTTACAAAAACGAAGTTTTTTACTTGAAAAAAGCGACATAAGGTGTCCGAAAAGTTGATAAATAAAGCATTAAACTCAAATAGAATTCCAAGCTTCGATTATAATCATCTAACTAAAGAGAAACACCAAAAAGATGTAAATACGATATCTAAAAAGCCAGAGCTGCTACCAAATAATTCAACAAGACCTAAAACGATATTTCATTTTTCTTGCCTTAAACTCTTTTATATTTCGCTATCTATGAATGAAAATACTGTAAAAAAGTTACACTTTTTTCGTTCTTTTATTTTGTATCTTTTTCTCTTTTTTCCTCGGATTCATCCTTTCAAATCTGTTTATGAGCACAATTGTCCTAATTAGGTTTTCTTATATATAAATTTCATTATCTTAATATTAATTGTGATTAGTTTTTACTATGTTATCTCATTTGCAGAGAATTCGTGGTAAATCTATGTATAATAAATTTATTTTCCTCCAAATTACCCAGACTATAACAACAACAGCTTTATTAGGACATTTCCGTCCAGTAAGGACTCGCCATACATCATTTTCATGGAGTAAAAATAATTTTGCCCAGACCTATCTATTTATTAGCTTGATTGTCTTTATATAATTTTTCCTGTATATAAATATCATATTGCCATTAAGATACTATTACTGTTTTTCCTGTATGTATCCTACATTTCTGCTTGGAGAATCTGTATAAGACTAAAAGGTCTTAATAAAACTTGTTGTTGTTGTACATTGCTGATTACTGGTACTATTACTGTTATTCCTGTATGTATCCTACATTTCTGCTTGGAGAATCTGTATAAGACTAAACGGTCTTAATAAAGCTTTTTGTTGTATCTAAAAAGCAAAAGATGATATGAAAGCTAGCTGACCTTGCAAGGTGTGAAACAAGGTCTCATCTATAAGCCAATTTCCACGCGATAATTAAAATTTGCTTTTGAAAGTTGACAAGCTAAAAGCTCAACCTTGACCAACAAAAAGTCTCTCCATTAATTGATATGTCACTCTTCTATATAGAAATTGAGGATCAAATTTACCATTTGTATGCAAATTCCTTATTAATTATGTTTCGATTAGCTTTTATTCCATTCTTTAAAGCGCAATATTTGAAAAATGAGATTTATTAACCTTCATATCGCTTATAATGATTGGTCTTTTTAAAAGGAAATCCATTCAGCTTGTAGTGGGCAATTTTAGATGCCAATCAGTTTTTCAATTAAAATGTTTCTTTAGAGAACATGTCATTCTAGAAAATAAAGAATGAAAAGGTTTATCTTTTCCGATCTAGCTACTTAGTTATCATTATTTGTACACATAGCACAGTCCATGGTAATCATGGTGGGAAGTTAGTGACTGCCTTTTATTGAAAGTTTGCAAAATAATTTAATACAAGCCATGGTAGCCATGGTTGGTAGTTAATGACTGCCTTTTACTTTAAGTTGGCAAAATAATTTAGCACAGTCCATGGTCCCATGGTTGATAGTTAGTGACTGCCTTTTACTTTAAGTTTGCAAAATAATTTAGTACAGGCCATGGTAACCATGGTGGGTAGTTAGTGACTGCCTTTTACTTTAAGTTTGCAAAATTATTTAGCACAGTCCATGGTAACCATGGTTGGTAGTTAGTGACTGCCTTTTACTTTAAGTTTGCAAAATAATTTAATACAGGCCATGGTAACCATGGTGGGTAGTTAGTGACTGCCTTTTACTTTAAGTTTGCAAAATAATTTAGTACAAGCCATGGTAACCATGGTGGGTAGTTAGTGACTGCCTTTCACTTTAAGTTTGCAAAATAATATAGTACAGGCCATGGTAACCATGGTGGGTAGTTAGTGACTGCCTTTTACTTTAAGTTTGCAAAAAAATTTAGTACAAGCCATGGTAACCATGGTTGGTAGTTAGTGACTGCCTTTTACTTTAAGTTTGCAAAATAATTTAGTACAAGCCATGGTCCCATGGTTGATAGTTAGTAACTGCCTTTTACTTTAAGTTTGCAAAATAATTTAGTACAGGCCATAGTAACCATGGTGGGTAGTTAGTGACTGCCTTTTACTTTAAGTTTGCAAAATAATTTAGTACAGGCCATGGTAACCATGGTGGGTAGTTAGTGACTGCCTTTTACTTTAAGTTTGCAAAATAATTTAGTACAAGCCATGGTAACCATGGTGGGTAGTTAGTGACTGCCTTTTACTTTAAGTTTGCAAAATAATTTAGTACAGGCCATGGTAACCATGGTGGGTAGTTAGTGACTGCCTTTTACTTTAAGTTTGCAAAATAATTTAGTACAAGCCGTGGTAACCATGGTGGGTAGTTAGTGACTGCCTTTTACTTTAAGTTTGCAAAATAATTTAGTAAAGTCCATGGTAACCATGGTGGGTAGTTAGTGACTGCCTTTTACTTTAAGTTGCAAAATAATTTAATACAAGCCATGGTCCCATGGTTGATAGTTAGTGACTGCCTTTTACTTTAAGTTGCAAAATAATTTAATACAAGCCATGGTCCCATGGTTGATAGTTAGTGACTGCCTTTTACTTTAAGTTGCAAAATAATTTAATACAAGCCATGGTCCCATGGTTGATAGTTAGTGACTGCCTTTTACTTTAAGTTGCAAAATAATTTAATACAAGCCATGGTCCCATGGTTGATAGTTAGTGACTGCCTTTTACTTTAAGTTTGCAAAATAATTTAGTACAAGCCATGGTAACCATGGTGGGTAGTTAGTAACTGCCTTTTACTTTAAGTTTGCAAAATAATTTAGTACAGGCCATGGTAACCATGGTGGGTAGTTAGTAACTGCCTTTTACTTTAATTTTGCAAAATAATTTAGTACAAGCCATGGTAACCATGGTGGGTAGTTAGTAACTGCCTTTTACTTTAAGTTTGCAAAATAATTTAGTACAGGCCATGGTAACCATGGTGGGTAGTTAGTGACTGCCTTTTACTTTAAGTTTGCAAAATAATTTAGTACAAGCCATGGTAACCATGGTGGGTAGTTAGTAACTGCCTTTTACTTTAAGTTTGCAAAATAATTTAGTACAAGCCATGGTAACCATGGTGGGTAGTTAGTGACTGCCTTTTACTTTAAGTTTGCAAAATAATTTAGTACAGGCCATGGTAACCATGGTGGGTAGTTAGTAACTGCCTTTTACTTTAATTTTGCAAAATAATTTAGTACAGTCTATGGTAATCATGGTGGGTATTTAGTGACTGCCTTTTACTTTAAGTTTGCAAAATAATTTAGTGCAGGCCATGGTAACCATGGTTGGTAGTTAGTGACTGCCTTTTACTTTAATTTTGCAAAATCTTATATATATAAAATTGAATGTCTGTCTGTCTGTTTGTCTGTCTGTTTGTTTGTACTCTATAGATTCAAAAACCATACATCCAATCGCCGTGAAATTTTGGGATATTATTAGGTATATCACCGGGAAGGTTTTAGAAAAATAATTTCATGAATATCTTGAATATCCTTAGAGTTATTTGCAGATTTGTAGATTTAACTCGCAAGCAGCGCCCCCATTGTGACGATGATAACAAGTTTTCATATCACTAAGTTTGTTATCTTAAACATTATTTATCAAAAGTAAGATTATCTCAGGATGACACGGCAATGTGACACGGGAAAAAATGTTCACTAGAGAAAACTATGATTTTCTATATGATATAAAAAGCCAACAATGAAGAGTGAATGTAATATAAAAAGCCAACAATGAAGAATGAATGTAAGATAAAAAGCCAACAATGAAGAATGAATGTAAGATAAAAAGCCAACAATGAAGAGTGAATGTAATATAAAAAGCCAACAATGAAGAATGAATGTAAGATAAAAAGCCAACAATGAAGAGTGAATGTAAGATAAAAAGCCAACAATGAAGAGTAAATGTAATATAAAAAGCCAACAATGAAGAATGAATGTAAGATAAAAAGCCAACAAAGAAGAGTAAATATAATATAAAAAGCCAACAATGAAGAGTGAATGTAAGATAAAAAGCCAACAATGAAGAGTGAATGTAAGATAAAAAGCCAACAATGAAGAGTGAATGTAATATAAAAAGCCAACAATGAAGAATGAATGTAAGATAAAAAGCCAACAATGAAGAATGAATGTAAGATAAAAAGCCAACAATGAAGAGTGAATGTAATATAAAAAGCCAACAATGAAGAGTGAATGTAAGATAAAAAGCCAACAATGAAGAGTAAATGTAATATAAAAAGCCAACAGAGTGAATGTAAGATAAAAAGCCAACAATGAAGAGTGAATGTAATATAAAAAGCCAACAATGAAGAATGAATGTAAGTTAAAAAGCCAACAATATGAAGAGTAAATCTCTCTATATATATATAAAAGTCAATTTCTGTCTGTCTGTCTGTTTCGCGATAAACTCAAAAACTACTGAACCAATTGGTACCATATTTTGCATGTCGCTTTTTATAAACCTGAGGAAAATTTTCGGCTGCATTTTGATTAGTATTTTTGGCTATTTCTTTTTTTTTTTCATTTGAAGAACTTTTTTTACGCGGACTAATCCGGAATGGAATGAATACCTTAATATGGCCATTTTTTTAAGCATCGGTGGTTCAGTGGTAGAATGCTCGCCTGCCACGCGGGCGGCCCGGGTTCGATTCCCGGCCGATGCATTTTTTTTTCTTACAATTTTTAAAACTCTTTTATATTATCTTATATATATAAAATTGAATGTCTGTCTGTCTGTACTCTATAGATTCAAAAACCATACATCCAATCGCCGTGAAATTTTGGGATATTATTAGGTATATCACCGGGAAGGTTTTTGAAAAATAATTTCATGAATATCTTGAATATCCTTAGAGTTATTTGCAGATTTGTAGATTTAACTCGCAAGCAGCGCCCCCATTGTGACGATGATAACAAGTTTTCTTATCACTAAGTTTGTTATCTTAAATATTATTTATCAAAAGTAAGATTATCTCAGGATGACACGGCAATTTATTTGCGACAAGAATAATGATACAATTCCAAGGCGAAGATACTATTCATTTAACTTCCAATTACCGAGGGAACCAATTAATATTGATTTTATTCAACTTATCGAGTATTTCTCAAGGGACCGGGAAAAAATGTTCACTAGATAAAACTATGATTTTCTAATGTAGAAAATTAGGAAAGACAAAATTCAGGATGACAAGGCACACTGGGACCGGGAAAAAATGTTCACTTTATCGAGAGATTCAAATTTGCGAGTTTCAAATTATCAAAATATATCTTTTTTATTTTTTAATAAGTTTTTAGAGAATTGTTTTAACAAATGTTCGCTAGACAAACCTTTACTCGGGTAAAACCCTGGGCGAAGCCGAGTACGTTTTATAAGTTTAAAGAGAATTGTTTTAACAAATGTTCGTTAGACAAACATTCACTCGGGTAAAACCCGGGCGAAGCCGGGCGGGTCCGCTAGTAATATAATACAAGCCATGGTAACCATGGTTGGTATTTAGTGACTGCCTTTTACTTTAAGTTTGCAAAATAATTTAGTACAGGCCATGGTAACCATGGTGGGTAGTTAGTGACTGCCTTTTACTTTAAGTTTGCCACACATTTTTACACACATATAGAAATCAGTTCGACTTTTGCAATTACAAATGTAAGAGATCCCCGTTTAGCGACTTGCATTTACTTGGGGGTTGGGATTTCTGAATGAATTGGGGGCTATTGAAGCCATTTTTCTTCATAAAAAAAGTTTCCAATGCGGGATTCGATCCCGAGTGGCTGTAAAAAATTGACGGTTTACACCATCCTCCCACTAACCCCTTAAAATTCTTGGATATCATATTCCATTATATCCTGAAGACTCCTTGGGCATCATAAAACTTTGCAGGAGGAATTCAAAAGAAAACGAACATATACTGTTATCAAAATTCGAAACTATTATAGACGCGTAAGATTCTTTTTGAAATTAAACAATTTCTACTGCCCTTACTGCAATGGAAAAATTAAAGGGAGGGCCTGGCTTATCAGTGGTGAACCCTCCCAGCGGTTTCGCCAGTTTAATCTACCATACCGCTGTTATATTGCATTTTTGGAACTTCCTTTTATAATGATACTGTTGCTAAACTCTTGGAATGGGTATTTTAGATGATGAACTATGGACATAAGCTTTGAGGACAGTAGAATTACCTACAATTATAAATATATAATATGCTTCGAGCAATCGCTCTTCCGCAAATATCAAATTGCGTCTTTTATTAGAACATTTATATTACGATGCACTTACGATGTAATATGCTGTTATATAAACATGAATTGAAGATTTATTCAGATTCAGGATGCTATAATGAAAAAGAGTTTGAAGAAGGTATAATGAGTGCAAGGTCAACATCTAGATTATCTATAATGCTTCAAGTACACGGAAAAATATCGTTTTACAGGTTAGTTTCAGAAATTTGAGTAATAAATAATTTATCTAAACTTTTTATCTAGACTTCAACGTTTGGGGGCGACATGATGATCTCAAGAAGATTAATATTTATTTGATTACATTACACTCCAAAGTATGTATTCATTAGAGTAATTTAATTTCAAATGCTTATTAAAAACATCCGATTAGAAGCTTACTTGTAGACAATTGACAATTTAAACAATTTTATTGATTCTTTTAATCAAATTTTACAAAGGTGGAAAAACAAAAGAGTAAAAGGGTAGATAAAGTGTAGGGAAATATATATATAGTTGTGTACAAATGTCTTCAGTAAGGAAGGCTTCCCCACCTTGTGTACAAGCTTACTTGTAGATAAATCTTGTTATAAGGGATAATGTTCAACATTTTATTAATATTTAGGATTAAGCTTGAGATATTTGAGAATATGAGATAAGAGATTCAGGTGCAAATATTTATTAGCAACTATTGGAATTACTTACGATAGAAGATTAAGAGTGGAAATGTGTTATTTTGAAGAGCAAAGGTCATTATTCTACACAAAACAACGAAAACTTTCATATAATACAAGAAGTTTCTGGAGATGGGTTTCCTTTTATTTTCATTAATTTAATCTCAAGATTTTCAGCCTCTCTGCCTTTCTCCAGGAGTACAGCGACGAAATACGCGATATACGTATTCTTGGTAAATCGCGAAATACGTGGTGTCGCTGGAGACCTCCTGGTGATTCTTCACCAAACTCTGCAGCACTTGGCAGAGGCGCCATATTCATTGTACATAGTATCATATATATATATATAATATATATTTTAAATAGTACAGACTGTGTACTTTTGCATGTATTGACAAGATGTCAATAAAATTATTTTAATTGTCAATCAATCTACAGGAGAACATAAAACATAATAATTATTATTCGTTTATATACTCCCCATTTGACAATTGACAATTAAAAGAATTTTATTGACATCTTATCAATACATGCAAAAGTACACAGTCTGTACTATTTAAAATATATATTATATATATATATATATTGAAGATTTGGCAATCCATAATTAAAATTATATTTAAAAAAGATGCATATATTGGATTTCTAATTATTTTATTGTTCCAATATTTCGAGGGGCAACTCGCCTCTCTTTATCGAGGATGTTTTTGTTTTTCACTAGAACATGCGCGCGCGCGTACACCACTCTCGTTCTACAAGGCCAATGAAAGAATTGTATCTTTGATTTAACTATTGTATTCAGTTTATATACAGCAAATAATTATATTTAACATTATATATTATTATTTTATCTATGAAAGATATAGAGATTTATATACAACAGTGTAAGTGTAAAAAAATAGTGTGTTTACATATTAATTCTAAATTTTAAAATATTGATAATATTTATAAAGAATTCATATCTTAATTATTTATAAATAACTATGTATATATATATATATAATATATATATACTTTTAATTTACGCATTTATTTTTACTTTCAATATTTTAAAATTTAGAATTAATATGTAAACACACTATTTTTTTACACTTACACTGTTGTATATAAATCTCTATATCTTTCATAGATAAAATAATAATATATAATGTTAAATATAATTATTTGCTGTATATAAACTGAATACAATAGTTAAATCAAAGATACAATTCTTTCATTGGCCTTGTAGAACGAGAGTGGTGTACGCGCGCGCATGTTCTAGTGAAAAACAAAAACATCCTCGATAAAGAGAGGCGAGTTGCCCCTCGAAATATTGGAACAATAAAATAATTAGAAATCCAATATATGCATCTTTTTTAAATATATATATATATATATATATATATATATATATATATATATATATAATATATATATATATATATATATATATATATATATATATATATATATATATAGTGTAGAAACTATATAACAAAATTATAACAGTGATTCTAATTTTAAAAACTTAAGGAGCAAACTGATAATAATGATAACTTATATCAGTTAGATTTGATTAGATTAGCAAGCTAAATCTAAATTAATTATAATAATAAATAGTTATTTAATTTTATAGTCCAGTTTTGTATTAAGATTATCTTCACTATTATGATCATTTAAATACAAATTATAAAATTTGTAAAATGTTATTAATTTGTAGATAGAGAGAGAAAAAAAAAAAAAATCCTTTACTTCTATTACATCCTCAAGTTAATTATATATTTATAATTAATAACAATAAAAAAAATTAACAAAGTAACGTCTATTACATCGGCTTTTACACGTCATTCAGACATACTCTAATCCTATATATAGAATAATCGAAGAGATAATATATATAATAGTTAGAAAAAAGAGAGAAAGACAGAACCATGCACTTTTAATCAAACTAATAATAAGGAAAAAAAAAAAGAGTTTTATAAAGAAGGTAGATAAGATTGTTAGTATATATATATATTTTTTTTTATGATTTTATATTTTATCCTTTTTTTTTTTTTTTTAAAAAGATTTTTAAAGGTTTTTTTATTTTATAATATGATTATAAATAGTTGTATTTAGTAATATATCTATAGTATGAATTAACATTTGTTATAAGTTTGGATATTATGTTTTGAAACCCTAATGGTAGACCAGACATACACAAAAAACTTTAAATTGAAATAAATTGGAAAAAGAGATCTGCTGGAACGGGGATCATCAGATAAAATTCCAGCGACATTTCAACCCCTTTGTTGGAATTTTATCTGATGATCCCCGTTCCAGCAGATCTCTTTTTCCAATTTATTTCAATTTAAAGTTTTTTGTGTATGTCTGGTCTACCATTAGGGTTTCAAAACATAATATCCAAACTTATAACAAATGTTAATTCATACTATAGATATATTACTAAATACAACTATTTATAATCATATTATAAAATAAAAAAACCTTTAAAAATCTTTTAAAAAAAAAAAAAAAAAAGGATAAAATATAAAATCATAAAAAAATATATATATATATACTAACAATCTTATCTACCTTCTTTATAAAACTCTTTTTTTTTTCCTTATTATTAGTTTGATTAAAAGTGCATGGTTCTGTCTTTCTCTCTTTTTTCTAACTATTATATATATTATCTCTTCGATTATTCTATATATAGGATTAGAGTATGTCTGAATGACGTGTAAAAGCCGATGTAATAGACGTTACTTTGTTAATTTTTTTTATTGTTATTAATTATAAATATATAATTAACTTGAGGATGTAATAGAAGTAAAGGATTTTTTTTTTTTTTTTCTCTCTCTATCTACAAATTAATAACATTTTACAAATTTTATAATTTGTATTTAAATGATCATAATAGTGAAGATAATCTTAATACAAAACTGGACTATAAAATTAAATAACTATTTATTATTATATATATATATATATATATATATATATTCATGATACTATGTACAATGAATATGGCGCCTCTGCCAGCACTGCAGAATTTGGAGTTTGCAAAGTACTCCCCATTAGAAGGACAGAGATGCCTGAAAAAGCTGGAGATTACATTAATAAAATGAAAAGAAACTCATCTCCAGAAACCTCTGGTATTATTTGACTTACATCCAGGAGATTTGAAACAATTAAACAAAACATTTCTATTAAAAACATTCTTATATAGAGTCCTAGAGTTCTAAGAGAAAGGAAAAATCAAACAATAGAAAGAATGAAAATTAGAAACTATTTTAGACGCGTAAGATTCTTTTTGAAATTAAACAATTTCTACTGTCCTTACTGCAATGGAAAAATTAATGGCAGGGCCTTGCTCATCAGTGGTGAACCCTCCCAGCGGTTTCGCCAGTTTAATCTACCATACCGCTGTTATATTGCATTTTTCGATCTTCCTTTTATAGTCATACTGATACTAGACTCTTGGAATGGGTATTTTAGATGAACTATGGACCTAAGCTTTGAGGACAGTAGAATTACATACAATTATAAATATATAATATGCTTCGAGCAATTGTTTAATATCAAAAAGAATCTTACGCGTCTAAAATAGTTTCGAATTTTCATAACAGATGGCGCGCTAGTGCATCATAATAGAAAGAGTAAACACAAGAAAGTCATTGGCTATAAACCGAACACATTGTACCATTCCTTATTCTAAAGTCAATACTACAATAGCTCATAAGTTAAATAAATATGGTATATCCACTTATTTTAGCACCCATGCCAATCTCGGCTCTTTGCTGAGAAACCCAATTACCAAAAATATTAGTTCCAATCCCCTATCTAAATCTATTGCAATATACTCTGTCAAATGTAACCAATGTAATGCCACATATGTAGGAGAAACTAGTAGGACAATAGAGACCAGACTAAAAGAACACGAAAGAAACATAAGATACAAAGACAATAGATCCTTAATATATCAACACACCACTGGACACACATTTAATCTCAAACAAGTAATAGCCCATTATCAAGACATAGAAAGAAAGCAACAACGATTATTTCTAGAAGCACTGGTATCATCAAAAATAAATAGCATTAATAGAAAAATCGACCTCCCAACCCAATATAACAATATCCTTGACAAATAATCTGAATATTAATAATTATTAGAATGTAAATATATTTAATCCCAGTATAATATCTATCACTTTAGCTGGAAACAGTCTGATGCACGCCCGCGAGAGCACATGCTAATAACAAAATGTTTTCAATTTTACAGTGTATATATTTTATTTAGAGTTTGTACAAAGAATATCCGCCCGTTGAAGAGCAGTATAATTGCTCGAAAGCTTGCAATATAAATAAAAAGAAACTATTTACCTGTTTTAATTTTTACTTTTTCAAATAAACAGTCTTGATGGTGAGACATAACAGCTGTGTGTCTTTTTGTTATCTTCCTGATGTTTTAAATCGAAATTATAAACTTTTTGTTGAATTGTAGAACTGGAAGTAAAAGTAGACAAACCTCTAATCGGCCAATCAATCAGGTAAAAGCTTGTAAATCTTTGACTTGTTACCGTGATAGCCATATCAGATTGTCAATTTTTGTTTATCCTCCCCGTACTATATTTGCATATATATTTATATTAAAAATAATGAAGGCATATCCTGACCAGGAGAACATGAACTTTTTAGATGGCAGAGCGCCATCTAGTGGAACAGAAATCAACTAAACATTGATATAACCTGTTCCCTGATATTTGGCCAAATATCAGGGAACAGGTTAAATAAATGTTTAGTTGATTTCTGTTCCACTACATGGCGCTCTGACATCTAAAAAGCACATATACTCTTGGTCAGGATATGCCTTCATTATTTTTATATCAACACCTGACCTTTTTATTTTTTCTATTGTTTTACATATAAATAAAATGTGAAAAATTTTCTCTCTCTCTCTCTCTTCCAGATTTGTATGAAATTATATTAAGATAAAAACATCAGGTTTCTCCTGGGTTAAGTTTCTTTAAAAAA
>CP092865.1:144584583-144600530 GCA_030710605.1 Cordylochernes scorpioides
ATATTTAACCTCCTTCCTCGTTTTCTGAAATTCAGGCATATTTCACAATAGAAACTTCCACATCTCCCTGCAATGCAAAAATTCTAACTAATTTGGTAGGACACTGCTAGCTACAATTTACACGCACCCTTTGTAAATAAAAGCATATTTGAATCTGACCCTTTTTAAGGATCATTTTGAACCTTTCGGTTATTTATTAAATATTTACACGCTGAGAGAATACGGATGTATATCATTTTTCATCATGATCTACAACATATGCAGTCATTGATATGAAAGTTGAGAGTCACGGAAGTCCATTCTCCTTATAATCCTGGAACTTTCATATTTAGTTGTATGTAGCTTACTCTACTCCAGTCCTAAAGGTTCTTGGTTCACATTCTTCTTGGTCTTCTTTTGTCAGCATGTAGGTTATTCCATTTCCGTCCTTGGTTCTCATTGTTCATGGTATTCCTCTTTAGCAACATATAGCTTTATTCCAGTCCTTGAGTTCTTTGGTCCACAGTCTCTCTTCTCTGTCTTCCACTTTAACAATATGTAGCCTATCCCACTCCAGTTGAAATAAGCTACTGTATACGTTGTAAAACAAAAGTAGTGTAGTGTACGTAGAGTTTCAGCATGGTGAGTGACTTGCGTAGTGCACGTATATTTTCAGCAAGGTGAGTGACCACTGTCCGTAGTGCACGTAGAGTTCCAGCAAGGCCAGGGACCACTGTCCGTAGCGCACGTAGAGTTTCAGCAAGGTGAGTGACCTCCGTCCGTAGCGCACGTAGAGTTCCATCAAGGCGAGGGACCTCCGTCCGTAGCGCACGTAGAGTTCCATCAAGGCGAAGGACCTCCGTCCGTAGCGCACGTAGAGTTCCATCAAGGCGAGGGACCTCCGTCCGTAGCGCACGTAGAGTTCCAGCAAGGTGAGTGACCACTGTCCGTAGTGCACGTAGAGTTCCAGCAAGGCCAGGGACCACTGTCCGTAGCGCACGTAGAGTTTCAGCAAGGTGAGTGACCTCCGTCCGTAGCGCACGTAGAGTTCCATCAAGGCGAGGGACCTCCGTCCGTAGCGCACGTAGAGTTCCATCAAGGCGAAGGACCTCCGTCCGTAGCGCACGTAGAGTTCCATCAAGGCGAGGGACCTCCGTCCGTAGCGCACGTAGAGTTCCAGCAAGGTGAGTGACTTACATCCGTAGTGTATGTAGATTTCCAGCAAGGACGTCCGTAGTGCACGTAGAGTTTCAGCAAGGACGTCCGTAACGCACGTAAAGTTCCAGCAAGGTGAGTGACTTCCATCCGTAGTGCACGGGTAATTTCAGCAAGGACGTCCGTAGCGTACGTAGAGTTCCAGCAAGGTCGTCCGTAGCGCACGTAGAGTTCCAGCAAGGTCGTCCGTAGTGTACGTAGAGTTTCAGCAAGGACGTCCGTAGCGCACGTAGAGTTTCAGCAAGGACGTCCGTAGCGCACGTAGAGTTCCAGCAAGGACGTCCGTAGTGTACGTAGAGTTCCAGCAAGGTGAGTGACTTCCATCCGTAGTGCACGGATAATTTCAGCAAGGACGTCCGTAGTGCACGTAGAGTTTCAGCAAGGTCGTCCGTAGTGCACGTAGAGTTATAGCAAGGTGAGTGACTTCTTTCCGTAGTGCACGTAGAGTTTCAGCAAGGATGTCCGTAGCGCACGTAGAGTTCCAGCAAGGTGAGTGACTTCCATCCGTAGTGTACGTAGATTTCCAGCAAGGAAGTCCGTAGTGCACGTAGAGTTTCAGCAAGGACGTCCGTAGCGCACGTAGAGTTCCAGCAAGGACGTCCGTAGTGTACGTAGAGTTCCAGCAAGGTGAGTGACTTCCATCCGTAGTGCACGGATAATTTCAGCAAGGACGTCCGTAGTGCACGTAGAGTTTCAGCAAGGTCGTCCGTAGTGCACGTAGAGTTATAGCAAGGTGAGTGACTTCTTTCCGTAGTGCACGTAGAGTTTCAGCAAGGATGTCCGTAGCGCACGTAGAGTTCCAGCAAGGTGAGTGACTTCCATCCGTAGTGTACGTAAATTTCCAGCAAGGAAGTCCGTAGTGCACGTAGAGTTTCAGCATGGTCGTCCGTAGTGCACGTAGAGTTCCATCAAGGTGAGGGACCTCCATCCATAGCGCACGGATAATTTCAGCAAGGACGTCCGTTGTGCATGTAGAGTTCCATCAAGGTGAGGGACCTCCATCGATAGTGCACGTAGAGTTCTAGCAAGGTGAGTGACTTCCATCCGTAGTGTACGTAGATTTCCAACAAGGACGTCCGTAGTGTACGTAGAGTTTCAGCAAGGTGAGGGACCTCCATCGATAGTGCACGTAGAGTTCCAGCAAGGTGAGTGACTTCCATCCATAGTGTACGTAGATTTCCAGCAAGGACGTCCTTAGTGCACGTAGAGTTTCAGCAAGGTCGTCCGTAGTGCACGTAGAGTTCCATCAAGGTGAGGGACCTCCATCCATAGCGCACGTAGAGTTCTAGCAAGGTGAGTGACTTCCTTCCGTAGTGCACGTAGAGTTACAGAAGAGTGAGACACTGTAAACATAGGGATAATGGTTACGTCTGCAGCTATTTCCTCCCGTAACCCAGTTGTACAAGAGCTGTTTATAGAAGTCTGGAGACGAATGGGGGCACTCGGGCTCTGAGATCTTTATCTGATGTTCGAAATTGTTACCTTCCCTCCTTGTGTTGGTTCTGGAATGAGAGGTTCACCAACTTACTTATTCAATATTACAGATTTTATACCTCATTTGCATCGGCACAGATAAGTTTCAATTATAGGGTCAAGATTAATAGTGAAAGTTATTTCATATTTTATAAGAAAATCACACTTTATATTTAGATATCTTTAAATGAAAAATAAAAGATACGAATTTTTATGCTACCATAATTATTTTATTGTTTCACCATTCCTGCACACTTTATAAACAAAGTCTTTAATTATGATGCATTAGCGCGCCATCTGTTATCAAAATTAGAAACTATTATAGACGTGTATGATTTTTTTTTAAATAAAACAATTTCTACTGCCCTTACTGTAATGGAAAAATTAATAGGAGGACCTGGCTCATCAGTGGTGAACCTCCCAGCGGTTTCGCCAGTTCAATCTACCATACCACTGTTATATTGCATTTTTGGAACTTCCTTTTATAGTGATACTGATGCTAGATTCTTGGAATGGGTATTTTAAATGAACTATGGACATAAGCTTTGAGGACAGCAGAATTATATATAATTATAAATATATAAAAGTGTCTATAAAAGTCTATAATAATTAACATACCTTCGATCTCTCAAATCGCTGATATATAATCTTTAAACAAAGAAAACAGATCAGCTACCATTTCATGGCTACAAATAGCTAAATAAGAGTCGAATACACCGACAGGAATGAAATTCCCCGAACAAGGACTAAATCCCGATAGACCAAAATCCCGACAAATTCAATTAGACATTAGAAATGAAATAAGCCAAGTGTAATACAATTACACCCCTCTCACTAGACTTCGAATATTTAAAAGACAGAATGTGTTAGGAATTGAATACGAGATTCACGTACAAACCTAATATAGAAAAACAAGTTTAAAAATTTTAAAAGAGATTTTTGTACTTTTCAGGAATATGCATGAGAGTATTTTGCTCCATTAAGGTATTACTTTACTTGTATTTTACTTTATCTAGATTTTACTTTAATTCGTTTTTACTTTTATTAAGTTTAATATGTTTTACATTAGAATTTTGGTTGTATTTTCAGTGTGTGCCGTAAGCACAATCAAAAAGCCATAATTAATTAATTTAATTTTCGATAAAACATTGAAAGACGGTGGATTTTGAACCTGTTCGGATTTTTGTCTGTCGGGATTTTGTTCCGTCAGGATTTTTGTCTGTCGGGATTTTGTTCCGTCAGGATTTTTGTCTGTCGGGATTTTGTTCCGTCAGGATTTTTGTCTGTCGGGATTTTGTTCCGTCAGGATTTTTGTCTGTCGGGATTTTGTTCCGTCAGGATTTTTGTCTGTCGGGATTTTGTTCCGTCAGGATTTTTGTCTATCAGGATTTTGTTCCGTCAGGATTTTTGTCTATCGGGATTTTGTTCCGTCAGGATTTTTGTCTGTCGGGATTTTGTTCCGTCAGGATTTTTGTATGTCGGGATTTTGTTCTGTCGGGATTTTTGTATGTCGGGATTTTGTTCTGTCGGGATTTTTGTATGTCGGGATTTTGTTCCGTCAGGATTTTTGTATGTCGGGATTTTGTTCTGTCGGGATTTTGTTCCGTCAGGATTTTTGTCTGTCGGGATTTTGTTCCGTCAGGATTTTTGTCTGTCGGGATTTTGTTCCGTCAGGATTTTTGTCTGTCGGGATTTTGTTCCGTCGGGATTTTTGTCTGTCGGGATTTTGTTCCGTCAGGATTTTTGTATGTCGGGATTTTGTTCTGTCGGGATTTTTGTATGTCGGGATTTTGTTCTGTCGGGATTTTTGTATGTCGGGATTTTGTTCCGTCAGGATTTTTGTATGTCGGGATTTTGTTCTGTCGGGATTTTGTTCCGTCAGGATTTTTGTCTGTCGGGATTTTGTTCCGTCAGGATTTTTGTATGTCGGGATTTTGTTCTGTCGGGATTTTGTTCCGTCAGGATTTTTGTCTGTCGGGATTTTGTTCCGTCAGGATTTTTGTATGTCGGGATTTTGTTCTGTCGGGATTTTGTTCCGTCAGGATTTTTGTATGTCGGGATTTTGTTCTGTCGGGATTTTGTTCCGTCAGGATTTTTGTATGTCGGGATTTTGTTCTGTCGGGATTTTGTTCTGTCGGGATTTTGTTCCGTCAGGATTTTTGTCTATCGGGATTTTGTTCCGTCAGGATTTTTGTCTGTCGGGATTTTGTTCTGTCGGGATTTTGTCCCGTCAGGATTTTTATCTGTCGGGATTTTGTTCTGTCGGGATTTTGTCCCGTCAGGATTTTTGTCTATCGGGATTTTGTTCCGTCAGGATTTTTGTCTGTCGAGATTCTGTTTTTCCAGGATTTTTGTCTGTCGGGATTTTGTTCTGTCGGGATTTTGTTCCGTCAGGATTTTTGTCTGTCAGTATTTTGTTCTGACAGGAATTTTATCTGTCGGTATTTTGTTCTGCCAGGAATTTTGTCTGTCGGTATTTTGTTCTGCCAGGATTTTTGTATGTCGGGATTTTGTTCTGCCAGGAATTTTGTTCTGTCAGGAATTTTGTCTGTCGGTATTTTGTTCCGTCAGGATTTTTGTCTGTCAGTATTTTGTTCTGACAGGAATTTTATCTGTCGGTATTTTGTTCTGCCAGGAATTTTGTCTGTCGGTATTTTGATCTGCCAGGATTTTTGTATGTCGGGATTTTGTTCTGCCAGGAATTTTGTTCTGTCAGGAATTTTGTCTGTCGGTATTTTGTTCTGACAGGATTTTTGTCTGTCAGTATTTTGTTCTGACAGGAATTTTATCTGTCGGTATTTTGTTCTGCCAGGAATTTTGTCTGTCGGGATTTTGTTCTGCCAGGAATTTTGTTCTGTCAGGAATTTTGTCTGTCGGTATTTTGTTCTGTCAGGAATTTTGTTCTGTCGAGATTTTGTTCTGTCAGGAATTTTGTTCTGTCGAGATTTTGTTCTGCCAGGAATTTTGTCTGTCGGTATTTTGTTCTGACAGGAATTTTGTCTGTCGGTATTTTGTTCTGCCAGGATTTTTGTCTGTCGGTATTTTGTTTTGTCAGGATTTTTATTGTCGGTATTTTGTTCTGCCAGGAATTTTGTCTGTCGGTATTTTGTTCTGCCAGGATTTTTGTCTGTCGGTATTTTGTTCTGCCAGGATTTTTATTGTCGGTATTTTGTTCTGTCAGGAATTTTGTCTGTCGGGATTTTGAACCAGTTTGGATTTTTGTCTGTCGAGATTCTGTTCTGCCAGGAATTTTTTCTGTCGTGATTTTTCGCTGTCGAGATTATCACCAGAACCTGTTAAATACTCTATTTTACACTATTTTTAGATACATGTTTATTTACATGTATATAAACATGTTTAATTAAACAAGCGAAACCGCTAGAATGGTTTACCATTGATGAGCCGAGTCTTCCCATTATTTTTATCATTGCAGTAAGAGCAGTAGAAAATTAATTTATTTAAAAAAGAATCATACGCGTCAAATAGTTAAATTTTCTAATAACAGATGGCGCGCTAATACATTATAAGTGGAATAATACACAATACACAATACACAATACACGCTAATACACAATAAAGTGGAAAGTCTTTTACGCCGCCGGTGTGTTGCCTTTTTTTTCTGAAGTAGACAGATGCAAATTTGTTCACACATGGTTAACTCGCATTTCTTCAATAAAGGTCACTGCTCAAATAACTTTCAAAGTCTGAATCTCTGTCTGAATCCTGATATATATGCTGAATGGTACAACTTCCTTAAGTTTTGTCCATGGATGTATATGCATTTATGCACATTTATATTGGCCAAATATCAGGAAACAGGCTAAATCAACGTTTAGTTGAATTCAGTTCCAATAGATGGCGCTCTGCCATCTAAAGGTTCATGAGAACGTGGTCATATTATGCCTTTTCTTAAATTTCAACATATATTTATGGAAATATAGTACGTGATTGTAGAAGATGCAATATAACTTTAATTCAGAATAAGGTACCATTCAAATGATAAACCATTAGGTACATCAAAGGTATTGTCACAGTTAAATGAGAATTTTATTAATCAATTGATACACTTTGTGAGTGATGTTTCCTTCACAACAAAACTAGAAACAAGAAATGAAAAAGCAGTTACAGAATTTACATACCTTCCTTATATAACATTGAACATAAATTTATTTACATATTTACTAATAGAGACATTTGCTTTACATTTGATTTACATAAAACCAATTTCGTGACAATATATTTATGGAAATATAGTACGTGATTGTAGAAGATGCAATATAACTTTAATTCAGACTAAGGTTATTCAAATGATGACCATGAGGTACATCAAAGTATTCAGTTGACATGTTCAGTTAAAAGATCCGGAAGCCAACCATGACTTAGCAGTAGTAGACCCTTATATAGCATCCATAATGTTTTAATAGGTGAATGTATTGTGGTTTATGATGCACTGATACAATTTATTGCACCATAACATAACACCCTTGATTAATAAATTTATGATCTGATGTTATATTCTATGAAAAAACGGCTGTTAGGGTTCCATTCATCGTTTTATGTCTAATTTATTATCCTTAATCGTTCGCTCTAAAAGTTTTTGCGTCGATATAAAATAGCCACACACACAGGTAGCCGTTTTCATATCATTCGACCGCTCTTGTGAGGATAGTGAGAAGTTTGGGATAGAGTGTGTTTTACCAGTTCAACTTATGTTGCCTAAACAGGCCTTGGTATTGGTTGTATTTTAAGCGGAAGAGTTATGCTAGGAGCTAAAAGACGCTTATGGACAAAATTAAGGAAGTTTTACCTTTTAGCATGTTCTATGGATGATGGGCTACCTAGACCGAAGTCTGTACGCCAACAAGTTTGAGGCACCTATGGATAATGGGCTATCTAGACAGAAGTCTGTACGCCAACAAGTTTTGAGGTGCCTATGTATGATGGGCTACCTAGACCGAAGTCTGTACGCCAACAAGTTCTGAGGCACCTATGGATGTTGGGCTATCTAGACCGAAGTCTGTACGCCAACAAGTTCTGAGGTGCCTATGTATGATGGGCTACCTAGACCGAAGTCCGTACGCCAACAAGTTCTGAGGTGCCTATGTATGATGGGCTACCTAGACCGAAGTCTGTACGCCAACAAGTTCTGAGGTGCCTATGTATGATGGGCTACCTAGACCGAAGTCCGTACGCCAACAAGTTCTGAAGCCATCTAGAAGCCCGAGTAGAAAGAAATGGACGACCTGACCTGGAGAATCAAGGGCAATGTTGTAACATCAACAAACAAACAAACCCAGCCGCCATTAAAGGGACAGCTATTTCTGACTTATTGTTCACCGCCGCTACAATGCATCCCATAATGCTGTCTCGGACAACTTTACAAGCACACGCTGTCTAAATTACACTGAGACCGTAAATAATTGTAAACAAAAAACAACAGGTGTGTAATTGTAAAGCTTAAGATATATGACAGCTTCTAAAGTTTGATAAACAGTACGAGACATCTTTGTGAAAACTGAACAATTTCACACCTGCACACCTTTCACTAAATGTAATTGAGATCCATTGTTGGTATCCAGTAGTATTGTCTCTTTACTAATTAAGTTATCTTTTTTTCCAAAAGTTTAGTTCTTTATCAATTTCAGAAATAGGATGAAGCATGTAAAAATAAAAGAAGGACATCTCTACCGGCAATATACACTCATGGACAAAACTAAAGGAATTTGTACCTTTTACCATGTATATCGGGATTCAGACAATAACTCTGAAAGAAACACTCTTGGACAAAACCTAAGGAAGTTGTACCTTTTAGCATGTATATCAGGATTCAGACAATAACTCTGAAATATACACTCATGGACAAAACCTAAGAAAGTTTTACCTTTTACCATGTATATCGGGATTCAGATAATAATTCTGAAATATACAGTAATGGACAAAACCTAGGGAAGTTGTACCTTTCACCATGTATATCGGGATTCAGATAATATTTCTGAACGATATTTTATACGCAGTGGTTGTTATTGAAGACACACGAGATAACCAAGTATGAACAAAATTGCTTCTCTCCTTCGAAAATCAGACGACCGGTGACATAAAAATATGAAACCTTTTAAGGTTTGTCAATGAGTGCAGATACAAATACTATGCCCCATAGTCTTAAAATCATTGTCTATAGGTAGATGGTAGGAATTTAGCAGAACTGATGCTGTGGCCTTTCCTCTGACCCCAGTCTGCTAGTTTGCATATATATTCAATAGATAGTAAATACTTTCGTTTCAATTTTGATAGGAGAGGTATATTTTTCTCTCTTATTAGATCAAAATTCTTCCAGCAACATTTTAATGAAGTACATCAGCTCAAACCTCAATAAAATAGATTTATATTTTACCTATTCCAAAATAATTATTCAATCTCTTTATACACCAATGCACAAAGACTTTCCACTTCCCCAAGTTTTGTCCATGAGTATATGAGAAAAATAAATATTTGTTTCGCACAGGCACAATATTTCAAAACGTATCTAGATGAAAGATTGTTACCATATAGAGGGAGATGTGGAGAGTCGTTATTTCGACACTGGAATATGCAAATATATCGCATACGTTTCCGCAATACTATACTATAGTAATAAAGTAACATCAGCAAAACATCGGCGGTTGAACGTCATAGGCTGGGTTAAAAAAAAAAAGAAGAAACGAAGAGAAAGTTTTATAGAAAAGAGCAAAGACAGAACCATGATAATAATTTTCCAAATATAAAAATTGACCTAATTAGAGAAAGATAAGCTTTTTTTCTCTATTTTCTCTCTTGGTGAAAGAAGATAGATTTTTTTTAGAGTATTTATTTTAATAGTATAGCTTATTTAAAAAACAATCTCGTGTAAAACTAGATATATAGAAAGAAATCCTGAAAGTATTTATTATAACCCCCTCTCTAGATATAGAATGGGATGTCGGATGAAGTGTTGTATTTCAAAGTCGATCAAAGAGGGTGTGAGAGTGGGGATCTCATTAGATGGAACAGCGGGGGTCGGGTGGGAGGCTCTCCGTGGGGTCGGGATGGGAGGTGTTAGGTATCTCTGTCTGGTGATGACATCGTCTTCAAACCCCATTCTCCCCGATTTCCTCTACTTCTTCTTCCTACCAGAAGAACGCTTCACGATTTTGCGTGTCATCCTTGAGCAGGGGCCAAGCTAATCTTCTCTGTATCGTTCCAATTTTAGTATATGCCGCCGAACAAGTGTGTACGTTCCTACCAGAAGAATACAACACTAGACCAGGAATCGACAATCTTTTGAGTTGAAAAAGTCAAAAATTACAATTTACAAAATTTAAATTTTATTAAAGAGCCACAAATTATTTTTATTACCAACAATAAGTACTATTATGATGCATTAGCGCCCCATCTGTTATCAAAATTTGAAACTATTATAGACGCGTATGATTCTTTTTAAAAATAAACAATTTCTACTGTCCTTACTGCAATGGAAAAATTTATGGGAGGGTTTACCACTGATGAGACAGGTCCTCCCATTAATTTTTCCATTGCAGTAAGGACAGTAGAAATTGTTTATTTTTAAAAATAATCATACGCGTCTATAATAGTTTTGAATTTTGATAATAAATATAGTATATTCTTCCATAAATAAGTATTTGTGTATGGAACTAAAGAGCCGTAGCTTCACATTCAAAAAGCCGCATGTGGCTCTCGAGCCGCAATTTGCCGATCCTTGCACTAGACCATTAGTTAACACTCCGTACATGCGTACAATTCAACCTAAAAGGTTTCGATGTAATGAAATCGAACTATCCTTACACAATACTTACATAAAAGACATCTACCCATGATAATACCCTAGTTCCCCAACAACCCCTTTACTGCTACTATCCCCCTTGACACATTGTAAATAGCATTGCTAATTATTGTAACTATTGTTCCTGTATATACCCTCTTCTACTTGGAGAAGTTGTATAAGACCAAAAGGTCATAACAGGGACTTTTGTTGTTGTTACTACTGTTATTCTTGTATGTACCCTACATTTCTGTGCTTGGAGAATCCGTATAAGACTAAATTGTCTTAATAAAGCTTTTTGTTGTTGTTGCTTACATAAAATATGTCTATTAGAAACACCAAATTGTTCCTGCGGAGAAACTGAACAAACTGCTCTTCACCTTATCTATGACTGTCCGAACTTTACAGAAGTGAGACATCGTTTGTTCCCTGATATAAATCACTTAACTCTCTTACATCAGCCACTTTCTCTATATACATTTTATGAACTCTGTCGAAAAATACATGTAAATTTGTAAATATATAATCCTAAGTTCTAATTTGTTTGTTGTTTTGTTTTTTTCCTCTGTAATAGGTGCAAAAATGTCAATATCGCGCCTTGTTGATTAATAAAAATGAATGAAAAAAACTATTCTTACACAGCTGAAATTGGTCATTATAGAAGATCAAAGTCAGATCCCTATAATACAAAGATTAAAATCGCCAAAACCAATATGAATCATTAATGCAACCCTGAAATATAGTTTTTAAAAGTACAGATTACTTCAAGGAGTGGATTGAAGTAAGCTAAATGCTGCTAAAGAGCTCTTGGATCAAAGAGGATGGGATTCTGTAACTGTCAACTAATGGTTTGGAGATGGCACATGGTGATTAGTATTGTTAAACCTATAAATAAAATACAATTCGCTGAGGGAAGAGTTACTTTTATCGACAATACAAGTTTTCGGTCTCAAAAGCCCTTCGACAGGTATAACTACACTGCTGAGATTTTCTGAATTCAAACCAATCCATATACAGTTAAACCTGTCTATAGCGCCCCCTCTTGGGACTCACCAAAATAGGGTACTATAGAGAGGGGGTGCTATAGACAAGTCACTTTTAATGTAAATCGCATCGTACTACATATTTAAAATCGGGTGCTATAGAGAGGGAGGCGCTATTTAGAAGGGGCGCTATAGGTTTAACTGTATATACATACAATGAAATATAAATATAAGATGGATATGTAAAAAATATTGATTTACATAGTACAGTTAAAAAAAGATTATTGGTTAATGCTAATGTTCTATTGAGTTTATGTGATTCCAGTAAATAACAAATTGGGAAGCCGGATATCATTGTTAAACCTACCGTATTTATTGAGGGTGTTAGGAAATTGAGGAAAACATATGTGCAGCACCACATGGTGAGGCGGCGCACTTTGATCAAACCTACCAATACACGTGTCTGGGGCGGTGAAGGGCTAAGGAACCGCGGGGGGAAGTCATAAACCACACTCCAGGTGTGTATTTGCATAGTCCCCGCCTACACTCCAATTCTCCTCTGGGTAAATCTCCTGTTCTCACCCAATGTCTAACTTGTTTTTTTTTTTTTTACTTGTACAGTAGAACCGCCATGAAAGGCCACTCAGGTTAGAGGACATCTCTCTACAAAGAACAGTTTTCATTTGCATAATTACTATTTTTGCTATTTAGTAACACTCTGGTAAGAGGACAACTCTCTTCAAAGGACAGTTTTCATTCGAATAATTACTATTTTTACTATTTAACAACTCTTCGGTAAGAGGATACCTCTTTCTAAAGGACACTTTGGCCATGCAATTAGATGTCCTTTACAGAGATGGTTTTACCGTACCAAATACACGTTTTGGAGGTTATTTTTATTTCTTCCAGTACTGAAAGTTCTCACTGATGAACTCTCTCCATCTCATTCTGACAACTTTCTATGTTTTTCCAGTCTGGTAGTTGGTCTAATTTGGTCAATCGATCTTCTCCAAGTCTTACTTACCTCTTTTCTAGTCAATAATGACTTAAACAATGGGTTTTCTCCCAGAATTTTCCATTCTCTTCTGATGATGTGGCCATAGTAATTCAGATAAAACTGAACTTCGAGGCTTTAAATCAGCCTTTTATAAATTTTAAAATTTTCGCATTGGTTTTCCATTGAAGACTTCGAGACTCGGCGCAACCTTTGCCATCAGAATATCTCAAAGGAATTAATCCTTTCTTTCATGGCTTTGGTGATATAGAGAATATAGTTTTACACGGGCTACTAAACAAAGTATATGATTTTCGAGCCTAAAAATGGATGTAGCAAGCAGACGAACCGCAATACACTATATCAAAGTACCAAGGTGTTGCAGGCTACCAAGGTTGTTCAAAAAGGTTAGATTTCCCAGGCTAGGGAAGATAAGAGAGAGACAGTTGTTGATTGGATAAGAAGAGTGAATAAAACGAGCATAATTCAACAGGTGCTGGGAAAAGATAAATTTTATTTTTGTAAAAATAATTTTAAAAAAACTTTTAGGTAAAATAAAAAAAAAAGTGAATAAAAAAAGAGGATTCCAAGATTCACATCTACTGGTGACACACTATGGGTATGCATTTACAAGTCTAAGTTTGGTAATAGCATTGTATACAGTATGTAAATAAAGAATTAAAATATTCTATGCAACTTGATAATAACTTTCTTTATTCTATTAACCTGATTAGCTTTCGAGATTAAAGCTCTTATACAGGCTTAAAATTATACTATATTTTGTATAATATATCTATCAGTTTTCTTATATTTCGATTTTTTCAAAATTACAATTTAAAAAAATCATTAATGGTTGAAAAAGTTGAAAAGGAAGTGGTTCACGTTTAAAAGTAAATATTTACAAGGCTTCCATCATATATCTGTCTTCCACATTTACATACAATATCTGGGATGTGAAGAAATCCAAATAATTTTATCGTATGCCTGTTTAAATCTTTTAGTATGTGAGGCCATTCCTCAGCATGCGGCTGGACGATAGAGTAAGAGAAGGAAGGACTCCGCAAGATGTCTCACGGTCCACTAATGGATTTTCACGCCTATCACTTTCGGCTTTGACGAAATGGCCCATGAAGGCCGAGCCAGTTATTCCATGTAAGGTCGCGTGAGTGAGTATTGGGCTTTCCTTGGCGGGGGCGGTGATGGATTGGGATGATTACCCACCGAGGACAAAGAAGTCAAGCCTCTAATTTGATGGAGAGAACCGGGGCAAACCTGGCCTACCGCAGTCCGAGTGTCTGCTGTTGCAGATATTGGCGAGTTTCTTCGACTTAAAGACCAGTAGACGATCGCTAACGTTTTAAAGCGTTTTATAGCCATGAAAGAAAGGATTAATTCCTTTTTGATGTTCTGATGTCATAGGTTGCGCCGAGTCTCTAAGACTTCAAGGAAAACTAAATCAAATTTCCCAAATTTCTCAAAAAGATATTTATTTTATAGCTTTGTTGTGTTTCAATTCTATGACTTAATATAAACATGAAGGCAATGGATAGATAAAAAGACAAATACTTCAATCATAAATAAAATTAATCCTGGTAGATTTTTATAAATTCACAAATATGCAAAGACAACTCTACTTCGAACACATAATGAAAGAAAATGGTTTAGATCTTGATGTTTGAGAAAATTTAAGAAGAAAAAGAGGAAGATCTCAATGAGCTGGCTGGACGGGGTCAAGGAAACCAGCGGTAGATCACTAGATGAACCAGGAGTGATAGTCAATAAGAGATCAAATTGAAGAATATTTGTACATATACATACCGAAAGTTGAACTCGACTTGTACACTAACAACAACAGCAAAATATTAAGACAAAGAATTTCCTTGATAGCTATCGTTTTTCTACAGATACTGGTAACCTATACTAACCACTACGATCCCCTACCTCACCAAACCACTCTCTTTCTATTATAAAATATGACTTATACACTGAATGAATTTTAAATTTAATCTTATTTGTTTATTGGTGTGTGTGTGTGTGTTTATAATTAGCAATGTAAATGAGTTCTATGAGAACAAGATAAAGTTATATGTGTTTGAAGTTACGTAATAAAAAAATATATAATGTTTATAGTATAAGGTCTTTTTGGTCGCAGTGGTACAGCCTACTCCACGCTGACGAGCGCCAACAGCGCGAAACGCGTTAGTGGATGGCTTTTCTTGATTTATCAAGAAATTGGGTTGGCCAAATATCAGGGAACAGGTTAAATCAATGAATAGTTTATTTCTGTTCCAACACATGCCGCTCTGCCTTCTGAAAAGCACATGAGCTCCTGGTTAGGATATGCCTTTTTATTTTTAATAGTATAAGGTATGTAGATTCCTATTTAAATAATTGAAAAAGACAAATAATCCATTCATGGTATAAAAGGCTTGGGTCGTGTGCAATTATCTTTGGTAATCTATTATAAGTTCGGGTATAGTGTGTTTTGTAATGGTTGGAACTTTCTTTTCACGAATTATGATATTGCCACGTGGAAAATTAGGGAAGACCAACTACGGGATAAGAAAGCAATTTATTTCAGGCAAGAACAAACTATGAATGGTAAACAAAAGATAAGCCACGATGAAAATTTACAGAGTAAGCAAAATATAAACATAAAAATGACCACTCTGTTAATAAGAATAATAAAATTGATAAATACTTTGTTACAATACACCCATACCTCGCTTTGCGTCGAGGTTACGTTCCAAAAAAAAAAAAACACGACGCAAAGTGAAAATATGTGAAGGCGCAATCAAAAACAAAGGTGTTGCCATATTTTAGAAAAAAAATTCAAAAAAAAAAAATTAAAGACTCGAATCCAAAACAACGCAACTTCGAAAATCTAACGACGCACAGTGAAAATCAATAAAAATTAAGCAGCGACGCAACTTCGAAAAAAACGCAAAACGAAACGACGCAAAGCGAGGTATTGGTGTATATAATTCCTTCTTCCAATACTGGAAGTTGATGACTTCAGGGAGTTCCTCATCTTTCGATACAGGCCGTGGTGAGGGACAACACCGCGCGTTGCGAAAATAGAAATACGATGGCCATGAAAATAATTTGGTTTTAATATCAATAAAATCTGTTTCGATTGGCACTGAAATATACAAGAATGCTGAGATGTTGACCATTATATAGATAAAGTAGGGGGGCACTTTTAAAAACACCTTCTGGAGATTTAGCAATCCACTGAAGACGCAGAGAACTATTTCAGAAAAGAAAAATATAGCAATAGAACTCTATAATTTCTACAGATCAATTGTAAATAGATTCATACACAAAAGAGGTAGTGAGGAAAGTTTTAGAACAGATGTGTAAATAAATCCACTTTTCAAATAAAGGCTCACGTGCACATGGAGAAAGGGAGAAAACAAAACTGTATTATTTTGTTGTTGTATGGCGAATCCACACAGGGCAATGGGCCCTAATAAAAGCCTTTTGTTGTTGTTGTTGTTGATAAACT
>CP092865.1:144600630-144661423 GCA_030710605.1 Cordylochernes scorpioides
GTGAGACCTAAAAACACCCTGCGTTTTTTTTTATAGTTCGATTCTTTTTCATTTAAAAAAAAATTATCAATATTCCTAACTTTTCTGCCAAACTGTAGAACTGGTAGTGTACAAGTTGAACTACTCTCATCGGCAAATGAATCAGAAAAATCTTGTGAATATTTGATTATGCTACGTTGGATAGGTATGTGAAACTGCATTTTTTTTGCCTTTTTCCTTAAAGCCAGAATAATAAAAGGGTACCATGGGATACCCTATCTTGAATTTCATCTCCTCATAACTCACATTTTGAATAACAGTCTGTTTTTCCAATATTCTGAGGCAGGTTTTTGTTGGACAATGATCTGTCTTAGATCGAATGATCGAATAAGTACTCTTCAGTTGACCAATCCAGGTAGAGGCGACTACACTACCCTAGGGATTGCAAGACGTCAGTCATAACGAGGGCTTCCGCTACCAGAATGTTGGGTCAGTCAGCAGTTATTACCGGGTCCACTTTAACAAGACTTCCACCCTCTTCTCATATACAGTTCTTAATTGGGATGGTGGAGACATTGGGTGGTTGCACGCTGCTGTTGTTCCAGTTTGTGGAATTTGAGACATAACAACTCTCGACTCTTCAGAAGGTATGAAACATCGAGCATTGAACTCGATGGGGTATTCAATTAAGAGATTTCTACTATTGGCGTTACCCACGTTTCTTGTACAAACTTATCTGAGCTTTCTCTCAAGTCACAGGTTCTTCCTCTAGTCTTTATCTAAAATTACTTATAAAATAGTTTTATGATGAAATCTCTGTCTATGCATAATACCTCTATTTACATTGAATGTTTTTAGGAAAACCTTTTCAACAGAAATTTTCAGAGAAAGAGATTTTAAATATCTAGACATATACACGTATTATATTTATATTAATATGTTATAATACCTTGAAAAAGGTTGGCGTTCAACCAACTGAAATATTTGTGAAATAAATGATATTTTTGTGATCCAATATATGCATTTTTAATTAAAAATTACATATATAAGTATATTGATTCTTAGTATAGCTTTCCTCATAAGTTTCTTTTCTAGAAGGGTTTCAGCAAAAATATTTTCAATATAAATACGTTTCAATATAAGTTTATCAGTATGTGCATGACTATCTTATATATAAGTATATCTTATAACTGTCTAAAAGTACTTTTATAAAAACTTCGAAAAATAATATATATTATATATAAATAAGGCCGTATATAAATATCCTATTATAACTCTCTTCGCCGAAGAACGCACTGAATACACCGTTGTACCCGACCGCCGAAGTACCATTGGATAGTGGGCTACCTAGACCGAAGGTCTGTATGCATGTACTATACCGATATCTTAGCTCAATTAGCCAAGGGAACTTGCTTGGAAAAGCCACCCCCTAACGACCCATGTTAGGAGGATTTTGTAACCCGAGACGCTGGTTTCGCCTAGCATTCCTCACAAGAGATCATTGGGAGGGCTAAGCTTATCCAGCGGGGGGCCACAGGGAGGGTGGTCAGACCCTGGGTTCCTGTGGACTCTAAGAATGGTGGTATAGAGGTTATGAGCAACCCTATATGCCTCCTCCACCATTAGAGTCCTCAAATTCTTGAAATGTTGAGGTTTCGTTGTTCCTTGAGCTTCTCGTTTCAAACGGTCAAAGCCTTTTAGACGAGGACACTCAGAAGGTAGTGCATGACAACCGGTTCTAGGATGCCTGCAAGCGCAGTGTTGGTCCAGTCCTCAGTGAGAATCTTGCCAGATATTCTGGAAAGGGGCCATGTCCAGATACCAGTCGGTTTAGGTTGCTTGAAAGAGGTTTTGATGAGCTTCGAGGTTTGGGGAACCACTCAAATGTTTCTCTTCAACTCGTCGCCTCTCTCCATCTCTTCGTCCACGACTTCAGAGCTTGATCCTTGATAGACTTGAGGAATTGGTTTATTGTAAGTGGCATCTTGACAGGGTGCCTCTGTTGCACAGGCCTGTTTAGCTAAACATGTCTGCCGTCTCGTTTCGTTGCCTTTGATGAGGTCATGCCCTTTCAACCCAGTGTAGGGAAGTGCGCTGTCCTCTCCGCAGCAAGTAGTGGATTATGTCACGGCCCATGTCGGACATCTCGTTGAAGATCAAATGAAGGATCGACATACAGTTCGAGTAGAGATGGTCAGGGGCGATGTCCTCCGCCCGAGCAATGGTCCAGGGCTTTCTTTATGGCTAGCATCTCCGCCTGGAAGACAAGTCGTCCTTCTGCTAGCCTAAAAGTCCGCTTGTCCGTGAGCTGTCAATCTCTAAAAACAGAAAAGGCACAGCCTGTTCTTTACTGGTTTTGCAGCCATCCGTGAAGATCTCGATACCCTTCTCCAAAGGTACCGCCGAAGCACAAGGAAACCCCCGCCGTACCCTACCGCCGAAAAACGCACTGAACAGTCCGCCGTACCCTACCGCCGAAAAAACGCACTGAACACTCCGCCGTACCCTACCGCCGAAAAACGCACTGAACACTCCGCCGTACCCTAACCGCCGAAGAACGCACCGAACACTCCGCCGTACCCTACCACCGAAGAACGCACTGAACACTCCGCCGTACCCTACCGCCGAAGAACGCACTGAACACTCCATCGTACACTACCGCCGAAGCACAAGGAAAACCTCCGTCGTACGCTACCGCCGAAAAACGCACTGAACACTCCGCCGTACCCTACCGCCGAAGAACGCACCGAACACTCCGCAGTACCCTACCACCGAAGAAGGCACCGAACACTCCGCCGTACCCTACCCGCCGAAAAACGCACTGAACACTCCGCCGTACCCTATCGCCAAAAAACGCAACTGAACACTTCCCGCGTACCATACCGCCAGATGCACAAGGAAACCCTCCGTCGTACCCTATCGCCCCTAAGAACGCACTGAACACTCCGACGTACACTACCCCGCCGAAACACAAGGAAACCTCCGTCGTACGCTACCGCCGAAAAACGCACTTCACCTCCGCCGTACCCTACCGCCGAAGCACAAGGAACACACCGCCGTACCCCTACCGCCGAAGAATGCACTGAACAATCCGCCGTACCCTACCGCCGAAGAACGCACTGAACACTCCGCCGTACCCTACCGCCCGAAGAAGGCACCGAACACTTCCGCCGACCCTACAGCCGAAAACGCACTGAACACTCCGCCGTACCCTATCGCCAAAAAACGCACTGAACACTCCGCCGTACCCTAACCGCCGAAAAACGCAACTGAACACTCCGCCGTACCCTATCGCCAAAAAAACGCACTGAACACTTCCGCCGTACCCTACCGCCGAAGCACAAGGAAACCTCCGTCGTACCCTATCGCCCAAGAACGCACTGAACACTCCGTCGTACCCTACCGCCGAAGAACGCACTGAACACTCCATCGTACACTACCGCCGAAGCACAAGGAAACCTCCGTCGTACGCTACCGCCGAAAATCGCACTTCACACTCCGCCGTACCCTACCGCCGAAGCACAAGGAACACTCCGCCGTACCCTACCACCGAAGAACGCACTGAACACTCCGCCGTACCCTACCGCCGAAGAATGCACTGAACAATCCGCCGTACCCCTACCGCCGAAGAACGCACTGAACACTCCGCCGTACCCTACCGCCGAAGAACGCACTGAACACTCCGCCGTACCCTACCGCCGAAGAACGCACTGAACACTCCGCCGTACCCTACCGCCGAAGAACGCACTGAACACTCCGCCGTACCCTACCGCCGAAGAATGCACTGAACAATCCGCCGTACCCTACCGCCGAAGAAACGCACTGAACACTCCGCCGTACCCTACCGCCGAAGCACAAGGAAACCTCCGCCGTACCTCCCACGCGGACCTTATCGCCACCGTGAATGGCCTGCAGCCGGGCTGACTTTATCGTCCTGATAAGCAGACGTACAAGGTTAAGGCCACCGAAACTTGCCTGCACAAAAAAAAAAAAAAAAAAAAGAGAGATAAATTGTTTCTTTTCCGCAATCTCCTGTGTTGATAAGGACCGTACAACTTTAGATTTACATCACTAACGGGGGCTCCACGCTATATCCTGCTGGCATATTAATCCAACAGGTACAAAACCAATTCAAATTTGTCGTTACACTTAATATAGCTTCATTCAGATATTAATATTTATCCAAAAATGCAAAATTCCAAACATCTCTGCAATTGATTAAGTTTATCTACCAATTTAGCTTAATCTCTTTCTATTTAGGTTGGTTTACCGACAAAGTATTTGGTATTTTTCCGCGAGGGTAAAGCAGAAATGGTACGGCTTGCACCACGCTGACGAGGGCCAACAGCCAGACACGCGTACGTGGTTAGCTTTTCTTGATTAATCAAGAATGGGTATTTGGCCAATTCTGGAATAATTAAAAATCAACGAATAGTTTATATTTATTCCAATAGATGGCGCAAGCCATCAGCAATTTTCAGTTGCACGATAAGGAGATGCCTTTTTCTTAAGAAATGGTTATGTTAAACAATTATAAACGTTATTTCCAATAATGTAGGTTTTTGGGAGAGCTTTAACAACTGGATCTAGGACTTTGCAATGACCTAGAAGCCCACTCTCCCCACAAGCATTTCGACAAAGTTTGGCCGAAATATTTAACCTCCTTCCTCGCTTTCTGAAATTCAGGCATATTTCACAAGAGAAACTTCCACATCTCCCTGCAATGCAAAAATTCTAAATGATTTGGTAGGACACTGCTAGCTACAATTTGCACGCATCCTTTGTAAATAAAAGCGTATTTGAATCTGACCCTTTTTAAGGATCATTTTGAACCTTTCGGTTATTTATTAAATATTTACATGCTGAGAGAATACGGATGTATATCATTTTTCACCATCATCTACAACATATGCAGTCATTGATATGAAAGTTGAGAGTCACGGAAGTCCATTCTCCTTATAATATTGGAACTTTCATCTTTAGTTGCATGTAGAGCTTACTCTACTCCAGTCCTAAAGGTTCTTGGTTCACATTCTTCTTGGTCTTCTTTTGTCAGCATGTAGGTTATTCCATTTCCGTCCTTGGTTCTCATTGTTCATGGTATTCCTCTTCAGCAACATATAGCTTTACTCCAGTCCTTGAATTCTTTGGTCCACAGTCTCTCTTCTCTGTCTTCCACTTTAACAATATGTAGCCTATCCCACTCCAGTTGAAATAAGCTACTGTATACGTTGTAAAACAAAAGTAGTGTAGTGTACGTAGAGTTTCAGCATAGTGAGTGACTTGCGTAGTGCACGTATATTTTCAGCAAGGTGAGTGACCACTATCCGTAGCGCACGTAGAGTTTCCAGCAAGGCCAGGGACCACTGTCCGTAGCGCACGTAGAGTTCCAGCAAGGCCAGGGACCACTGTCCGTAGCGCACGTAGAGTTTCAGCAAGATGAGTGACCTCTGTCCCTAGCGCACGTAGAGATTCAGCAAGGACGTCCATAGCGCACGTAGAGTTACAGCAAGGTGAGTGACTTCCATCCATAGTGTACGTAGATTTCCAGCAAGGACGTCCGTAGTGCACGTAGAGTTTCAACAAGGACGTCCGTAGCGCACGTAGAGTTTCAACAAGGACGTCCGTAGCGCACGTAGAGTTTCAGCAAGGACGTCCGTAGCGCACGTAAAGTTCCAGCAAGGTGAGTGACTTCCATCCGTAGTGCACGGGTAATTTCAGCATGGACGTCCGTAGCGCACGTAGAGTTCCAGCAAGGTCGTCCGTAGCGCACGTTGAGTTCCAGCAAGGTCGTCCGTAGCGCACGTAGAGTTCCAGCAAGGTCGTCCGTAGCGCACGTAGAGTTCCAGCAAGGTCGTCCGTAGTGTACGTAGAGTTCCAGCAAGGACGTCCGTAGCGCACGTAAAGTTCCAGCAAGGTGAGTGACTTCCATCCGTAGTGCACGGGTAATTTCAGCATGGACGTCCGTAGCGCACGTAGAGTTCCAGCAAGGTCGTCCGTAGCGCACGTAGAGTTCCAGCAAGGTCGTCCGTAGTGTACGTAGAGTTCCAGCAAGGTCGTCCGTAGCGCACGTAGAGTTCCAGCAAGGTCGTCCGTAGTGTACGTAGAGTTCCAGCAAGGACGTCCGTAGTGTACGTAGAGTTCCAGCAAGGACATCCATAGTGCATGTAGAGTTCCAGCAAGGTGAGTGACTTCCATCCGTAGTGCACGGATAATTTCAGCAAGGACGTCCGTAGCGCACGTAGAGTTTCAGCCAGGACGTCCGTAGTGCACGTAGAGTTTCAGCAAGGTGAGTGACTTCCATCCATAGTGTACGTAGAGTTTCAGCAAGGACGTCCGTAGTGCACGTAGAGTTTCAGCAAGGTGAGTGACTTCCATCCATAGTGCACGTAGAGTTTCAGCAAGGACGTCCGTAGCGCACGTAGAGTTTCAGCAAGGACGTCCGTAGCGCACGTAGAGTTCCAGCAAGGTGAGTGACTTCCATCCATAGTGTATGTAGATTTCCAGCAAGGACGTCCGTAGTGCACGTAGAGTTTCAGCAAGGTCGTCCGTAGCGCACGTAGAGTTTCAGCAAGGACGTCCGTAGCGCACGTAGAGTTCCAGCAAGGTGAGTGACTTCCATCCATAGTGTACGTAGATTTCCAGCAAGGACGTCCGTAGTGCACGTAGAGTTTCAGCAAGGTCGTCCGTAGTGCCCGTAGAGTTCCATCAAGGTGAGGGACCTCCATCCATAGCGCACGTAGAGTTCTAGCAAGGTAAGTGACTTCCTTCCGTAGTGCACGTAGAGTTACAGAAGAGTGAGACACTGTAAACATGGGGATAATGGTTACGTCTGCAGCTATTTCCTCCCGTAACCCAGTTGTACAAGAGCTGTTTATAGAAGTCTGGAGACGAATGGGGGCACTCGGGCTCTGAGATCTTTATCTGATGTTCGAAATTGTTACCTCCCTCCTTGTGTTGGTTCTGGAATGAGAGGTTCACCAACTTACTTATTCAATATTACAGATTTTATACTTCATTTGCGTCGGCACAGATAAGTTTCCATTATAAGGTGAAGATTAATAGTGAAAGTTATTTTATAAGAAATTGCACTTTATATATTTAGATTTCTTTAAAAGTAAAATAAAAGATACGAAATTTTATGCTACTATAATTATTTTATTGTTTCACCATTCCTGCACACTTTATAAACAATGTCTTTAATTATGATGCATTAGCGCGCCATCTGTTATCAAAATTCGAAACTAATATAGACGCGTATGA
This sequence comes from Cordylochernes scorpioides, assembly GCA_030710605.1. Taxonomy (NCBI): domain Eukaryota; kingdom Metazoa; phylum Arthropoda; class Arachnida; order Pseudoscorpiones; family Chernetidae; genus Cordylochernes; species Cordylochernes scorpioides. The sequence continues at coordinate 144,607,873 of CP092865.1, forward strand.
TTTTTTTTAAGTAAAACAATTTCTACTGCCCTTACTGTAATGGAAAAATTAATAGGAGTACCTGGCTCATCAGTGGTAAACCTCTCAGCGGTTTCGTCAGTTTTAATCTACCATACCGCCTGTTATATTGCATTTTTGGAACTTCCTTTTATAGTGATACTGATGCTAGACTCTTGGAATGGGTATTTAAAATTAACTATGGACATAAGCTTTGAGTACAGCAGAATTACATACAATTATAAATATATATAAAAGTGTATAATAATTAACATACCTTCGATCTCTCAAATCACTGATATATAATCTTTAAACAAAGAAAACAGATCAGCTACCATTTCATGGCTACAAATAGCTAAATAAGAGTCGAATACACTGACGGGAATGAAATTCCCCGAACAAGGACAAAATCCCGATAGACCAAAATCCCGACAAATTCAATTAGACATTAGAAATGAGATAAGCCAAGTGTAATACAATCACACCCCTCTCACTAGACTTCGAATATTTAAAAGACAGAATGTGTTAGGAATTGAATACGAGATTCACGTACAAACCTAATATAGAAAAACAAGTTTAAAAATTTTAAAAGAGATTTTTGTACTTTTCAGGAATATGCATGAGAGTATTTTGCTCCATTAAGGTATTACTTTACTTGTATTTTACTTTATCTAGATTTTACTTTAATTCGTTTTTACTTTTATTAAGTTTTATATGTTTTACATTAGAATTTTGGTTGTATTTTCGGTGTGTGCCGTAAGCACAATCAAAAAGCCATAATTAATTAATTTAATTTTCGATAAAACATTGAAAGACGGTGGATTTTGAACCTGTTCGGATTTTTGTCTATCGGGATTTTGTTCCGTCAGGATTTTGTCTATCGGGATTTTGTTCTGTCGGGATTTTGTCCCGTCAGGATTTTTGTCTATCGGGATTTTGTTCCGTCAGGATTTTTGTCTGTCGGGATTTTGTTCCGTCAGGATTTTTGTCTATCGGGATTTTGTTCTGTCGGGATTTGTTCTGTCGGGATTTGTCCCGTCAGGATTTTTATCGGTCGGGATTTTGTTCTGTCGGGATTTTGTTCTGTCGGGATTTTTTCCCGTCAGATTTTTGTCTATCGGGATTTTGTTCCGTCAGGATTTTTGTCTGTCGGGATTTTGTTCTGTCGGGATTTTGTCCCGTCAGGATTTTTATCTGTCGGGATTTTGTTCTGTCGGGATTTTGTCCCGTCAGGATTTTTGTCTATCGGGATTTTGTTCCGTCAGGATTTTTGTCTGTCGAGATTCTGTTTTTCCAGGATTTTTTGTCTGTCGGGATTTTGTTCTGTCGGGATTTTGTTCCGTCAGGATTTTTGTCTGTCAGTATTTTGTTCTGACAGGAATTTTATCTGTCGGTATTTTGTTCTGCCAGGAATTTTGTCTGTCGGTATTTTGTTCTGCCAGGATTTTTGTATGTCGGGATTTTGTTCTGCCAGGAATTTTGTTCTGTCAGGAATTTTGTCTGTCGGTATTTTGTTCTGACAGGATTTTTGTCTGTCAGTATTTTGTTCTGACAGGAATTTTATCTGTCGGTATTTTGTTCTGCCAGGAATTTTGTCTGTCGGGATTTTGTTCTGCCAGGAATTTTGTTCTGTCAGGAATTTTGTCTGTCGGTATTTTGTTCTGACAGGAATTGTGTCTGTTGGTATTTTGTTCTGACAGGAATTTTGCCTGTCGGGATTTTGTTCTGCCAGGAATTTTGTTCTGTCGAAATTTTGTTCTGCCAGGAATTTTGTCTGTCGGTATTTTGTTCTGCCAGGAATTTTGTCTGTCGGGATTTTGTTCTGACAGGAATTTTGTCTGTCGGTATTTTGTTCTGCCAGGAATTTTGTCTGTCGGTATTTTGTTCTGCCAGGAATTTTGTCTGTCGGTATTTTTGTTCTGTCAGGAATTTTGTCTGTCGGGATTGTGTTCTGTCAGGAATTTTGTCTGTCGGTATTTTGTTCTGCCAGAAATTCTGTCTGTCGGGATTTTTTCTGTCTGGAATTTTGTCTATCGGGAGATTTTATTCTACCTGAAATTTGTCTGGCCGGTTTTATTCTGCCAGAATTTCTGTCTTTCAGGATTTTGTCCTGTCAGGATTTTCGACTATCGAGATTTTGAACCAGTTAGGATTTTCGTCTGTGGGGTTTCGTCCCTGTTGGGAATATGTCCAGAACCTGTTAAATACTCTATCTTACAACATTTAAAAAAACATGTTTATTTACATGTATATAATGTATACAAACATGTTTAATTAAACTGGTGAAACTATTGGAAGGGTTCAATCCTGATGAACCAGGCCTTCCCATTATTTTTATCATTGCAGTAAGAGCAGTAGAAAATTGATTTATTTAAAAAAGAATCAAACGCGTCAAAAAATAGTTAAATTTTCTAATAACAGAATGCGCGCTAAAACATCATAATAATAAAGTGGAAAGTCCTTTATGCTGTCTGTGTGTTGCCTTTTTTTTTCTGAAGGAGACAGATGCAAATTTGTTCACAACATGGTTACCTCATGTGTCTTCAATAAAGGTCACTGTGTTCAAATATCTTTCAGAGTTATTGTCCGAATCCTGATATACATGCTGAATGGTACAACTTCCTTAAGTTTTGTCCATGGATGTATATGCATTTATGCACATTTATATTGGCCAAATATCAGGAAACCGGCTAAATCAACGTTTAGTTGAATTCAGTTCCAATAGATGGCGCTCTGCCATCTAAAATTTCATGAGAACGTGGTTATATTATGCCTTTTCTTAAATTTTAACATATATTATGGAAATTATAGTACGTGATTGTAGAATATGCAATATAACTTTAATTCAGACTGAGGTACCATTCAAATGATAAACCATTAGGTACAGTCAAAGGTATTGTCACAGTTAAATGAGAATTTTATTAATCAATTGATACACTTTGTGAGTGATGTTTCCTTCACAACAAAACTAGAAACAAGAAATGAAAAAGCAGTTACAGAATTTACATACCTTCCTTATATAACATTGAACATAAATTTATTTACATATTTACTAATAGAGACATTTGCTTTACATTTGATTTACATAAAACCAATTTCGTGACAATATATTTATGGAAATATAGTACGTGATTGTAGAATATGCGATATATCTTAATTCAGACTAAGGTACCATTCAAATGATAACCATAAGGTACATCAAAGTATTCAGTTGACATGTTCAGTTAAAAGATCCGGAAGCCAACCATGACTTAGCAGTAGTAGACCCTTATATAGCATCCATAAATGTTTTAATAGGTGAATGTATTGTGGTTTATGATGCACTGATACAATTTATTGCACCATAACATAACACCCTTGATTAATAAATTTATGATCTTATGTTATATTCTATGGAAAAACGGCTGTTAGGGTTCCATTCATCGTTTTATGTCTAATTTATTATCCTTAATCGTTCGCTCTAAAAGTTTTTGCGTCGATATAAAATAGCCACACACACAGGTAGCCGTTTTCATATCATTCGACCGCTCTTGTGAGGATAGTGAGAAGTTTGGGATAGAGTGTGGTTTTACCAGTTCAACTTATGTTGCCTAAACAGGCCTTGGTATTGGTTGTATTTAAGCGGAAGAGTTATGCTAGGAGCTAAAAGACGCTTTGGACAAAATTAAGGAAGTTTACCTTTTAGCATGTTCTATGGATGATGGGCTACCTAGACCGAAGTCTGTACGCCAACAAGTTTGAGGCACCTATGGATAATGGGCTATCTAGACAGAAGTCTGTACGCCAACAAGTTTTGAGGTGCCTATGTATGATGGCTACCTAGACCGAAGTCTGTACGCCAACAAGTTCTGAGGCACCTATGGATGTTGGGCTATCTAGACCGAAGTCTGTACGCCAACAAGTTCTGAGGTGCCTATGTATGATGGGCTACCTAGACCGAAGTCCGTACGCCAACAAGTTCTGAGGTGCCTATGTATGATGGGCTACCTAGACCGAAGTCTGTACGCCAACAAGTTCTGAGGTGCCTATGTATGATGGGCTACCTAGACCGAAGTCCGTACGCCAACAAGTTCTGAAGCCATCTAGAAGCCCGAGTAGAAAGAAATGGACGACCTGACCTGGAGAATCAAGGGCAATGTTGTAACATCAACAAACAAACAAACCCAGCCGCCATTAAGGGACAGCTATTTCTGACTTATTGTTCCCCACCGCTACAATGCATCCCATAATGCTGTCTCGGACAACTTTACAAGCGCACGCTGTCTAAATTACACTGAGACCGTAAATAATTGTAAACAAAAAAACAACAGGTGTGTAATTGTAAAGCTTAAGATATATGACAGCTTCTAAAGTTTGATAAACAGTACGAGACATCTTTGTGAAAACTGAACAATTTCACACCTGCACACCTTTCACCTAAATGTAATTGAGATCCATTGTGGAATCCAGTAGTATTGTCTCTTACCTAATTAAGTTATATTTTTCAAAGGTTTAGGTCTTTATCAATTTCAGAAATAGTATGAAGCATGTAAAAATAAAAGAAGGACATCTCTACCGGCAATATACACTCATGGACAAAACCTAAGGAAGTTGTACCTTTTAGCATGTATATCGGTATTCAGACAATACTCTAAAATATACACTCATGGACAAAACCTAAGGAAGTTTTTACCTTTTACCATGTATATCGGGATTCAGATAATAACTCTGAACGATATTTTATACACAGTGGTTTATATTAAAGACACACGAGATAACCAAGTGTGATAAAATTGCTTCTGTCTCCTTCGAAAAAAAATGCCACTCTCCTTCAAAAAGACTATCGGTGACATAAAAACATGAAACTTTCTTAAGTTTTGTCTATGAGTGCAAATACAAATACTATGCCCCATAGTCTTAAAATCATGGTCTATAGGTGGATGGTAGGAATTTAGCAGAACTTATGCTTGGAATTTCCTCTGACCCCAGTCTGCTAGTTTGAAAATATGTTCAATAGATAATCCTTTTGTTTCAATTTTGATAGGAGAGGTATATTTTCTCTATTTTTATAACCAAATTCTTCCAGCAACATTTAATGAAGTACATCAGCTCAAACCTCAATAAAATAGATTTATATTTTACGTATTCCAAAATAATTATTCGGTATTTTTATACACCAATGCACAAAGACTTTCCACTTAAGCAAGTTTTGTCCATGAGTATATGAGAAAAAGAAATATTTGTATGCACAGGCACAATATTCCAAAACGTATCTAGATGAAAGATTGTTACCAATATAGAGGGAGATGCGAAGAGTCGTTATTTCGACACTGGAATATGCAAATTATCGAGATAATTTGCATATCCTAGTCGCATACGTTTCCGCAATTTTTGACGTCTCCGTATGAAACTTTGAAATATTGTCTGGAAGGAGTTAACTCCGTGTCATTGTTTTAATCCCGGAATATGCAAAATCTAATGGACTAATGATGCAATACTAATGTGACGTTTACCAAGAGAGATTATAACCTAAAATAGAGCTAAAACCAGTTCCTCCTGGAGATGGTTTCTCATCAGAGACACTGTTTCAGTTTGAAGACTCTTCATGACTTGTCCTGTCTTGACAGAGTTTCTGATAAAAGACCACTTCAAGGAAAGACCGTGTTTAACTATGTTTTTAGGCTGTGGTCTCTCATGGTGGACATAAGTGGTATTGTCTATCCACCTCTTTCCTCTCTTCTTGTTAAAAAAACTATGGTTTGACTGCACTCGTGCATAAGACCTAACACCAACTTATATTTGCAAGCCTTCTTTGGACAATGAATTAGAAGAACGGAGAAGAATTCGAAGAAGGGAAATCGTAAGCTGGTTTGATAGAATCAGGAGAATAGATAGGTCGGTGGGACGAATGTCGATTTTCGACAGCCACGATCTAAGCTCGAATCCCGCATTCGGTACTTTTTTTTATGAATACAATTTTCTCCAATGGCCCCCCGATTCTTACAAATATCCAACTCCGACAGTGAGTGTAAATAATCAAACATTGATACGGCACATTTGTAATTGTAAAATTTATAATCAAGAAAAGCCAATCACCTACGCGTCCTCATGCTGTTATCCCTCATCGACCTGGTATTCAAATATATACCGTTTAGAGAATTTCAAAATTTATATAATTTGTTATTTAGTTTAAACATGTGAGGTTTGTTATTATATATGTAATTAATAAGTAGTTAGCATATAGTAATATAAAGGGGGGAAAAAAGTAACATCAGCAGAACATCGACGGTTAAGCGTCATAGGCTGGTAAAAAAAGGAATAAGCGAAGAGAAAGTTTCATAGAAAAGAGCAAAGACAGAACCATGATAATAATTTTCCAAATATTAAAAGTAAGCTAATTAGAGAAAGATAAGTTTTTCCCCCTCTATTTTCTCTCTTGGTGAAAGAAGATAGATTTTTTTCGAATATTTTTTTAATTGTATAGTTTATTTAAAAAACAATCTAGTGTAAAACTAGATATATAGAAAGAAATCCTGGAAGTATTTATTATAACCCCCTCTCTAGATATAGAATGGGATGTCGGATGAAGTGTTGTATTTCAAAGTCGATCAAAGGGTGTTGAGAGTGGGGATCTCATTAGATAGAACAGCGGGGGTCGGGTGGGAGCCTCTCCGTGGGTCGGGATGGGAGTGTTAGGTATCTCTGTCTGGTATGAAGACACTCGTCTTCAACCCCATTCTCCCCGATTATCCTCTACTTACTTCTTCCTACCAGAAGAACGCTTCACGATTTGCGTGTCAACCTTGCGCAGGGGCCAGCTAATCTTCCTCTGTATCGTTCCAATTTTAGTAAAGTATCCGCCAAACAAGTGTGTACGTTCCTACCAGAAAATACAACACCACTAGACCAGAGTTCGACAATCTTTTGAGTTGGAAAAGTTAAAAATTACAATTTACAAAATTTCAATTTATTAAAGATCCACAAAATGTTTTTATTCCAACAATAAATAGTATTAGATGCATTATGCGCCCCATCTGTTATCAAAATTGAAACTTTATAGACAGGAAGATTCTTTTTAAAAATAAACAATTTCTAACGTCCTTACTGCAATGGAAAAATTAATGGGAGGGTTCACCACTGATGAAGGCCTGGCTACTCCCATTAATTTTTCCATTGCAGTAAGGACAGAAGGAATTGTTTATTTTTAAAGAGAATCATACACTTCTATAATAATTTCGAATTTTGATAATAAATATAGTATAATCCCCATAAATAAAGTATTTGTGTATGGAACTAAAGACCGCAATCCTTCAAATCCAAAGAGCCGCATGTGGCTCGCGAGTCGCAATTTGCCGACCTCTGAACTAGACCATTAGTTCACACTCCGTACATGCGTATAATTCAACCTAAAAAGTTTCGATGTAATGAAATCGAGAACTATCCTTACACAATACTTACATTAAAGACATCTACCCATTATAATACTCTAGTTCCCCCAACAACCCCTTTCCTGCTACTATCCCCCTTGACACATTGTAAATAACATTGCTAATTATTGTAACTAATGTATATACCCTCTTCTACTTGGAGAAAGTTGTATAAGACCAAAAGGTCATAACAGGGACTTTTGTGTTGTTACTACTGTTATTCTTGTATGTACCCTACATTTCTGTGCTTGAGAATCCGTATAAGACTAAATTGTCTTAATAAAGCTTTTTGTTGTTGTTGTTGTTGCTTACATAAAATATGTCTATTAGAAACACCAAATTGTTCCTGCGGAGAAACTGAACAAACTGCTCTTCACCTTATCTATGACTGTCCGAACTTTACAGAAGTGAGACAATCGATTGTTCCCTGATATAAATCATTTAACTATCTTACATCAGCCACTTTGTCTATATAAAATTTATGAACTCTGTCGAATAATACATGTAAATTTGTAAATATTTAATTCTAAGTTCTAATTTGTTTGGTTTGTTTTGTTTGTTTCCTCTGTAATAAGTGCAAATAGGTCAATATCGCACCTGGTTTATTAATAAAATGAATGAAAAAAAAATATCCTTACGCAACGATAATTGATCATTACAGAAGATCAAACGTCAGATCCCTCTAATACAAAGATTAAAATCGCCATTACCAATATGAATCTTTAATACAAACCTGAAATATAGTTTTAAAAAGTACAGATTACTTGAAGGACTGTATTGAAGTAAGTAAGCTACATGCTGATAAAGAGCTCTTGGATCAAGGAAGAATTGGACTCCTTAACTGTCAACTAATGGTTGGGAGATGGCACATGGTGACGAATATTGTTAAACCTATAAAAAAAAAAACGACAATTCGCTGAAAAGAAGAGTTCTTTTTATATATAACGGCAATACAAGTTTTCGGGCTCAACAGCCCTTTGACAAGTATAACTACGTTACTGAGGCTTTCTGAATTTAAACCAATCCATATACAGTTAAACCTGTCTATAGCGCCCCCTCTTGAGACTCACCAGAATAGGGTACTATAAGAGGGGGTGCTATAGACAGTCACTTTAATGTAAATCGCATCGTACTAAGGTATTTAAAATCGGCGCTATAGAAGAGGTAGGCGCTATTATAGAAGGGGCGCTATAGACAGGTTTAACTGTATATACATACAAAGAAAAGAAATATAAGAAAGATCGCAAAAAAAAAAAACTTATTTACATAGTAAGTTAAAAAAAGTTATGTTGGTTAATCTAATGTTCTATTGATAGTTAATGATTACATAATAATAAATTGGGAAGCGAAGACTATATTGTTTAAATCAACTGTATATATTGAGAGCGTTAGGAAATGTGAGAAAACATATGTGCAGCACCACATGGTGACGGCGGCGCACTTTGATCAAACCTCCCAATACACATGTCTGGGGCGGTGAAGGGCTAAAGGAACCGCGGGGGGAAGTCATAAACCACACTCCATGTGTATTTGCATAGTCCCCGCCTACACTCCAATTTCTCCTCTGGGTAAATCTCCTGTTCTCACCCAATGTCTAACTTGTTTTGTTTTTTACTTGTACAGTAGAGCCGCCATGAGAGGACACTCAGGTTAGAGGACATCTCTCTACAAATAACAGTTTTCATTTGCATAATTACCATTTTTGTTATTTAGAAACTCTCCGGTAAAGAGGAGACCTCTCTCTAAAGGATACTTTGGCCCTGCAATTAGGTGTTGTCCTTTACAGAGAGGTTTTACTGTAAAAGTACAAATGGTAGTAGTTTATTCTTATTTCTTCCAGTACTGGAAGTTCCCACTGATAAACTCTCTCCATCTCATTCTGACAACTTTCTCCAGTCTAGTAATTGGTTTAATTTGGTCATTAATCTTCTCCAAGCCTTACGCTCCCTATTTTCTATTCAAAAATTACTTGAAAACAATGGATTTCTTCAAGAATCCCCGATTCTCTTCAGATTATGTGACCATAGTAACTCAGATAAAATTGAACTTCGATGCCCTAAATCAGTCTTTTATAAATTTTTAAGATTTTCTCATTGTTTTCCTTGAAGTCTCGAGATTCGGGGCAACCTATGACATCAGAACATATCAAAGGAATTAATTCTTTCTTCCATAGCTTTGGGGTAAGGATCCAAGATTCACTTCTACTGGGTAACTATGGGTATACCCATGTACACACACATTCACAAGTTTGGTGATAGTTCTGTATACAGTATGTAAATCAAGAAGTAAAATATTCTATGCAACTTAATATTACCTTTCTTTATTCTATTAACCTAATTAGATTTTGGAGATTAAAGCTCTTATACAGGCCTAAATTATACTATAGTTTGTATAGTATATCTCTCACAATTTTATTATATTTCGATTTTTCAAAATGACAATAAAAAAAAATTAATTGATTTTTAAAAGTTGAAAAGAAAGTGGTTACCATTTAAAAGTAAATATTTACAAGGCTTCCATCATATACTGTCGTCCAAATTACATACAATCTCTGGGATGTGAAGAAATCAGAAAAATTATCATCTTATGCCTGTTTAAATCTTTCAGAATGTGAGGCCATTCTTCAGCATGCGGCTGGACGATAGAGTAAGAGAAGGAAGGGACTCCGCAAGATGTCTCACGGTCCACTAATGGATTTTCACGCCTATCACTTTCGGCTTTGACGAAATGGCCCATGAAGGCCGAGCGCAGTTATTCCATGTAAGGGTCGCGCGAGTGAGTATTGGGCTTTCCTTGGCGGGGGCGGTGATGGATTGGATGATTACCCACCGAGGACAAAGAAGTCAAGCCTCTAATTTGATGGAGAGAACCGGGGCAAACCTGGCCTACCGCAGTCCGAGTGTCTGATGTTGCAGATATTGGCGAGTTTCTTCGACTTAAAGACCAGTAGAACGATCGCTAAACGTTTTAAAGCGTTTTATAGCCATGAAAGAAAGGATTAATTCCTTTGAGATGTTCTGATGTCATAGGTTGCGCCGAGTCTCGAAGACTTCAAGGAAAACCAAATCAAATTTCCCAAATTGCTCAAAAAGATATTTATTTTATAGCTTTGTTGTGTTTCAATTCTATGACTTAATATAAACATGAAGGCAATGGATAGATAAAAAGATAAATACTTCAAGCATAAGTAAAATTAATCCTGCTAGATTTCTAAATTCACAAATATGCAAAGACTAACCTACTTTAAACACATAATGAAAGAAAATGGGGTTAAAAAAGATGTTGATATGGGGAAAATTGAAGGATGAAGAAAGAGGAAGATCTCAATGAGCTGGCTGGACGGGATCGAGGAAACCAGCGGTAGATCACTAGATGAACCAGGAGTGATAGACAATAAGAGATCACATTGGAGAATATTTGTACATATACATACCGAAAGTTGAACTCGACTTGTACACTAACAACAACAGCAAAATATTAAGACAAAGAATTTTGATCGCTATCGTTTTTCTACAGATACTGGTAACCTATACTAACCACTACGACCCCCTACCTCACCAAACCACTCTCTTTCTATTATAAAATATGACTTATACACTGAATGAATTTTAAATTTAATCTTATTTGCATATTGGTGTGTGTGTGTGTTTATAATTAGCAATGGAAATGAGTTCTATGAGAACAAGATAAAGTTATATGTGTTTAAAGTTACGTAATAAAAAAATATATAATGTTTATAGTATAAGGTCTTTTTGGTCGCAGTGGTACAGCCTACTCCACGCTGACGAGCGCCAACAGCGCGAAACGCGTTAGTGGATGGCTTTTCTTGATTTATCAAGTAATTGGGTTGGCCAAATATCAGGGAACAGGTTAAATCAATGAATAGTTTTATTTCTGTTCCAACACATGCCGCTCTGCCTTCTGAAAAGCACATGAGCTCCTGGTTAGGATATGCCTTTTTATTTTTAATAGTATAAGGTATGTAGATTCCTATTTAAATAATTGAAAAAGACAAATAATCCATTCATGGTATAAAAGGCTTGGGTCGTGTGCAATTATCTTTGGTAATCTATTATAAGTTCGGGTATAGTGTGTTTTGTAATGGTTGGAACTTTCTTTTCACGAATTATGATATTGCCACGTGGAAAATTAGGGAAGACCAACTACGGGATAAGAAAGCAATTTATTTCAGGCAAGAACAAACTATGAATGGTAAACAAAAGATAAGACACGATGAAAATTTACAGAGTAAGCAAAATATAAACATAAAAATGACCACTCTGTTAATAAGAATAATAAAATTGATAAATACTTGTTACAATACACCCATACCTCGCTTTGCGTCGGGGTTACGTTCCAAAAAAAAAAAAAAAAAACACGACGCAAAGTGAAAATATGTGAAGGCGCAATCAAAAACAAAGGTGTTGCCATATTTTAGAAAAAAAAAATCAAAAAAAAAAAAAATTAAAGACTCGAATCCAAAACAACGCAACTTCGAAAATCTAACGACGCACAGTGAAAATCAATAAAAATTAAGCAGCGACGCAACTTCGAAAAAAACGCAAAACGAAACGACGCAAAGCGAGGTATTGGTGTATATAATTCCTTCTTCCAATACTGGAAGTTGAGAACTTCAGGGAGTTCCTCATCTTTCGATACAGGCCGTGGTGAGGGACAACACCGCGCGTTGCGATAATAGAAATACGATGGCCATGAAAATAATTTGGTTTTAATATCAATAAAATCTGTTTCGATTGGCACTGAAATATACAAGAATGCTGAGATGTTGACCATTATATAGATAAAGTAGGGGGGCACTCTTAAAAACACCTTCTGGAGATTTAGCAATCCACTGAAGACGCAGAGAACTATTTCATAAAAGAAAAATATAGCAATAGAACTCTATAATTTCTACAGATCAATTGTAAATAGATTCATACACAAAAGAGGTAGTGAGGAAAGTTTTAGAACAGATATGTAAATAAATCCTTTTTCAAATAAAGGCTCACGTGCACATGGAGAAAGGGAGAAAACAAAACTGTATTATTTTGTTGTTGTATGGCGAATCCACACAGAGCAATGGGCTCTAATAAAATACTTTTTGTTGTTGTTGTTGATAAACTAAGGAAGCAGCGAGAAATTTATTTCTAAAGAAAAAGATGAAAGATAAAGGGAAAGATAATATTTAGGGCCATTTCATAATATTTGGCTGATTTTCAAAATTTTATTCATTTTGTAAAATAACTATTTGTTTTCGAAATATAGAACACTGCATATAAAATTAATTAATAGGCATTTTAAAATGGCACTTGGAGACCGTTACTATAGCCTTCATTGATAAGGTACATGAGGATTTCATCAAATTTCCCAAATTGCCCAAAAGGACATTTTATAGCTTTGTTGTGCTTCAATTCTATGACTTAATATAAAAATGAAAAATTCGCTGCTAGAATAAATCAATTTGGAAAATTGATGAAGGCCCATCCTTTTTTCTCTCTTCCACAAAATAGACACAAGGCTATTAAGTGCTTTACGTCTATTTTGAAAAAAAAATATTGTTTTGAAAATAGAGCAATCCATATTAAAAAAAAATCATTATCATCATAATTAATGGGGAAGAATTCTATCAGTGAAATATGATCCAAGAGGAATGATCTTTATTTTCAATTAACAAATGGTAAAAACTTGTGGCAAAAGATTCTGCTCCAAAAATTGAATTGACTGCATAAACATATCGACTTATAATCCGTCGACAATTTATAGAAATAGAAAAACAAAATCCCAAAGGATGAGTATCTTATAAAATAAAAGGATTTAAAAGCACGAATGTTTCTTTTATACATAATACAAACTTCTACTCCCCTTACTGCGATGAAAAAATATATTGGGAGGGCTTGGCTCATCAGTCGTGAACCCTCCCAGCTGTTTCGCCAATTTAATGTATGTATTAATTTATGCCTAACTGGCCTTGTCTTTATTGTTTGCGGAAGAGCATTGCTCGAAGCAAATATTTGAATGTAATTCTACTGTCCTATATTACGCACGTTTTTGCTTTGTGTATGTATGAGTATCTTATATTTAATGTTTACGTTTCAAGCTTTCGGGTATTAATGTCCCATCTACAGTAATAATCTGCCTTTATTATTATGCCTTTTATTATCTAATATATATAGATATGTTTAAACAAGATAAAATCCTCTGGAGTGACTTGGTAAAGAGAGAAAAATTCAAAGACAAAGAGGATAAGTTTCTTTTTATGAACATGCGTTCGAGCCTTCGGGCACAATGTCGCCCTTCAACAGCGACATTGTGCCCGAAGGCTCGAACGCATGTTCATAAAAACAAACTTATCCTCTTTGTCTTTGAATTTTCTCTCTTTACCATATAGATATGTTATAATAAATTATTGTCGTTGGCTTACTATTAAGAACGGAAAAATACGTCCAGGGTAGCCGAGTGGACAAGGCACCTGCCCGGTAAGCAGAAGGGTGTGGGTTCGATTCCCGCCCCTGGACACTTTTTATTTTTCCGTTCGCCATTACTCTTCATGTTTCACCTTTCCATACCTCATCCTCAAAGTTAGAAATGTCGCTATTTCTCTTTGAAAATAAATTTCGATTTTTATAAAAGAAACATTCGCGGTATAATTTCAATTAAGATATTTTGTTGAGATGAGAAATTAATTATTGGTTCTTTTAAGTGCATGAATACTTAATGGTGTTGTTGTAGGTGTGTCATCTTGAAAGAAAGCAGGAGAATAATTATTTACTATCAAGTAGCTTTATTTTAAATTACTTAAAGAAAATTAGAAAATTACAATATATGTTTATATATATAAATTTGGATATATACAGTATATGTTATAGAAAAATATTATTTCTTTTTAGAATTAAAATTTATATTAAAAAAATTACTCTGTTGGATCGAACGTCAGAGGACGCGCTTCCCCTATAAAAAAAAATGTGTTGTTGTTTCCAGATGGTCGGCTCAAACCGTTTGTAAATTATGTAAATAAGTTTTTTTTTTAATTTTCCTTATTATACTCGCCTTAAGACCGGCAAAAACCGTTCTCTAATTATGTTTTTATATTAATAATAAAAATTAAAGCAATAATGATCTGAACTATTTTTAGCATTATTACCACGACTGCAAAACAATATCGTAAAATACTCATGGATACCAAAATCAAGCAACAGATAATAATTCTGTATATTTCAAAATATTCCAAAATTAGCAGAAATTTTTTAAATTTATGTATTGATAGTTTGAAAGCGAAATGCCTCCAAGGAAAATACCTGAGAGAGAAAGTGACCTGGTAAAAAAAGGAGACAGTTGTCTATGTAACGGCGACCCAATTATGAGACGGAGGCGTTTGATGGAGTTCTTTAATGGAACGGAGGACACCTGGAGATTACCGCCGTCCCAGACCTGTGATTATCCCACACAGGATGTGGTAGCCTGGGTTGTCTACCTTCTAACGGTGTAACTACCTCTTTCAGGATGTGGTAGCCTGGGTTGTCTACCTTCTAACGGTGTAACTACCTCTTTCAGGATGTGGTAGCCTGGGTTGTCTACTTTCTAGCGGTGTAACTACCTCTTTCAGGATGTAGTAGCCTGGGTTGTCTACCTTCCAACCGTACATTTATCCCGTACAGGCTGTGGTAGTCTTCTTTCCAACGGTAAATTATCTTGAGATTTCAGTTTCAGTGCTCCACGCTGAAGCCAAATCTGACGTTGGACACTATGACCAGCATCCGTTTAACGTGAAGATCCTTGCTTCCTAATTATATTACAATGGCACGTATCTACAGTTCCAAATCTGACAACATGGTGCCTAAGAGAATACAGGATCTCTTGCTAGATGCAATATACGCTCTAATTCTTCAATCTTACACCACACCTATTGGGAATTTAATGTTTATGCTGTCAATTAAATTTTTGGGGCAGACTCTCTTCGCCACAAGTTTTTACCATTTGTTTTATAAAAAAAAAAAAAAATAGATTATTCCTCTTGGATCATATTTCACTGATAGAATTCTTCACCCTTAATCGTGAGACTTCAATCGATCACTTTTGAGGTTTTACGCAGCAATGAGGAAAAAAATAGAACAGTAATCGACTTAGAAAACTAAGAATATTGTATCATCAGAGAATATGTCGCCTAGACAAATAATATATTTAAAATATACAAAAGAATTATAATTAAAACTACGATATATATGTCTTTCAGAGTTATTGTCTGAATCCCGATATACATGCTGAAAGGTACAGCTTCCTTAAGTTTTGTCTATGATTACTCATTGACAAAACTTAAGGAAGCTGTACCTTTCAGCATGTATATCGGGATTCAGACAATAACTCTGAATGATATTTTATATGCCGTGACCTTTATTGAAGATACACAAAATAACCAAATGTGGACAATATTGCTTTTGTCTCCTTAAAAAAAAAATAGACCACTGGCGACATCAAAGACTTTTCACTTCCTTAAGTTTTGTCTCCATAAGTGTATACATATCAAAGATCTTACTGAGCGAAATACGAGATAAAGTGATAGTGTCTCTATTAAATTCACGTCCTTTTTCTTGCAGCGTTATGAGCGGCTTTGAAGCTGTAAAGTATATAAGGGCATCATCTTCTTGAAGGGAAGTTTTGGCTTTAAAGTGGCGCTGGAATCCCTGAGTTAGTTGTGGAAAAATGTGATTCACAGCACCAATGGCCTCAAGTTCGACGATCTTCCGTTTGTCTTCCCTAATCTACCCAGCATCTCCACCGAAATGTCACGTAAAAAATGAGGAAAGAAACATGAGGATAAGACAAAAAAAAATTGATTTATTCTGATCAAAATACATAATTAAACTTTCATCGAGGTAAGGTCAGTATAAGTTTGATGTATTTGTGAAAATAAACATTCGTGTCTCAATGTCTTCTTTTGTAATATATAGATGGAGCGTTATTGCTTTGTAATAATTAAACTTTATTTATATTAAATGAAATAGAGGCAAGAAACTTTCTGAGTATCAAAATATCAAATTTAATAATATGTTAATTAAATAAATACCTATTCTGCTACAATATAGAAAGAGTTGAATGCAGAAGTCTTAATCAAGAAGTCATAAGAAAAGCAATGATAGAAAGCGAAAGAGTCATTTCTAAACTCAATGAGCCATTGTGATGTTTCTTTCGGCCCAGAAAGATGATGTCTCTAGCAGTGTAGTGAAGAGACGGCCATTTTGATCGATAGCCCCGCTAAGAAATAGAATTTTCTTCTCAATTTGTGAGAGTCCGGTAATTAAATCTGATTGGTTTTAATTGGGCCCCAGCCTCGTCCTGGAGGCCGGTCTTCAATCACGCCTCGCCCGCCCCGGCAATTCTTGTTGTTGTTGGAAGTTTTTGTTGGGACTTCACTCAACATTTCTCAACTTATTTTTCAATTCAACGTATAAATCGTGCCAATAAAGGCTTATCATATGTAGGAAATTTTCATCCAAAGAGCAATATTCGATGTAATATTTGAATATTGAGTACAAATATCAGGTCTCCAGGTGAAAGTGTCTTTTCAAAATCCTTTTTAACATCTAACTTTCGGATACAAACTCCCTTCTATAGGAGAAAACAGGGTTTTAATATTATATACTCGCAAAGTAGTGTAGTTCCTCAAGCTGCATGAAGCTATCTTTTTATGATTAAATGTCTGCAGAATCTATTAAATTTCTTTCCCTATTATAAAATATTTGACACAGATATGTTCTGACTATGTGACTTGATGTTGTCAATGCTGGTTTAAATTGTGAATTCCAATATTTTCTGTTCATTTTCCAGTGAAAATTTCACAAATCTATTTTCTCTAAGGCATGTTAGCAATCTGAAGTAGATTCCATTACCTGTTATTGAACGCTTCACGGTTTTGCGTGTCATCTTTGCGCAGGGGGCCATGTTAATCTTCTCAGGATTGTTCCAATTTTAGTATATGTACCGCCGAACACGAGATTTATCTCTCATTGATTATTTAGTGATTCTGGAACAACTGTTCACAAGGAATAATATAATACTATGTGAAAACAGTTTAAATCAACGTTTAGTTGATTTATGTTTCACCAGATAGCGTTCTGCCATCTAAAGGTTTATGTGAACATGGTCAGGATATGCCTCCCTTTTTATTTTAATAATACTATATGATTTTTTTAAAGAGATTGAGCAATCCATAATTAAAATTATATTTAAAAAAGATGCATATATTCGATTTATAATTATTTTAATGTTCCAATATTTAGAGGGGCAACTCGCCTCTCTTATCATATTCTTTCATTGGCCTCGTAGAACGAGAGTGGTATACGCGTGCTTGCATGTTTTGGTGAAAAACACAAACATCCTCGATAAAGATAGGGCGAGTTGCCCCTCGAAATATTGGGACATTAAAATAGTTATTAAATACAATATATGCATCTTTTTTGAATATATGAAAATGTGCGAACATTAGCAATTTCAGGAATATAGATATGGGAAACTTGGCGAAATGGTGATAAAACATTTAAAAGATCGATTTTGTGAGTGGTAGAAAGAGATAATGTTGAGAGGTGAATGGAATCGTCACAGTCGATAAGAGATTGTAGATATAGGATAAGAGTGATTTCAAGACAGGTAATGAGACAATCCTTGCTTCTAATTATCGCCCAGAGATAAGTCAATTCAAATACTGAGATAAAGAAGGTCAACGTTTCTTTAAGATTACATAAGTTCAATAGGAGAAGAATAAATATCTAACGAAGAATTTTTTTTCTATTATAAAATCTTCTATCTATAAAAATATTTCAAACTCCGTGGTCTTTCAGTTGATGTAATTCTCTTGATATGTATTATGACCAAAGACAAATTAAGAAATAAAATATTTCCAGCTTTCCAACCCAATAATTCGAATTTTTTTTCGATGTAAAAAAATCAGACTTAAAAGATAAAGAGAATTGCACCATTCGAATGACTATGAAGTTCTGAAGTTTGTGATTAAAATACGATTTTCTAATAAAATAAAATTTTAATTTTCGTATTTATTTTCCTTGGAATATGTCAACTCGGAAACTATTCAAAAATAAAAGATGTAGTACTTAAGAAAATAAAATACCTTTAGTTTGTTGTTTCCTCTACGCTCAATCACAAAGTATATTCTCATTAAGTGTGTGTAATTCGTGCACCATTCACTCTATGCAAACTCTATACAACTGAAAAGGCGCCCAACGTGGGGTCCGAGTGTAATGGTATATGCGCTACTAAATATGTTATAGAAAAATGCATTTTATTAGATATTATCTGTTCCATTGTTCAGATTTGGATCACTTAATTTTCAACAGCACCAACGGCATGCAGACATATAATATCATAACGGTTTGATGGATTAACTTGGAGAAACCGCTAGTAGGATATACGAGAGTTTATAAAACATATCACGATTTGAAGGAATGGGTACTATGAGATATATATGATTGCCATAATATGAAGATAAGAAAAACGAATCAAATTTGCCTTCTTTTAAAATACACTCATTGACAAAATTTAAGGAAGTGGAGAGTCTTTTATGTAACCACTCATCTTTTTTTTTTTTCGAAGGAGATAGAGACAAATTTGTTCACACTTGGTTATCTCATGTGTCTTCAATAAAGGTCACTGTGTATTATCTTTCAGAGTTATTGTTTGAATCTCGATATAAATGCTAAAAGGTACAACTTCCTTAAGTTTTGTCCATGAGTGTATATTTCAGAGTTATTGTCTGAATCCCGATATACATGCTAAAAGGTACAACTTCCTCAAGTTTTGTCCATGAGTGTATCTTTCAGAGTTATTGTCTGAATCCCGATATACATGCTAAAAGGTACAACTTCCTTAAGTTTTGTCCATGAGTGTATCAAGATTTGAAGACATCGTCAACGATGGGATTTATATGAATATCAAACAATGCTACTGGAGATAAGTTTCTTTTATCTTTATTTACATAATCTCGAGCTTTCGAGTATTTCTCAGCCCTTCTACAGGAGTACTAGAAACGTATAAACGCCGTTATACGTTTTTATTATGTACTCCTCGAGATTAGGTTAATTAAGATTAAAGAAATATCCAGAAGCCTGTGGCATGTTTGATTAATTCCTATATCTCCAGGGGATTTAAATCAATTGAATATTTTTGACTATACCGATGCAAGTATGAGTCTACTTGCTTCTTCAAACTTCTGTTTATCAAATATACAAACTAAAAGAAAAACAAGGCGTTGCTGTCATTGTGGCAAGGAAACCCAAGACTCGAGACACCTACTGCTGGAATGTCCACTCTTCTTTAGCGCTAGACAACAGACGGTTAATAATGTTGTAGATCTATATCAATTTGTAAATACTAGAGACAATTATCACAGATTTAACTATTTTTGTAAATATATTTATGATTATCTTTCTAACCTGAAAGGTTCAGGTTCCTAATATATATTATTGTTTCTCTTTTTTGTTTTTGATTACCTTTTCTTATAATATGTTTATAACTGTTTCTGTTTATAAAAATGTAAATAAACGCAATTATCCTTAACCGGGATATCGCGTTTTGTGTGTTGAAATGAATTAAAAAAAAAAAACAAGGCGTTCTATAATAAATAAACACATCGTTTAGGTTTCAGTTTTGTATTGAAATAATATCAAATTGTTTACAATCATTTCTTGTATAACAGATTCGTACAATTTCGTGTAAATTCCTTCAATATACGTGCAGATGAGAAATATGGAAAGGTAATTAAAACTTGGTGTAAAAAAGAAACGCCGCTCCCAATATCTTAGAGTTCGCTGTCTCTCATCCATCATCCATCTTTTCAATTTTAATCCTTTTTGTTCAAATTCTCGATCCCCTCGCCACGCTATACAATCCTACCTACAACAGGATATCCTCCTTTAATTTATATTTTCCAACACTTTGGGAACATTCCTAACATTCAAAATTAATTTCAAATATAAGAAAATTGCGATAAACCTTTATAAGAATATCTAAAAACGGTTCTCAATATGTTTCTTTATTACAAATCACCAGGAGCTTTCAAGGTTTCGCTTTTCAACATGCAAAATACAACTGAAGGTGAGCACGGAGGGTGAGATTGACTCAATGATGGCTGTTTATGTTTTGATTTGAGGTATACGAGATTTAAATTAGAATGGATATTATAACAATTTAATAAGAGCCATTATTATATGTTATAATAACCATTATAATTTAAATCTCGCATATCCCAAATCAAATATATAAATAGCCATCATTTAGTAAATCTCACCCTCTATGTTCACTCTTAGTTCTAATTTCCCCCGTTGAAGCGCAAAAGCTTGAAAGCTCCTGGTGATATGTAATAAAGAAAATTATTGCGTATCTTTTTATTGTGAATAAGCGAACTTTCTCAGGCAACGAAGCTCTTCTACTGTCTTAACAATGTCAAATTGAGAAATAAAAATTGTTTATTATATATAAAAATAAAACATGCATACACGCAAACGTGCATAACGAAATCAAAACTTTAAAAAATCCTCTAAAATATTCAATTATTTCATTTATTTAAAACGGATTTTAAAGTTTTGATTTCGTTATGCACGCCCGCACATGAACAGATGAATATTTGTTTATACAAACACTTTGTATTTATTCACTTGGCATTGTTAAGCCAGTAGAAGAGTGTAGTTGCTCGAAAAAAAAAGAGCTCGTTTATTCACAATAAAAAGACACCTATTGTTGATTTTGAATTAATTTTGAATAACCTTTAATAATTATACTCAATGATCTTAACTTGTATTCATTGTTTGCGGATTTTAATAGAAAATTAAAATAAAATAATCATATTCTATATATAGCAGAACTTTATTTACATATTTACATAATTCCGAGCTTTTTAGTCTTCATCTCTATATATAGAAATGTAGTAATCCAATTATAAAGGAGAGTTTTTATAATCAATTTATCATCATTGTTTAATGGTAATTTTTCCAGGAGTAAATGAATTCGTAAAAAGAAAGAGTAAATCTCCCGTCAAATGAAAGGCAATAACTATACACCATCTATTAACCGTCTTTGCAAACTAGCAGACTCGTTCAGTGACGTGTCCATTTTATTTTTATAAGGTTGTCCCAAAAGTTCGTGTTTTCTTAAAACGTTGTTATTATTTGGCGAATAATTTTATTACGGCGAATACATAATAATACATAATACAATTACTTTATACATAATAAAAATACATTATACATAATATTATAAAATAAATAAACTTTCCAGGGTTAAGTTTCTTGTTCAAATATTTATTTTCACACAAGCTTTCAGACTTGTCAGTCCTTCAACAGGAGTATCACGATAATAAATTGATGATATATATTTTATTTTATATACAAATTATTTTTTAAATATTTTGAATATTTATGATATTGAAAGGGAGAGAAAATATAACGGCGAATAATATTGGTATTTCAACTTTTTGCAAGTATTTACGAACTTTTGGGACAACCTTGTATAAATCAATTTCTTCCTAATAAAATTATCATTGAATATTTTGACTATACAATTGGTCTAATCACTTTACTATCTAAACATTACTTTGGCAAATTCTGAAGACCCCATAGTGGATTTCATGAAATTAAAGTCCACCCTGTACTGACCAGAATCATTAGCTCGAAATTTTGTTTTATTTTATTGCATTCAATAGTGGAATTGAAGATGTGTATAATACAAGGTTGTCCCAAAAGTTCATAAACACTTACAAAAAATTGAAATACCAATATTATTCGCCATAATATTATTCGCCGTTATGTATAATATCTTTGTATTATATACTAGCGGATGTGTATCCGGCTTCGCCCGGGTTTTATCCGAGTGAAAGTTTGCCTAACGAATATTATATATTATGAAGTATAATAAACAATGTTAAAGATTAGTTTTAATTATTAATCAAGATTGTGTGTAAATATGTGAGAAAGATGTAATATCGTTGTTGTTTTCTTGGCCGACTGTTTTACATATGGTGTTATCTTAAAATTGCTTGTTTTGAATATTTTTTTAGATTGAGATTATTAGCTAGTATGTAAAAAAATTAACTCTCTGTTGAATTTTTTTTGTATTTATATATAAATAAAATTAACTCTGTTGATTTTTTTTGTATTTAATCGATAACACCGAAGTTACGCATGTTAATGTTAGGAAAAATATTTTGATGTTAAGCAAAACCTGCTCCATCTCGTTTTACATAAATGTTGAAAATTTGGTCTAAATTGATGCATTGTAACGAAAGTTTTTAGCGAACACCACTTATAAAATTTGCATTTTATTAATATAGATAAAGTAATTTTATTATGTATTATTATGCAAAGCGCGCCATCTGTTATGGATTTTCGAAACTATTATACACACGTATGATTCTTTTGAAAATTCAATTAAATTTTCCATTACAGTAAGGACAGTAGAAATTGTTTAATTTTCAAAAGAATCATACGCGTCTATAATAGTTTCGAATTTTATCATGTATTATTATTATGTATTCGCCATAATAATATTATTAACCAATAAGAAAAACAAAACTTTTAACGCCTTGCCAAATGCTTTATTTTTATTTATTTACTAGCCGAATTACCAGGGCAACGCCCGGGTTTTACCCGATTAAATGCTTTTATTCAAATACTATTCGTTACAATTATAAATTGGCGCCGTGGATGTCACTCTTGTGAAACGTCCCGCTCCAAACTTTGTGTCTGAGAAGCGATATTTTTATAAAGAGATGATCTGGCTTTGTGTCTTCTGCTCGAATGAATTTTTTTTATGTTAGAATTTTGTTCCTGCATATTAAAAATGAACTGGCTTCACCCGTGGTCCCTGCTTTTTGGAATTTTTCCCCGATATAATTCCCGATATAAACATGATACAGCAATATTGTCATCATTTTCGGACTAAAAGACAACTATTTTTGCCCAGAACCTTTCAATTTCATTTTTTATTGGCTAAAAATCCGATAAATATCTCTTCCAAATTTTTCTCTATGTCCTGTCAAAACAACACGTTTTACATGTAAATTAGGTCAGCTGATATTACTTCCCATCTTCACCGCTAGAGGCGCTGCTTGCGAGCGAAAAGGCAAATTTTCAACGCAATTTGCAAATAACTCGAATAATATTCGGGATAGAGACCTGAAATTTTCACTATAAATTTTTCCAGCTTCTACTATATATACTGTTAAAATTTCAGTCAGATTAGTTACGTATTGTGGACGTGTATAGCCGACATAGAAACAAACACATTGCAGTAAGGGCAGTAGAAATTGTTTTATTTTAAAAAGAATCATACGCGTCTATAATAGTTCTGAATTTAATTAATTGCAGTAAGAAGAGTAGAAATTGTTTTATTTTAAAAATAATCATACGCGTCTATAATAGTTTTGAATTTTGATAGTAATGTGTATATTTCTAAACACTTTTATACACACCAAGAGGGAATGTGAATGTGCGGAAGAGTGAAGCCAGGTTTACCAATAAGAAAAACGTTTTAAGAAAAACACGAACATTTGAGATAACCTTATATAAAAAATCATGTAAATTTCGAAGCGTGTCAATGGTAAGGTGTATATTTCTAAACACTTTTCTACACACCAAGGGAATGTGAAGGTGCGGAAGAATGTAAAAGCTTGTTATGTACTTTATGAGTGAAGCCAGGTTTGCCTAATTGCTTCACGTTAAATTAGAGGAAGTGTACGCGGAACTCCTACTTTTACCAACGCCGTGTGAAGGAACATTTATAACGGGTGGAGTTAAACAGCTTCATGGCGTGTTATATTGTTATTTTAGGAGAATGCAGAGCTCAAATTGAGATTGATTTAGATAAATGATTCTGGAATTATTATCGTGTTTGTATGGATTCTGTAATGGCACGGTGTCTCACCTCTTTTTTTTTGCAAGAGGTAAAAGCCGAGATATTTTAAGACTAGATTATACGCCCTTTTTAACTCTGATTCTAAATCTATTGAAGCTGAGATTCTGTATCTCTTAAAGCCTAGATCCTTCAACTTTTAAAGTTGAGATTAACATTTCTTAAAGCTGAGATTTCACATCTATTAAAGCTGAGATTTTAATTTCATAATGCCTAAATTTTTACATTTCTTAAAACAGAGGTTTTATAGTGTGTTGCATTGTTATTTTATGAGAAAATAGCTCAAATTGAGATTGATTTAGATAAATGATTCTGAAAATGTGACGGATTTTGTATGGATTGTATAATGGCACGGTGTCTCACCTCTATTTTATGCGAGAGATAGAGAGGAAAAAGCAGAGATATCTTTTAAAATAGAAAAGATTCTACGCTTTTTAAACTCTAATTCGAAATCTATTGAAGCTGAGATCCTGAGATATTAAAGCCTAGATCCTTCAACCCTTAAAGCCGAGATTTTATACCTCTTAAAGCCGAGATTTTAATTTCTTAATGTCTAGATTTTTACATTTCTTAAAGCGGATAATTTATGTTGTGTTACATTGTTATTTTAGGAGAATGCAGCAGCTCAAATTGAGATTGATTTAGATATATGATTCTGGAAATATAACGGATTATGTATGGATTGTGTAATGGCACGGTGTCTCACCTCTATTTTATGCGAGAGGTAAAAGCTGAGATATTTTAGAACTAGATTCTACGCTCTTTGAACTCTAATTCGAAATCTATTGAAGCTGAGATCCTATATCTCTTAAAGCTTAGATCCTTCAACTTTTAAAGCCGAGATTTTAATTTCTTTGAGCTTCGATTTTGACATTTCTCAACGCAGAGATTTTATGGTGTGTTGCATTGTTATTTTAGGAGAATGCAGCTCTCAAATTGAGATTGATTTAGATAAATGATTCTGGAAATGTGATGGTGTTTGTATCAAAATGTATAATGGCACGCGGTGTCTCACACCTCTCTTTTGTGCAAGAGGTAAAAGCTGAGATATTTTAAAAGTAGATTCTACGCCCTTTTAACTCTAATTCGAAATCTATTGAAGCTGAGATCCGGAGATCTTAAAGCCTAGATCATTCATATTTTAAAGTCGAGATTAACATTTCTTAAAGCTGAGATTTCACATCTCTTAAAAGCCGAGATTTTAATTTCTTAATGCCTAGATTTTTACATTTCTTAAAGCAGAGAATTTATGTTGTGTTACATTGTTATTTTAGGAGAATGCAGCAGCTCAAATTGAGATTGATTTAGATTTATGATTTTGGAAATATGATGGATCTTGTATGAATTGTATAATCACACGGTGTCTTGCATCTTTTTTTATGTTAGAGAGAGGGTCGAGATATCTTTCAAACTAAGAAAGATCCTACGCTCTTTTAACTCTAATTCGAAATCTATTGAAGCTGAAATCCTATATCTCTTAAAGATTAGATACTTCAACTTTTAAAGCCGAGATTTTAATTCTTTTTTAAAGTTGATTTCACATCTTTTAAAACCGAGATTTTAATTTCTTTGAGCCTCGATTTTTACATTTCTTAAAGCAGAGATTTTATATCTTTTAAAGCCGAGATATCTCAAAGCTGAGGTTTTAAAATTTCAAAGCCGAGATTTTAATTTCTT
Organism: Cordylochernes scorpioides; assembly: GCA_030710605.1. Lineage (NCBI taxonomy): Eukaryota > Metazoa > Arthropoda > Arachnida > Pseudoscorpiones > Chernetidae > Cordylochernes > Cordylochernes scorpioides. The sequence continues at coordinate 144,633,864 of CP092865.1, forward strand.
AAAGCTGAGATTTTAATCTCTCAAACCCGAGATTTTTGGTATCTTAAAGCCGAGATTTTACATCTTTTAAACCTGGGATTTTAATCTCTTAAAGCTGAGATTTTTGATGTCTTGAAGCCGAAATTTTACATATTTTAAACCTGAGATTTTATTCTCTTAAAGCTGAGATTTTTGATATCTTAAACCCGAGATTTACATCTTTTAAACCTGGGATTTTATTCTCTTAAAGCCTAGATTATACATTTCTTTAAGCAGATTTTTTATATATTTTTTAATGTCGATTTTACATCTTTTAAATCTTAGATTTTAATCTCTCAAAGCTGAGATTTTTGATATCTTGAAGCCGAATTTTGCATTTTTTAAGCCGAGATTTTAAATCCTTTAAAGCCAGGATTTTAATCTCTTAAAACTAATATTTTAATCTCAAAGCCGAGATTTTAAATCCTTTAAAGCCAGGATTTTAATCTCTTAAAACTAATATTTTAATCTCAAAGCCGAGATTTTAATCTTTTAAAAGCCGAGATTTTATATCCTTAATGCCGAAATTTTACATCCTTTAAAGCCAAGATTTTAATTTCCTAAATATGAGGTTTTAATCTCCCAAAATTGAGATTTTTTATTTATTTTATTTTTACTTTTAAAAACAGAATTTTACATCTTTTAAAGCTAATATTCTAATATTATAAAGCCAAGAAGATCTTATGTCCCTTAAATACGGGATCCTAAATCTTTCCTAAAGCTAAGTTTATAGATCTCTCAAAGATGAATTCTCGAGTCCTAATGTGTTAAAATTTTAAATCCTGAAAATATTTAGATTATTCTCTATTACCTATTCCCATCGCTCCGATTTTCTACTCATTAATTTGAAGCAGTTAAAATTGAGATATAGATAGGATTTGAGTTACTTGTGTATATGTGTGTGTGTAATTATACGGTATGCAAATATGTAAGTCAGAGAGTCTGAAAATGTCTTGATATTGGCTGGCTAAATATTGAGATCAAATGAACGCTTCACGATTTTGCGTGTTATCTTTGCGCAGGAGCTATGCTAATCTTCTCTGTATCGTTCCTATTGTAGTAGTTGTACCGCCGAACAAGCGTGTACAAAGGAAACTGACGTAGATCCAATCACACAGAATACACATACTACAATATTATAGAATTTGAATCCTTATAGAAAGGAATTGGTTGTGGAGTTCTTATTAAACTCTTTAACATCATTTCGAGGAGTATTGGAAGTTAGGAGATCTATTAAGAGCCAATTAAAACAGGAATGTCAGACATTCGACGCATTCTTTCTCATGAAATGTCAACGTTAACTTGACAGATGATATTAATGTCACCTGTTTTTGACATGCCGTGTTTGGTTTTTTACGATAGGACTTCCGCGTGAAGGATTGAGGGACTTTTTTTGTGACGCTTCCTGCGCGTCGTGTTCAATTATAACTCTTGGGCGCGCAAGCGGAACCTCCTAGTACGCCAATGCGGCCCTTGATATGGCGTTGAGAAACTTCTATACTCATTTTACTATAGAAAGAATTACCATCTTCCAATTTATAATACAACAACAGGAGAATTGGCTGGAAGTGGTACTTCTAGGTCTCCTGTTGATGTCCATATTGACCTGAAAATTTGATAAATAAAGAATGGTTAAAAGAAACCTGGCCTTGAATTGCTTATTGATTTTGTTAAATCTTCCAATTTATATGGTGGTGGTGTCTTGGCTATACATTTATTCTCCATAGAATGGGGGGTGCCATTGCCCTGTTAGTCAGCCACATTTCAGAGTTCCCTGTTCACGGTTACCGTAGCGGCTTGGGGCTCATGACACCGTACTTCACCCTACAGGGCAGTTCCTTACTTGTGGTGCTTCTCCTGCCCACCATGTAGAGGAGTATTTCGTTTATATACTCCTATAGAAGGGTTCACAGTACCCGATAGCATGAGAGAACGTTTAATAAATAAGAAACTTATCCTTAGAGCCTACGTTCTATTGTAATTTAAATCTCAGAGGATTCTTTCAATATAAATAAAACATCTTACTAGTGTACATACTGCATGTAAATTTTGTTGAGATTCTTAGCACATCATTGGTGAGCTCTTCCAGCCATTTTACCAATGTAATCCACCAAACCATTATTTATATTGTATACATGCATCTAATATGAATTTTTTAGGTATTTTACTTTTATAGCCAATGCTAGAAAGGAATTATTGATTAACGTATTCAAACTGGGAATCTAAAAGTAGCTTCATTTTAATGAAATTGTTCCCAAGAACATTTATAGCTAAAATTTATTAAATTTGAACTTTTTAGCATGTATATCAGGATTCAGACAATAACTCTTAAAGATATTACAGCGACCTTTATTGAAGACACACACATATATACACTCATAGGCAAAACTTAAGGAAGTTGTACCTTTTAGCATATATATCGGGATTCAGACAATAACTCTGAAAGATACACTTATAGACAAAACTTAAGGAAGTTGTACCTTTTAGCATATATATCGGGATTCAGACAAAAACTCTGAAAGATACACCCATAGCCAAAACTTAAGGAATTTGTACCTTTTAGCATGTATATCGGGATTCGGACAATAACTCTGAAAGATACACTCATGGACAAAACTTAAGGAAGTTGTACCTTTCAACATGTATATCAGGATTCAGACAATAACTCTGAAAGATATTACAGTGACCTTTATTGAAGACACACATGTTGCACTCATAGACAAAACTTAAGGAAGTTCTACCTTTTAGCATGTATATCGGGATTCAGACAATAACTCTTAAAGATATTACAGTGACATTTATTGAAGACACACGAGATAACCAAGTGTTAACAAAATTTCCTCTGTCTCCTTAAAAAAGCAGATAATCGGAGACATAAAAATATGAAACTTTCTTGAGTTTTTCCATGAGTATAAATTCCTATTTCGATTGAAAGAAGTAAATTGCCATGTATCCATGCAATAGAAATAATAATACGAATCAGTTTCTAGTAACGCCACTTACTACTGCAATAGTTACTTATCACATGAAATTTACTAGTACTGAATGATGTGGTAATTATCGTGAAAGTTACAACTATTGTACATCACAATGTGCAATACATTTTTACCTATGGATAATTTATTTTTGACTTTGTACATATTATAGAGAGGAATAAGAAATATTTAGCTTTATATTTTATTTATTTAAATCACATTACTGTCTATATTCTAATGTGAAAAATATATAAGGAAAGTCTGGCTCATAAGTGGTGAACTTATCTCAGCTCGTTGGCCAGTTTGATGTACCATATAGCTCTATTATTATATTTTCGATTTTTTTATTTATATTTCCGGTATTTTAAAGATTTATTGATGAAGGTTGTTGTTGTTGTCATGTTCAATGAAGAGCTTCAGATGTCTCCATACATCTCTATCAAAGCAGCAGCAATGTCCACTATCTTGGGTGTATAAAGCTGCTGCTCTGGGTCTATGTCAATTTTATGCAAGGCTAAGGACATTGCTGGGTATGAGAATATGTGGGTAGGTGTTAGTTCCACACCAGGACAGTTGTTGCATGTCCTATAGGTTCTTGTGCCATCTGGATGTATTGTCATTCCTTTATAGTGTTTTGTTCTAAGTCTTGTTATAGTTTTTGTCAGTTTTCTCTCAGAGTTTATTTCACATATTTGATATTTTCTTATTTTTTGTTTAATTATCTTGTATTTTGCCAAAGCATTAGCGTCAAATACTGACATTTGTTCTTTCCTTTGGCTCAGCTTTCTGGCTTCCTTTGCCAATTCATCTGCCATTTCATTACCTCGATCCCAGCATGGGCAGGAATTCATTGTAGAATGCGGTTCTTCTTCAATGGTTCCATTTGATGAAGGTGTTTAAGGGTTTTACTGATATAGGGTTGAAATTTTGTAAAATAATATTGATGTTAATAGAGGTTAGATATATATTCAAATCTTCTTTTTCTGCATCGAGCATTGTTCTTCAGCGGGAATACTATAAATATAATTTGTCTTTTTTGGTATCAATTAATTATAAGGCAAGAAAGCACGCCATCTGTATTGAGAAAATGTACTAATAGTGAGTTGCTATCTTTTATTCAAATAAAATTATTTTCTACTGCTCCTACTGCAATGAGAAAAATTAATGCATGTTATATGCAAATTTAATTGTATATTTTATATGGGTAGAGTTTTGAGCATATGAAAGAATAAGAAGAAATTATTTGTGTGAAAGAAAAAATACTTCATTGATGGAATTAATCAGGGAATAGTTCCAATGGTCCTCAATTCTTGCAAAAGTTCAACTCCACCAGCGAGTGTAAGTAACCAAACGGGGCTATGACACATTTGTAAGTGCAAAGTCGAACTGCTTTTCACATGTGTAGACATGTGGTGCGCTTACAGTAAAAGCAGTCGCCTACTTCTAACCACCATGAATCTCTATACAGTCGGTAAATTCAACTATTCCCTGATTTTTTCTTATTATCCCTAGTACACATTTTACAGCTATTGATGACCATGGTGGTTAGAAGTAGGCGACTGCTTTTACTGTAAGTGCACCACATGTCAACACATGTGAAAAACAGTTCGACTTTGCACTTACAAATTTGACATAACCCCGTTTGGTTACTTGCACTCTCTGGTGGGGTTGGACTTTAGCAAGAATCGGGAGCCATTGGAGCTATTTCCTGATAAATTCCATCAATGAAGTATATTGTCCTTTACATAAATAATCTCTTATTATTCCTTCACATGCTCAACTCTGTCAATATAAAGCATATAATTTAAATTTGCATATAAAATGCATTAATTTTTCTCATTGCAGTAGGAGTAGTAGAAAATAATCACTTCTTTTTCTTTAAATGCTACCGTGAAGCATGTGCGGATATTTGTTTGAATTCTTCTCTGTAATCAATAATTATTGAATACATGGAATAATTCAAACATTAATTAGCACATGCTCCACGATGGCATCGAAAGAAAAAGAAGTGATAGAGATTGCGTTATATTTACTTCACTATGTCAATTGTAGGATCTTGTAGAATCCAACCTTGTCCTAGCAAGGCCTTTACCAAAATAGTACTAAAGAGAACCAATATAGCTGTAGCTTTCTTTGGCCGAGTTTTTTTACAATTGAAACATTCTTTGTCTTTTCACTCAACACGTTATCTTTAGGGTTTGTTTGCATGCTCAGGAATAAATTAATGGCATGCCTTGTTTCTCAACCAATTACCTCTATTCTCTCTGAAACTCCATTCTTCAGGGTCGAGTAAATATTTGGGGATCAATCCCCGCTAAGTGTTTTGGCTTCCAGCGTAATTGGCCACCCGCAAGGTGATGACAGTCACGGCCTCATCCTACATGTGGTTGATGCTGCTAGCTCTTCTTTACTGGGTGCATAGTGGATTGCATATACGTGTAGTGCAGCTATGTTTACAAAGAGACGCACTAACAAATGAGATTATTGCAGTTACACTATAGCATATTATAAGAACGACAGCTGTATTTAGCACAGATATTATAAGATTGACAATTGCACTATAGCACAGAGATTATAAATGCAAAAGCTGCACTATAGTACATGGTTATAAATGCTATAGTTGTACTATAGCACAGAGATTATAAAAGCGAAAGTTGCACTATAGCCCAGAGATATAAAAGCGACATCTTCACTATAGTACATGGTTATAAATGCTATAGTTGTACTATAGCATAGAGATTATAAGAACGACAGCTTCAGTATAGCACAGAGATCATAAAAGCGACAGTTGTGCACTATAGCACAGATATACTATAAGAACGACAGTGGCACTATAGCCCAGAGATATAAAAGCTACAGTTGCACTATAGCACAGAGATCATAAAAGCTACAGCTGCACTATAGTACATGATTATAGAAGCGAAAGTTGCACTATAGAACAGATATACTATAAGAACGACAGTTGCACTATAGCCCAGAGATATAAAAGCTACAGTTGCACTATAGCACAGAGATCATAAGAGCTACAGCTGAACTATAGCACAGAGATCATAAAAGCGAAAGTTGCACTATAGAACAGATATACTATAAGAACGACAGTTGCACTATAGCCCAGAGATATAAAAGCTACAGTTGCACTATAGCACAGAGATCATAAGAGCTACAGCTGAACTATAGCACAGAGATCATAAAAGCGAAAGTTGCACTATAGAACAGATACGACAGCTTCACTATAGCACATAGATCATAAAAGCGACAGTTGTGCACTATAGTACATGATTATAAATGCTATAGTTTTGTACTATAGCACAGAGATTATAAGAGTGACAGTTGCACTATAGCACAGATATTTGAAGAGCGAAAGCTACTACACTAAACGGATTAAAAGAGTAACATATATGCACACTATATCTCTTATATTTTGAAAAGGGTACTAAATATTCAATATATAACACATATATTTTAAAAAGGGCACTAAAATTTCACTATATCACATATATTGAAAGGGCACTAAATTTTTTCTATAGTACGCGGATTTAAAGAATATCTTCACTATATCTTTTGATCATAAGAGTTACCGCTCTACTATAGCAAAGAGATTGCAATGTTATATAATCACTATGTACAGCATAGAGATTAAATGATTAACAGGTACACGGTAGAACATAAATTATGAGTATCATATCATCCATTCATACAGAAAGCATTAGAATATGTCAATTTTATTCTCTAACAAACCATATTTTAGCGTATTTATGCAAATTTGTCCTTAATTTTTCAATGTGTTTCTAAGACTAGTCTTTATTCGTTGCGGTACAGTCTAGACAACATTAATAAGTTTAAACCAACAGCCTGAAATACTTACGTTTTTGGTGTTTCTTGATATATCAAAGAAATTTGGTTGGTATATATTCTAGAATAAAACCTAAATTAATCTTTAGTTAATATTTACTACGATAGATGGCGCTCTGCCGTCTGAAAATGCTAATTTGAGCGGGCAGTATCTAGCTATTTTATCATGTGGTTTGTAAATGATTATTATATCGAAATCTCACTTTATCTTCAGCTAAAACAGAAACATGTGGTTGATAAACCACAACTGAGTGTATTTGTTTTAAAATATTTTCTGGAAAACTACCCGACCATATATTTTTCAGTAATATGCAAATAAAAATAAATGTATGAGAGAATATCCTAACAAGGGTAACAAATTAATCTACAATACATAGTGTAGCTTGGAGATAGATTTATTGTTTACATATTTACATAATGGCATATGTTCCTTTTTCAGTTAGCTACCTACACAATTTGTAAATACATCGGTCATCTGGATGATGGAATTCCAAATTTTTGTAGATTATATGAGATTTCTGCAAAGGTGTTTTGTTTCTTTTAGTATGGTGCCTTCCAGGATGAGGTCTCAAATGCATGACTCGTACAGTACAGAAGGAAGGCATTTATATTGCTTATCTTCGATGGATTTTCATATATTTGGGAAATTCTACTTCTGAGTTTATCTCGGTTCAAAATAACATTAATAGGTACCGCTCAACAAGAGCAACCTAGTTCATGATAATTGAAACAATGAATAATATGTGAAAGTTATTCACATATTAAACAATTTTTAACGCGGGATTCAATCCCGGTTCATGACTGTCGGGAATCGAGGGTGTTACCCTCTCATCCACCGACTTTTTTTTCTGGGTTTATCCACAAATATCGTCATCTTACACGTGTAGTTCACCGATCATTAAGAGTATGTGCCGTATTGTCGACGTAGATACAGAGATAGCCAGAACTTAAGCAGCAACATTAATCTCAATTTATATGTTTATTGATGGTTACGTCGGTGTATGTGGTGGGAAGCTAATTGGCCTTGTGATTGGTCCACTGATTAAATGCTTCTAATTGGCGATAACTAGTTTTGACGGCCTCGGGTGTGAGCCGTCTGTGTGGCCAGTATCTGGCTGGTCATTGATGTATAACGCCATGTCTGACATTCATTTCCTCCTCATACAGCGACAGGTCTGGCTGGCATTGATATCTCATACACATCACAACACATCTGATATTGAGGTCCTGTCAAAGGCTGAAAATTCGCTTGATCTATAAAAATACATATACCAGACTGTATCAAAATTTCGTTCCCATAAATAAGATTTTAATCCACATTAAATAATATATAAACAAAAATATTTATTCATTGAAGTAAAGACCGTCATTTTCAATAACAATCAGCCATCTTTTTGCCAGGTTTTCAATTTGCTGACGATACCATTCTCGGAGTTTAGAGTAAAAAAGTCACGACAAGCAATAAAAAAGGTATTTTAAAAAATATTTTCGTCGTGTATTACTGAAATATTAATATAAGAATTCTTAACTATGACTTACGTGTAGGGAAGTGCAACTTTGAAGCATTCCCAACATATCCCTAAACGGAACAGTGATAGAGAGTGGCCCCATTCCAAAATCTTTTATTTTGATCATTTTTATATTAATTTTTGTTTACGGTTTTTTAGACGTGTTTACATTTACATTGATAGCTCCTTAAATTTCTTGAGGACTGTATTTTTGTTCCCTAATAAGGCTCCACTCTGCTGCTGCCTACCTCGTTTATCCTATCAAGCCAACACACCAACTCTATGAGACACACACACTTTATTTAAACAACAAAACTATTTATACACCTTGGCCCGTGGTCAAAAAAATTAAAAACAGAATAACTTATTTTACAAACAATATTTATGCAAAAATAGGAATTATTATCAATTGATCCAGCCATAGAATAAAAAGATATTAATAACAAATAAATATTCACAGATATATACATTTAATTCTCAACAACATCATAAATTTTCAAATTCGAGCCAAACCTTTGCTATTTTATAATTCACTTAGGTAGTATTGGACATATTCCTATGAACAGCATGGACAAAAGGAAGTTTCATATTTTAATGGCACCTGGCGTTTGTTTTTTCAAGGAAACAGAGACAATTTCGTTCACATTTGGTGATCTCGTATCTTCAATAAAGGTCACTGTAATATCTTTCAAAGTTATTTTCTGAATCCCGATATACATGATAAATGTACAACTTCCTTAAGTGTTGTCCATGAGTGCATATTTCAGAGTTATTATCTGAATCCCGATATCTATATTAATAAAATGGAAATTTCATAAGTGGACATCACTAAAAACTTTCGTTACAATGCATCAATTTCAACCAAATTTTCAACATTTATGTAAAACGAGATGGAGCAGGTTTTGCTTAACATCAAAATATATTTCCTAACATTAACATGCGTAACTTAGCTGTTATCGATTAAATACAAAAAATCAACAGAGTTAATTTTATTTATATATAAATACAAAATTAAATTTCAACGGAGTTAATTTTTTTACATACTAGCTAATAATCTCAATCTAAAAAATATTCAAAACAAGCAATTTTAAGATAACACCATATGTAATACAGTCGGCCAAGAAAACAACAACGATATTACATCTTTCTCACATATTCACACACAATCTTGATTAAATTTTAAAACTAATCTTTAACATTGTTTATTATACTTCAACTTTTATTTCTACATTTGTTTTTAAATACCAAATTGTTTTATCATGTTTCTAATTTCGCCTCACAAATATACAAATTTATAGTGACCAACATATTCAAATTTTATCTTTGTTTTTATTTAACTTGATATCATAAACATAACATCCATTGTAAGCATTTTTCTGTTCACCTTCCGTGGTTTCTCTTTTCTCTGATAGTTTTTAGGTGTAGTATATTTTCTTATTACTAGACTACAAACATTCCCTCGAGAAAAACCTGGGCGAAGCCGGGTACATCCGCTAGTACATGATAAAAGTACAATTTCCTTAGGTGTTGTCCATGAGTTTATATTTCAGAGTTATTTTCTGAATCCCGATATACATGATAAAAGTACAACTTCCTTAAGGTTTGTACATGAGCGTTTTGTCCATTTAAAATTAAATTCTGTAAGTTTATGTGGAGTGGATTTGCCAAGAGCAGCTCTAATAATGATTGATAATGATAACTTAAAGCTCAAGATTTAGGAACAAACCTCAAGACATCTACTGATTGATTGCCCAGCATTTCAAGATTATAGAATGAAGAATGAACTAGTTGTTTGTGAACTTAACGATTTGATTTCCCCAATAAAAAAATCATATTTAAAGTTCAATTCATTTTGTAAATACATTCTAAACTTTCTACAAAATCTGGATATCTAATGTTTTCATGCGTTGAATAATGTAAATAACTTGTGTAAATTTACTTTTCTCTTTGTTTGGCGCAAGTATCCCTTGCGGGATATAGCGCTTTGGAAATAAAATAATTGGTAATTAGTAATTTACATACATTTTGACTATAGGGTAGCAGATATTTATAAGGATTTTAAAACCTTTTTAGAGTCTAAACTAACGCTTCACCTATTGAAAAACATTTAGATTAAAATTTAATGATAATATTAATAACACAAATGAAAACACCAAAACGCGAATGTTTCTTTTCATAAATAAATCAAACTTCTACTGTCCTTACTGTAATGAAAAAATATTGGGAGGGCTTGGCTCATCATTTATGCCTAACTGGCCTTGTCCTTATTGTTTGCGGAAGAGCGTTGCTCAATGCAAATGTTTAAATTTAATTCTACTGTCCTAAAAGCTTATGTCCATAGTTTTCTTGAATACCATTTCTAAGATTCCACCCTTCAGTGTTGCATATAAAAGCAGAATGATCCAATACAGTATTAGAGCTCTAAAGAAACGGTCTGGTAGATTAAATTGGCGAAATCGCTGGGAGGGTTCACCACTAATGAGCCAAGCCCTCCCAATATATTTTTTCATCACAGTAAGGACAGTAGAAGTTTGATTTATTTATGTAAAGAAACATTCGCGTTTTGGTGTTTTCATTTGTAATATATAGATGGCGCGTTATTGCTAAATATTAATAATAATAAAACATTTTGTAGGTTGGATTTTAAACTGAGTTAATAGTTACTTCAATCTTATTTTATACTTTCTTTCGACGCTTTGGCGACTCGCTATCTCCCTTTTCAAGAAACTCTAATTTTATAATATTTTTGATAATTTAGGAATGATCTCATTTTGAAAATTTCAACTATGATTATGGTAGTGCATTTAAAATATCGAGACGCTTTTTGCGCTTATATTAATATAAGAAAAATATGAAGAAAGAGAAAAAACTCTTAAAAACACCTTCTGGAGATTTAGCGACCCACTGAAGACGCTGAGAACTATTTCAGAAAAGAAAATATAGCAATAGAACTTTAAAATTTCTACAAATCAATTGTAAATAGATTCATAAACAAAAGAGGTAGTGAGGAAAGTTTTAGAACACAGATGTGTAAATAAATCCATTTTCAAACAAAGGCTCACGTGCACATAGGGAAAGGGAGGGAAAAATTACTGTATTATTTTGTTGTTGTGTGGCGAATCCATACAGGGCAATGGACCCTAATAAAAGCCTTTTTATTGTTGTTGTATATATGAAAAATATTGAATTGGCTACAAGCAAGATTTATAAAAACAGATTTCCATTAAAGTGGCGTCGAAACTTCGAAAAAAAAGCATTAAAAAGGTAGAGGTAATTCATATATATATATAACTCAATAAAAATTGTTATTATAATAACAAAAATACTGTTAAATATCTCTCTCTCCTTATATAAATATAAACACAACATAATGGAGGATGATAATCATGATCTAGAGAGGCATCTCTCCCTTTAATAATGAATTAGAACAAAGTATTATACTATCACCTAAGCGTTTGTACTCCATGTTAGGAGCGGCTGCACATGGCATCTGTTCCTCATGTTAGAGGTGGCCATTTCTTTTGGAGATAAGTCGGCCTGCCACTGAGTAGTGCTCCCAGTCTTAATGGCAAAGGCAGACGCATTCTACTTCACTCAGTCATCATGGGTGTCAAGCTTTGATAACATAATATGATTGAGTGGAGATAAGAAAGAAGAAGAAGAAGACCCTAGTAGAAAACTTTACTAGTTATGATAAGGAATGAGCCCCAACAGCAGTTTTGGAAAATTCAAACAAAATCCAACCTATATACCTTGTATTCGGACTTTGCCTTTCATCAGTACAGGGGCGGCTTCGTTTTCATAACATCCTACGAGAAGGGGCATGAAATCGGTAGAATTTACTAAACAGGCGTTTACCTTTTTTACTTGGGTACTGAATAGTGCATCGTTCAGTTTCATAATTAAAGAGAGAGAGGTGCCACTTTGGGTACATACATATAAATAAAATGCTGAATTAATGACTGTTATTCTTCGCCCAAACCACTTTGAAACAATCATCAAGATAATATTTTAGTAAAATTTATTGTAAAGTATTTGATATTTGTGACAATCAACTACATCGATATATTGTATAGCATAATATTTAATTTCCAATTAACAGATAATTAATTTAGATATATTGTGTTACTCAGCATTTTCTCAATTATCTCTCTTAATTGTTTCTAATAAGTTAGTAATTGTTTTGATCAAAATGAATTGTATTGTCCTCGTCGCGTTTGCCTTCTTTCATTTTCTCTCTACGTTACAATATTATGAACACTATTATTAAGGCAAAACGTTTTAAAGGGGCGTATAGGACTGAGTGTCGTTCTATATTCATCGTATATTTCAGAATTATTGTCTGAATCCCGATATACATGATAAAATGTACAACTTCCTTAAGTTTTGTCCATGAGTGTATCTTTCAGAGTTATTGTCTGAATCCCATATACATGCTGAAAGGTTCAACTTCCTAAAGTTTTGTCCATGAGTATATCTTTCATAGTTATAGTCTGAATCCCGATATACATGCTGAAAGATACAACTTCCTTAAGTTTTGTCCATGAGTGTATCTTTCAGAGTTATTGTTAAATCCCGATATACATGCTAATAGGTACAACTTCCTTAAGTTTTGTCCATGAGTGTATCTTTCAGAATTATTGTCTGAATCCCGATATACATGCTAAAAGGTACAACTTCCTTAAGTTTTGTCCATGAGTGTATATTTCAGAGTTATTTTCTGAATCCCGATATACATGATAAAAGTACAACTTCCTTAAGGTTCGTACATGAGCGTTTTGTCCATTTAAAATTAAATTCTGTAAGTTTATGTGGAGGGGATTTGCCAAGAGCAGCTCTAATAATGATTGATAATAATGATAACTTAAAGCTCAAGATTTAGGAACAAACCTCAAGACAACTACTGATTGATTGCCCAGCATTTCAAGATTATAGAATGAAGAATGAACTAGTTGTTTGTGAACTTAACGATTTGATTTTCCCAATAAAAAAATCATATTTAAAGTTCAATTCATTTTGTAAATACATTCTAAACTTTCTACAAAATCTGGATATCTAATGTTTTCATGCGTTGAATAATGTAAATAACTTGTGTAAATTTACTTTTCTCTTTGTTTGGCGCAAGTATCCCTTGCGGGATATAGCGCTTTGGAAATAAAATAATTGGTAATTAGTAATTTACATACATTTTGACTATAGGGTAGCAGATATTTATAAGGATTTTAAAACCTTTTTAGAGTCTAAACTAACGCTTCATCTATTGAAAAACATTTAGATTAAAATTTAATGGTAATATTAATAACACAAATGAAAACACCAAAACGCGAATGTTTCTTTTCATAAATAAATCAAACTTCTACTGTCCTTACTGTAATGAAAAAATATTGGGAGGGCTTGGCTCATCATTTATGCCTAACTGGCCTTGTCCTTATTGTTTGCGGAAGAGCGTTGCTCAATACAAATGTTAAAATGTAATTCTACTGTCCTAAAAGTTTATGTCCATAGTTTGCTTAAATACCATTTCTGAGATTCCACTCTTCAGTGTTGCATATAAAAGCAGAATGATCCAATATAGTATTAGAGCTCTATAAAGCGGTATGGTAGATTAAATTGGTGAAAACGCTGGGAGGGTTCACCACTGATGAACAAAGCCCTCCCAATATTTTTTCATCACAGTAAGGACAGTAGAAGTTTGATTTATTTATGTAAAGAAACCATCACGTTTTGGTGTTTTCATTTGTATTATATAGATGGCGCGTTATTGCTATGTATTAATAATATTAAAACATTTTGTAGGCTGGATTTTAAACTGAGTTAATAGTTACTTCAATCTTATTTTATACTTTCTTTCGACGCTTTGGCGACTCGCTATTTCCCTTTTCAAGAAACTCTAATTTTATAATATTTTTGATAATTTAGGAATGATCTCATTTTGAAAACGTTCAACATAGAATTTCACGTAGTCATCGTAGAATTTAGAATATCGAGACGCTCTTTGCGCTTATATTAATATAAGAAAAATATGAAAAAACTCTTTAAAAACACCTTCTGGAGATTTAGCAACCCACTGAAGACGCTGAGAACTATTTCAGAAAAGAAAAATATAGCAATAGAACTCTATAACTTCTACAGATCAATTGTAAAAAGATTCATAAACAAAAGAGGTAGTGAGGAAAGTTTTAGAACAGATGTGTAAATAAATCCATTTTCAAACAAAGGCTCACGTGCACATAGGGAAAGGGAGGGAAAAATTACTGTATTATTTTGTTGTTGTATGGCGAATCCATACAGGGCAATGGGCCCTAATAAAAGCCTTTTTATTGTTGTTGTATATATGAAAAATATTGAATTAGCTACAAGCAAGTTTTATAAAAACAGGTTTCCATTAAAGGGGTGTCGAAACTTCGAAAAAAAAGTATTAAAAAGGTAGAGGTAACTCAGATATATAACTCATTAATTAAAAAGGCATATATTGGATTAAAAAAATCATTTATTTTACCAATATTTCAGTTGGCTGAACGCCAACCTTTAACAAGGTGTTAACATTTTAAAGTGTGTCAACAACAAACTCAGCGCCACATAACGTCAACAGCATTAAGTTTTTAAAAATATTCTGTTATATTCAATGGGCAGAAACAAAAAAAAAAAAATACAAAAATAATAATAATAATGTTTCTCCCCATTCAATATAACAAAATATTTTGAAAAACTTAATGCTGTTGACGTTATGTGGCGCTGAGTTTGTTGTTGACACACTTAAAAATGTTATAATACCTTGTTAAAGGTTGGCGTTCAACCAACTGAAATATTAGTAAAATAAATGATTTTTGATCCAATATATGAATTTTTAATTAAAGATTTATCTATGGATTGCTCTATTTTCAAAACATATATATAGATATTAAAAATAAAGAAAGCCTATCCTGACCACGAGCCCTATGGATTGCTCTATTTTCAAAATATATAACTCAATAAAAAATTGTTATTATAATAACAAAACTACTGTTAAATATCTCTCTATCCTTATATAAATATAAACACAACATAATGGAGGATGATAATCATGATCTAGAGGGGCACATCTTCCTTTAATAATGAATCAGAACGATGTATTATACTATCACCCTAAGCGTTTGTACTCCATATTAGGAGTGGCTGCACATGGTATCTGTTCCTCATGTCAGAGGTGGCCATTTCTTTTAGAGCTAAGTCGGCCTGTTATTGGGTGGTGATCCCAGTATTAATGGCAAAGGCAGACGCATTCTACTTCACTCAGTCATGATGGGTGTCAAGCTTTACAAGCTTGATACCTTAATATGATTGAGTGGAGATAAGAAAGAAGAAGAAGACCCTAGTAGAACACTTTCTAGTGATGATAAGGATTGAGTCCCAACACCAGTTTTGGCAAATTCAGACCAAAAGCCAACAACCAGTATACCATGATTTCAGGCATTGTCCCTCATCAGTACAGGGGTGACTGATTTCATAACACCCTACGGGAGAGATTAAGAAATCTGTTGAATTTACTAAACAGGTGTTTACGTTTTTTACTATGGTGATGAACAGTGGATCGTTCTGATGCATAATTAAAGAGATAGGTGCATCTTTAGGCACATACATGTTATATAAAAATATTATTTTATTTTAAATTATAATTTCATAGATTCAAATACTCTGCTAAATCGACCGCCAGAGGTCACTCTTCCCCTATAAAAACTCGTTGTTGTTTTATCCCAATGGCCGGCTCAAAACCTTTGTACATTATGTAAATAATCATTTGTTTTCCTTATTCTACTCGCCTTAAGCCAGGCATTACTTTTATCAAATTGTTTTTTTTATATATTCCTTTAACTCAACTAAATTACTGATCAAAACTATTTTTCATTATCATACTTTAAAGATTTCAACCACGACTGCATTACCATAATCCTCAACATGATCTAAATTCAAGCAGAAAATCTCTCAATATTTTTCTTTATAACATATAAATGAAATGGTAAATTAATGTTTGTTACTCTTTTTCACTCTAACCACTTTGAAACAATCATCAAGAATATTTTTTCAAAACCTATTGCAAAGTATTTGATATTTGTGACAATCAACTACACTGATATATTGTATAGCATAATATTTAATTCCCAATTAACAGATTATTAATCTAGATATATTGTGTTACTCAGCATTTTCTCAATTATCTCTCTTAATTGTTTCTAATAAGTTAGTAATTGTTTTGATCAAAATAAATTGTATTGTCCTCGTCGCGTTTGTCTTCTTACATTTCTATCTACGTGACAATATTATGAACAATATTATTAAAGTAAAACATTTTAAAGTGGCGTATAGGACTGAGTTTCGTTCTATATTCATCTTAAATTTCAGAGTTATTGTCTGAATCCCGATATACATGCTAAAAGGTACAACTTCCTTAAGTTTTGTCCATGAGTGTATCTTTCAGAAATATTGTCTGAATCCCGATATACATGCTGAAAGGTTCAATTTCCTCAAGTTTTGCTCATGAGTGTATCTTTCAGAGTTATTGTCTGAATCCCGATATACATGCTGAAAGGTACAACTTCCTTAAGTTTTGTCCATGAGTGTATCTTTCAGAGTTGTTGTCTTAATCCCGATATACATGCTGAAAGGTACAACTTCCTTAAGTTTTGTCCATGAGTGTATCTTTCAGAGTTATTGTCTGAATTCCAATATACATGCTAAAAGGTTCAACTTCCTTAAGTTTTGCCCATAAGTGTATACCAAAGTTCACCTTAACGTGTAGATTTCTTCATTAAAAAACAGAATAATCAAGGTCTCGAGTTACGAGTTGCCCCGTCTATAAATAAAATTAATTAAAGGAGAACACTTTTTATATAAGAACCAATAGATAATCTAAATTCAAAAGTTTTTTATAACACTATCTTTCAATTAAAAACAATTTTTTACCAGCTCCTGCGGCAATGATGGTGAGATGTTAGTTTATACTTGTCATTTAACAAACACATACCAGTATTTTTTAAATATAACGTTAGTGATGTGTCTGTCATCAAATATTAACATCTTCATGCAACTAGGGTTTCCCAAAGGTTCGTAAACACTTGCAAAAAATTGAAATACCGAATTATTCGCCGTTATGTATAATGTCTTTGTATTATGTATAAAGTAATTGTATTATGTATTCGCCGTAATAATATTGTAGCAAAGTAAACTTCCCTCATTGCTTATCTTTTTGTTTATCCTTCATAGTTTGTTCTTGCTCTAAATAAATTGCCGTGTCATCCTGAAGTTTGTCTTCCCTAATTTTCCACGTGGAATTTTGGTGGAGATGCTGGGTAAATTAGAGAAGACAAACTGAAGATCGCCGAGAAGACCTAGAGGCCATGGGTGCTGTGATCTACATTTTCAGAGACTGACACCAGGATTCTACCGCCGTGTCAAAGCCAAGACTTCCATCCAAGATGACGATGTCCCTATAGACGATACTACGACAAAGCCGCTCTTCACGCCGCAAGAAAAAGGACGCAAAGGTCCTAGGGACAAATTTACAAGACTTCAATGGAATCCTTGGCAGAAGCACGTCAGATACATGACAGTAACTACAATAATTGCAAGCTATAGGTCACAGCTCCGATAGGAAAGCAGCTATGTAGAAAAGTATTGATTATTTTATTTAAAATATTACTTTATGTATTATTTACGAACGGAAAAATTTGTCCAGGGTAGCCTAGTAGACATGGCATCTGTCCGGTAAGCGGAACACTGTGGGTTCGATTCCCATCCCTGGACACTTTTATTTTTCCGTTTATCATTACTCTTTACAATTCATCCTTTCATACCTCATCCCTAAGGTTAGAAATAATCGTTATTTCTCCTTAAAATAAATTTGGATTTTTCGTTGAAAAGAAACTCATGCGGGATAATCTTTAAATGTCGTTTTTACAATAAAAGAGTATCTATTTTTATGTTTATATTTTGCTACTCAGTAAACTTCCCTCATTGCTTATCTTTTGTTTATCCTTCATAGTTTGTTCTTGCTCTAAATAAATTGCTGTGTCATACTGAAGTTTGTCTTTCCTAATTTTCCAAGTGGCAATATTATTCGCCAAGAAAAACATGAACTTTTGGAACAACCTAATACTTTTTTATTTAAAACCATTTCTTACTGAGCTTCTAAATTAGTAAAAACAATATATGGAAAGCTTGGCTTATCAGCAGTGAATCCTTTATGTTGTTTCATCAGTTTTATTCACAATACCGCTCTATAGTATTACATTTTATTTTTCCATTATTTTTATCTCTATTACACGTGGTGCAGGCCATGTTATTCATAGTGGATAGAAGTTGGAGACTGATTTTACTGTAGTGCACCACATGTCTATACATATGAAAAGCAGTTTGACTTTTGCACTAACAAATGGGCTAGAGCCCCGTTTAGCAGATGGCCCGCTAATTCTTCATATTAATATTGTGTTTTAAAAAAATATTATTTGCAATTTGCTGAATATCATTTCTCTCTCTCGAAGCATATTATATATTTATATTAAAACAAAGTAGGCATATCCTGACCAGGAGCACATGTACTTTTCAGAAGGCAGAGCGCCATCTGGTGAAACAGAAATAAACTATTCATTGATTTAACCTGTTCCCTGATATTTGGCCAACCCAATTTCTTGATAAATCAAGAAAAGCCATCCACGAACGCGTCTCGCGTTGTTGGCGCTCGTCAGCGCGGAGTAGGCTGTACCACTGCTACCAAAAAAAGATTTATGGTCCCAGTGGCTTCCTGTAAAACCAAAAAATGGGTATTTGAGGCCAAACTTGCGTAAATACGCTTAACACATGAAAAAACAAATATATTTATATTTATAAGTATTTATACTGTCTTCAAATCTAATGTCCATAGTTAATACAAAAAAACCTTTTCCAAGAGTTTAGCTCTAGTATTGGCATAAAGGCATAACAACCAAATGTGTAATATTAAAGCAGTATGGTAGATAAAACTGACGAAACCGCTGGGAGGATTCGCCACTAATGAGCCAGGCTCTCTCATTATTTTATCATTAAGGGCAGTAGGAAATTGTTTTATATCAAAAAGAATCATACGTGCGTCAAAATAGTTTAAATTTCGTATATCATGATGCATTAGCGCGCCATCTGTTATGAAAAGTCGAAACTATTATAGACGTGTATGATTCTTTTGAAAAATAAACAATTTATACTGTCCTTACTGAAATGGAAAAATTTAATGGGAGGGCCTGGCTCATCAGTGGTGAACCCTCCCAGCAGTTTTGCCAGTTTAGGTCGAAAAATGCAATATAACAGCGGTATGGTAGATTAATCTGGCGAAACTGCTAGGAGGGTTCACCCCTGATAAGCCAGACCCTCCCATTAATATTTCCATTGCAGTAAGGGCAGTAGAAATTGTTTAATTTTAAAAAGAATCATACGCATCTATAATAGTTTCTAAATTTCGTAAATCAAAGTTTATTAAAATAAGAATATAAAGAGTAGCAATTCGTTTCTTTATGAGTGCAGAGTGCAAGCTTTCGGGTCTTTATAATTCTTCCACAGACATAGCTGTAAGTTGAGAGAATGAGGATATGAGGATATGTACACTCAGTTTATAGCTATGTCTGTGGAATAATTATAAAGATACGAAATCTTGCAATTTGCACGAATAAAGAAACACATTGCTGCTGTTAATATAAGGTTATCCCAAAAGTTCGTAAAAATTTTATGATTTATATTTTAAAAGTATTTACGAACTTTTGGGACATCCTTGTTAATATTGGTAGCCTTGGTAAAATTATAACAGAATTCTTATAGAAGAATGATTTAATCTCTGATGTTCAATATCAAGGGTAGTCAATCAGCAGGTGGGCTAAGTTTCTGAATTACAAGGTTGTCCTGAAAGTTCGTAAACACTTGCAAAATATAAATCATAATATTGTGGCGAAGATATAATTTATATTTTATTATTTAATTTAATTTAATTATTCAATAAAAAATACTTAGCAAATTATATATATATATATGTGGAAAAACAATAGAAAAACAACAACGCGAAACGCGTTCGTGGAGGGCTTTTCTGGATTTATCAAGAAATTGGGTTGGCCAAATATCAGGGAACAAGCTAAATCAATGTTTAGTTGATTTCTGTTCCACCAGATGGCGCTCTGCCTTCTGTAAAGCACATGTGCCCCTGGTCAGGATATGCTTTCTTTATTTTCAATATATATATATTACTCTGTATTTGTAAAATCACCACAAATATTCCTTAGCTTGCTTGTTCAATATTCTTTAGCTATAGATAGTTGTTTTCCGGGTAGTTGGAGATCTAAGGATACGCTCCAAGAGCCTGGGTTACCTTTATGTTACTACTATAGTTTTTTGTTGAAAATTGTCGACTAGTCTTGCCGAGGTCATCAATAAATACTTTTGTATCTTAAGATACTCCAAAACTCTTTTGATTTCTACGCTTTAATATGTTTACAAACTTTTAGGACAACCTTGCAATCTTATTCTATACTTTATAGCAATTTTATCTTTTAATCAAAGTTAATTGTTTCTTATTTCTATTATCGACTGATGTTCATTGATGGAGAAAAAGGTTTTCCTGTCTGCTCAAAATGCTCCAACTCCACTCCAGCACATATCCTGGACTGTATTGGAGCTAAGACCTATACAACAAAACTATAGTAGAAAATATTATTGCTTCCAACTTTCATGACCTGGTGTAATCTTACCTATGGGGTAATTAAATAATAAATAATAATAATAATAATAATAATAATAATAATCGATTGATTTCTAAATTATCCATGGAAATATGAGAATGAAAGACTTCAGTATAAATGTGTGAAGAGGTCTAGAAAGAGAGAGTAGTGAAGATGCGTCCATCATCCAGGTTGGCCAAGAAAGGTCAGTGGGGTTAGTAGGTTGACTGAGTCTGAATTGAGCTAATGAATAAGGAAAGTTGCATTGTTGGTCTGATACCGTTATGGTGGAGATGGATTGGCTGGTGATGGCCATTATGGATGACCGCCATTGTTACTGATGGGATATAAAGTCTAGTATTGAAGCCAAGTCAAATTTGAAATATAGATCCATTCATCACAATGAATCTATAGATGGTATCTTACAATAAAGTTCTTTATTAGAACTTGGCGATGTTTAAGGGAAGAGCTCTTTATTCAGCCTAAATATTCAAGTTAAGAGCTCTCTGTCTCTTCTTGCCTGAAATAAATTGTTGTCTCCTCATGAAGTTTTTGTCTTTGCTAATTTTCCACCTGGCGAACGACAAAATGCCACGTGGAAAATTAGGGAAGACAAAAACTTCATGAGGAGACAATAATTTATTTCAGGCAAGAACAAACTATGAATGGTAAACAAAAGATAAGCCACGAGGGAAATTTACAGAGTAGAAAAATATAAACATAAAAATGACCACTCTGTTAATAAAATTAATAAATACTTTGTTACAATAAAGTTATTTATTAGAACTAGGCGAGATTTAAGGGAATAACTCTCTCTTCAGGCTAAAAGTTCAATATAAGAGATAAATGATATAAAATTTAAGATACAAGCTGAAACTATATAAAATAAAACAGAAGAGACTATAGATTGGATAATTGGCGACATATGTACATTTCAGGATCCCGTGTTAACCAAAAAGTGACAATATATATACTCTAAACACCAAAACTTTAACATTTTAAACAATTTTTAGTTTTACAAATATTATTAAATTACAATGTTTGAAATCTTACTTTGATCAAATTATTTCTTAGGATTCAAATTTTCGTAATAACCTAGATTTATAATTGTTATTAATTGATTATTTATTGTGTATATCCTGAGATATCGATTGAATATGGCCTTTCCTCCAACAGGGAATCGGTTCAACAGAGCATACATCACCTTTCAAACAACTTGAAAATGCATCAGCTTGTTATATATCGAAATAAGGGAGTAATAAAAAATCATAAGTTTACATTTATTCAACAATACAAAAGCTTTTTAAAATTACAAAATATTTTCTCACAATGAGTTTCTTTTTATTACAAAACGCTAGCTTTCAAGTGATAATCACTCTTCAACGGGCTTAATAAAACATCGACTATATCTTACAAGAAATATTTCCGAAAACATACGCGCGCAGCGTGGATATTTACAACTGAAATTTTAAATTGATATGTAATTTAACATATATAACAATATGATATATTCCATAACATTGTTAAATTACATATCAATTTAAAATTTCAGTTGTAAATATCCACGCTGTATGTTTTTGTAAATATTTCTTGTAAGATATAGTCGATGTTTTATTAAGCCCGTTGAAAAGCGATTATCACTTGAAAGCTAGCGTTTTGTAATAAAAAGAAATTCATTGTGAGAAAATATTTTGTAATTTTAAAATGTTTTCAAAATTTTATCATGAATGCAAAAGCTTCAATATCTTCAAAACAAAATCTTTCTCTCTCCCTAATAAACTAAATTCCCAATAATTACCTAAATGAGTATTATGTGAATGTAATAGCTTTTTGCTTTCGTACAAGAACACCAATGGCACATTTTGTTGTCAGTTTCTCAATAGCATGACACATGGCTTTCTAACATTGTGTACGTGCTGAATACATTATCATTTACACCTTTTGACTTTGAATCAATTCTTGTTGTTACCATTCGTATATATCAATGCTAAAGAAAATGTTTCAACTTAAAATTCACCTAAAATTTCAAAAAATTTGTTTCAATATTTGATATACAACTACATATTATGTTTTCACATAATAATATTATTCTAAACATAAATGTGATAATAAAACAATAGTTTGTATTGACGTTTTTAGTAAAAAATAGTTCTTAGGCACATTAATTTTATTTATAGATAGTGTTGGTGAATTATTTTGAGAAATTTTAAATAAAACTTTATTATACTTTCGTATTTCTGTAAATATTTAGCATTCCTGTGGAAATTATTGTTCCCACTATGTATTTACATAATAATATTATTCTAAACACAAATATGATAATAAAACAATAGTTTGTATTGACGTTTTTAAAATAAAAACGTTTTTAGTAAAATATAGTTCTTAGGCACATCAATTTCATTAAGGATTAGTGTTGTTTTATCATTTTATTCTATCAGGTTTGATTCCAACTCTCCTTTGTGTAGTTTTCTTTTACATGTTATTAATGTTTATTTCTAGAAAACATCCTGAAAATAACAACAAAATTAATCTTAATTACATAGCGGAGGTTGGAAATGGAAATAATATTTACATATTTGCATATAATTAATTTCTGATAGCTCTCTCTTCCTCTTTTTTAGATAATTAAAAAATGATCAGATGTTATGATTTCAGTGCAATAATACTTTTTCATTTGTTATGGTCAGGCCTTCTTTATTTAGTTAAATCTTTAACAGACTCATTTGTTTCTAATCGGTTTTTGAAGCCTTCCTAAACCGAAGTTTTGAAGTTTTGAGAATTGAGGAATGTCTTTTCGAGATTCTTATGTCTTAGATTAAATTCATTTTCACCAAAAAGAAAATCAATTGAATTCTAATTATGAGTCGGTTTCATGTACATTAGGGGATCTTAGAATTCAAGAATTTTATTGGCTAGGGTTTAATTATTATCCTTTTATAAATAGGTAAACATATATATGAGGATTCCTTTATGCAATTAAAAAGCATTCAGATTCTATTTGCGTCAGTTTATTGGGTCAAAACAAAAAAAGATGGGCTTTAGGAATAACTCTTTAATAAACATCTATTGTAGAATATGGCAAGAGGTTTAATTATATATCACATACTTTTTAAAATTCACCATTTTGAAACCATAATTACGATTATTTATATAAATAAGGCGTACCTGGATCTAGGAAAGTAAAAATATTTTTGGTCTCAAAATATTTTGAAAGATTGCTTCTTTTCTACCAATTTATTGCACAATGAGTTTTAACTAAAATTACAATTATGTTTGTAAGAGAGAGATAGTTAACATATAACTATTAGATGTTGGAGCAAGTTTTTGAAATTTTTGGATGTGAGTGGAATTTTGAAACACTCGTTATAACTCGGAGACCATTTAATCCTGAAGAATCACATATAAACAGACAAAATCATTACACAAATTTAGTAATATTCAGAAGCTGTTTTTTTAATTCACATAATCATGCATATATATAAATTGTATTATTTCGCACTTTTTTCCATTCTCAAATTGAACAACTTCCTACCTCTCTTTCTTCATTTTCTTTTCACTGCGGCAAAGATAGTAGGAAGTTGGTTTTATTTGAGAGTAGAAAAAATTGTGCTGAAAGGATTCATTTCTTAGAGAGAAGGGTCTAATATGACTTATGTTTGAAATTTTTGTCGTAAAATCCTTTGTGTTTTATACCTTTTATTTCTCACTTATATAGAATTGAGAATTTGGATCACAAACCTATATTTGGTTCCAGTATCAGCCTCCAAGTTTCTCATATGATCGAATGTTGTCTTACTGTAAGTAATGAAATTTCACGATAACAAGGCTTCATATAGAAGAATGTCAATATATGATGATAATAATAATAATATTTTCAATGTGTGTGTAAGGAAGTATAAGAGATTGCTTTATTGTGTCGAAACCTAGAGAAATCCAATGTCTACAAGGAACATAAAGCTAAATATGAATTTGGTATTGTTCAACAATGGGGAAAGAGTAAAAAAGACAAATTAATCAACATTTCCAGGAAATATTTCAAACTAAAATAAAAGTTGATGGAAATGTCGACGTTCATAGCATTTTAATTACATTGAAATTTGTGATATTTCCGCGCTGTCACGCTAAGCCTATTTCCCGCCCAATACAAAAAAAAAAAGCCGTTGAAGCCAAAAACTTTATAATTGTCTTCTGCTAACATTCCAGCCACGATTTTCAATTCCCCATTACAAAATACCTTGTTCTATTATTTCAGTAATTACCATGCAAAAGCATACGATCAAGCATAGGAAAAAACATTCTTCTACAACATGTTATTTTATGTTAACAAATAGACAGGAAAATGTAAACTCGCGTTTTGAGGAAGTTTGATAAAAGATTTAAATAATAGTTAATTTCTCTCTCTTTAATAATCTTTCCTCTTGATATTGTTGCACCAGACTGCGGTTTGGCAGATTCTTCAGTCTTGATTCTCACCTCAGACGCGTCTTGCATCTTTCCAGAACGTTTCTCAACCATCTTACAAGGTTAAACCATTCAATAATAAGACAACTATATTTTCAGGTAGCACCTAGAATATCTCTTTATTTATCACATCAAAGTTTAAAGCATTTCGCATTCAATACTAAATCAGATTCAAGATATAGATTATATGAAAAAGTGCCAATTTTAATTCATACTAATGACCTATTGATCGTAACTATTTTCTATTGACGTGAAGATAGAGGCTGCCTGGCCGGCATTCATATTTCTTGAAAAAAGAGATACTTCGGCCAGTATAAATCTTTTTATTACATCGACGTTTCGACAAAAAGCTTTTGTCCTCGTCAGGAGCAAATAAAAATTAAAACATATAGCAAGGCACTAAAAATGATTCTTTTTTAGTGCCTTGCTATATGTTTTAATTTTTATTTGCTCCTGACGAGGACAAAAGCTTTTTGTCGAAACGTCGATGTAATAAAAAGATTTATACTGGCCGAAGTATCTCTTTTTTCAAGAAATATTTTCTATTGATACATTTCCTTTCAATTTGTGATTGTATTTAATATTAAAACACGAAATCCATTTAATGAAATTAATGACCATTTATTTAATGATACAACAGAAAAACTAGTTATACAGAATAATGATATTTTTAACGATTATTTAATCACATATACTTTAAAGGTTACAGCTAAAAAAAACTCATAAGTCTATTAATAATCTTAAATGATGATGATACATTTTAATCAGAAGATATATATTAAAGATATCAGTATATCAAGAACAAAATATAAAAAAAAGGTAATAAACTATTTTAATATTCATTTTATTAACTCCGAAAAAGGATTTTTTTTCATTTGCAACCAAAATTTTAAGCTTGAATATAAAGGTTTTTCAGAAAAACAAATTTAAAATAAAATTATTAAATATCAGAGAAAATATTCGCTCACTGAATAATATAACAGACGACGAATGACATTATTTCTTTATGTATTTAATGTAAATAACATTTTATATTTCATCTTTAATCGTATGCTTTCTATATATTTTATTTAATATTTTAAAGCATTAATTTCAATGAAAAAAATGGAATATTTATCTACGACCAAAGAAGTTTAAATAAATGAAAAGTTCATACATTGTGTATGTTTAAATAAAAGAGAGGTCCTAATTTATGATAATATTTCATATTCTGAAAAAAATTAAATACATCTGATTCATAAAGCAATAACGCGCCATCTATACATATAAAACAAAAGGACTTAAAAGCGCGAATGTTTCCTTTATACATAAAACGAACTTCTACTGTCCTTACTGCGATAAAAAAATATATTGGGAGGGCTTGGCTCATCAGTGGTGAACCCTCCCAGCGGTTTCGCCAATTTAATCCACCAGACCGCTTCTCAGAGCTCTAATACTGTATTGGATCATTCTGCTTTTATATGCTACACTGAAGGATGGAATCTTAGAAATGGTTTTCAAGTAAACTATGGACATAAGCTTATAGGACAGTAGAATTACATTCAAATTATTTGCTTCGAGCAATGCTCTTCAGCAAACTATAAAGACAAGGCCAGTTAGGAATAAATTGACACAAAGCAATAACGCGCCATCTATACATATAAAACAAAAGGCCTTAAATTGCTGAAGAGCATTGCTCGAAGCAAATATTTGAATGTAATTCTACTGTCCTATAAGCTTATGTCCATAGTATACTTGAAAACCATTTCTAAGATTCCATCCTTCAGTGTAGCATAAAAAAGCAGAATGATCCAATACAGTATTAGAGCTCTGAGAAGCGGTCTGGTGGATTAAATTGGCGAAACCGCTGGGAGGGTTCACCACTGATGAGCCAAGCCCTCCCAATATATTTTTTCATCGCAGTAAGGACAGTAGAAGTTCGTTTTATGTATAAAGGAAACATTCGCGCTTTTAAGTCCTTTTGTTTTACATCTGATTCATGTTCATGTTTAATGAGATAGCAAAGCTACTAGGAAGTCTCTAAATTCAAGAAGCCA
>CP092865.1:144661523-144727255 GCA_030710605.1 Cordylochernes scorpioides
AAGGAAGCAGCGAGAAATTTATTTCTAAAGAAAAAGATGAAAGATAAAGGGAAAGATAATATTTAGGGCCATTTCATAATATTTGGCTGATTTTCAAAATTTTATTCATTTTGTAAAATAACTATTTGTTTTCGAAATATAGAACACTGCATATAAAATTAATTAATAGGCATTTTAAAATGGCACTTGGAGACCGTGACTATAGCCTTCATTGATGAGGTACATGAGGAATTCATCAAATTTCCCAAATTGCCCAAAAGGACATTTTATAGCTTTGTTGTGCTTCAATTCTATGACTTAATATAAAAATGAAAAATTCGCTGCTAGAAGAAATCAATGGGAAAATTAATGAAGGCATATCCTTTTTCTCTCTTCCACAAAATAGACATAAGGCTATTAAGTACTTTACGTCTATTTTGAAAAAAATATATATAAATATTGATTTGAAAATAGAGCAATCCATATTTAAAATTCATTATGATCATAATTAATGGGGAAGAATTCTATCAGTGAAATATGATCCAAGAGGAATGATCTATATTTTCAATAAATAAATTGTAAAAACTTGTGGCAAAAGATTCTGCTCCAAAATTTGAATTGACGGCATAAACATATCGACTTATAATCCGTCGACAATTTATAGAAATAGAAAAACAAAATCCCCAAGGATGAGTATCTTATAAAATAAAAGGATTTAAAAGCACGAATGTTTCTTTTATACATAATACAAACTTCTACTGTCCTTATTGCGATGAAATAATATATTGGGAGGGCTTGGCTCATCAGTGGTGAACCCTCCCAGCTGTTTCGCCAATTTAATGTATGTATTAATTTATGCCTAACTGTCCTTATCTTTATTGTTTGCGGAAGAGCATTGTTCGAAGCAAATATTTGAATGTAATTCTACTGTCCTATATTACGCACGTTTTTGCTTTGTGTATGTATATGAGTATCTTATATTTAATGTTTACGTTTCAAGCTTTCGGGTATTAATGTCCCATCTACAGTAATAATCTGCCTTTATTATTATGCCTTTTTATTATCTAATATATATTGATATGTTTAAACAAGATAAAATCCTCTGGAGTGACTTAGTAAAGAGAGAAAATTCAAAGACAAAGAGGATAAGTTTCTTTTTATGAACATGCGTTCGAGCCTTCGGGCACAATGTCGCCCTTCAACAGGAATAAAACAGTTTTATTCCTGTTGAAGGGCGACATTGTGCCCGAAGGCTCGAACGCATGTTCATAAAAACAAACTTATCCTCTTTGTCTTTGAATTTTCTCTCTTTACCATATAGATATGTTATAATAAATTATTGTCGTTGGCTTACTATTAAGATATTTTGTTGAGATGAGAAATTAATTATTGGTTCTTTTAAGTGCATGAATACTTAATGGTGTTGTTGTAGGTGTGTCATCTTGAAAGAAAGCAGGAGAATAATTATTTACTATCAAGTAGCTTTATTTTAAATTACTTAAAGAAAATTAGAAAATTACACAATATATGTTTATATATATAAATTTGGATATATACAGTATATGTTATAGAAAAATATTATTTCTTTTTGGAATTAAAATTTATATTAAAAAAATTACTCTGTTGGATCGAACGTCAGAGGACGCGCTTCCCCTATAAAAAAATGTGTTGTTGTTTCCAGATGGTCGGCTCAAACCGTTTGTAAATTATGTAAATAAGTTTTTTTTTTATTTTTCCTTATTATACTCGCCTTAAGACCGGCAAAACCGTTCTCTAATTATGTTTTATATTAATAATAAAAATTAAAGCAATAATGATCTGAACTATTTTTAGCATTATTACCACGACTGCAAAACAATATCGTAAAATACACATGGATACCAAAATCAAGCAACAGATAATAATTCTGTATATTTCAAAATATTCCAAAATTAGCAGAATTTTTTTAAATTTATGTATTGATAGTTTGAAAACGAAATGCCTCCAAGAAAAATACCTGAGAGAGAAAGTGACCTGGGGAAAAAAAAGAGACAGTTGGCTATGTAACGGCGACCCAATTATGAGACGGAGGCGTTTGATGGAGTTCTTTAATGGAACGGAGGACACCTGGAGATTACCGCCGTCCCAGACCTGTGATTATCCCACACAGGATGTGGTAGCCTGGGTTGTCTACCTTCCAACGGTGTAACTACCTCTTTCAGGATGTAGTAGCCTGGGTTGTCTACCTTCCAACCGTACACTTATCTCGTAAAGGCTGTGGTAGTCTTCTTTCCAACGGTAAATTATCTTGAGATTTCAGTTTCAGTGCTCCACGCTGAAGCCAAATCTGACGTTGGACACTATGACCAGCATCCGTTTAACGTGAAGATCCTTGCTTCCTAATTCTATTACAATCGCACGTATCTACAGTTCCAAATCTGACAGCATGGTGGCTAAGAGAATACAGGATCTCTTGCTAGATGCAATATACGCTCTCCCACCTAAGCACAGTTGGTACAGTGGAGTGAACCCAGGAGGAGCTCTAAACATCAGAAATAGACAGCATCAAACAACACTAACAAGATTTAGAACAGGCCATCTCAAGCCATTGAAGATAGAAAATAATAACAAAATCTACCCCACTTGCCCAAAATGTAGCTTGTCACCTGCAGCTCCAGAACACATTTTGGCTTGCATTAGATGCACTAAACAGGACCTTTGGGAGAGGCCGCTGCTCATCATAAAACAGCTCAAGGAGCATGAACTCATGGAATTCGTGTAATCTTTACACAAGGGGATAAGAAACAACAATATACGCTCTAATTCTTCAATCTTACACCACACCTATTGGGCATTTAATGTTTATGCTGTCAATTCAATTTTTGGGGCAGAATCTCTTCGCCACAAGTTTTTACCATTTGTTTTGTTTTAAAATATATATATATAAATATATATATATATATAGATTATTCCTCTTGGATCATATTTCACTGATAGATTTCTTCACCCTTAATCGTGAGACTTCAATCGATCAATTTTGAGGTTTTACGCAGCAATGAGAAAAAAAATAGAACAGTAATCTATTTAGAAAACTAAAAATATTGTATCATCAGAGAATATGTCGCCTAGACAAATAATATATTTAAAATATACAAAAGAATTATAATTAAAACTACGTTATATATGTCTTTCAGAGTTATTGTCTGAATCCCGATATACATGCTGAAAGGTACAGCTTCCTTAAGTTTTGTCTATGATTACTCATTGACAAAACTTAAGGAAGCTGTACCTTTCAGCATGTATATCGGGATTCAGACAATAACTCTGAATGATATTTTATATGCCGTGACCTTTATTGAAGATACACAAAATAACCAAATGTGGACAATATTGCTTTTGTCTCCTTAAAAAAAAAAAAAATAGACCACTGGCGACATCAAAGACTTTTCACTTCCTTAAGTTTTGTCTCCATAAGTGTATACATATCAAAGATCTTACTGAGCGAAATACGAGATAAAGTGATAGTGTCTCTATTAAATTCACGTCCTTTTTCTTGCAGCGTTATGAGCGGCTTTGAAGCTGTAACGTATATAAGGGCATCATCTTCTTGAAGGGAAGTTTTGGCTTTAAAGTGGCGCTGGAATCCCTGAGTTAGTTGTGGAAAAATGTGATTCACAGCACCAATGGCCTCAAGTTCCTCGATATTCAATGTGTTTTCCCTAATCTACCCAGCATCTCCACCCAAATGTCACGTAAAGAATGAGAAAATAAACATGAGGATGAGACAAAAAATGATTTATTCTGATCAAAATACATAATTAAACTTTCATCGAGGTAAGGTCAGTATAAGTTCGATATATTTGTGAAAATAAACATTCGCGTCTAAATGTCTTCATTTGTAATATATACAGAGGGTGTTCACACTTATAGGAAACGAGCGCCCGGTGTAAAAAGGGAACTATTACTTTATTTTAAAAAAATCAACAATGTGGAATTCGAAAAGGCTTAAGCTAATTCGAACACGCAATACATTTAAAAAAAAAAAAGCCTTTCAAATACAATAATTTCATAAGAGGTTATATTTTAGGACTTTCCAGAGCTAATCTTACCTATTTGGACATAATTAAAATATGCAAACAAGATGATATCAACATCTCTAAAAAAGATATTTTTAATATTATTCACGACAAAAAAAAATCAAGTTTTATTCAAAGCACCTACGGAGAAATGGACAAAAGATTATCACCCTATATCTGTGAGAACTCCTGCAACTGTCAAAAAAGTGAAAAAATATATTACAAAAGAAAATAATAAATAAAGATTTAGGCCTAAAAGCTACAAAAAACATGCGGTTCACAAATTGTTTCAGAGCCATATTCGTCAGCGACACACTATCAGCAGATATTTTTATGAAAATTTCTTGGCTGCTGATAGATTGAAATTTATTGTTACATATGACGAAGCATGGGAATATTTAACCGATTGCGACAGAAAAAGAGCTATATACTTTGAAAAAAGGGTGGAAAAATCTAGGCCAATTTGGTTGAAGGAATGTGCCGAAAGTTACCCCAAAGGATTTATGGTGGCATGCGGTATATCATATGAAGGAAAATAAAAAATAAGAAAAGTCGAAAGAAATGCCAAAATAAACTCGGAGTACTATTAAAACAACATTTTAGAACCTATATTTTTGAATGATATTCCCTCTATCTATGGAAAACAGAGCAACAAAGTCTGGTTTCACCATGATAACGCCACAAGTCATACCTCATCTTCAACCCAAGCTTATTTGAAAGATCTAAGGCAAAGAACAGGAATCAACACTATTCCAAAGAACAGAACCCCTGTAAAATCTCTTGATTTAGCCCCGATGGATTTTTGCATTTTTGGATGCCTTAAAAGAGCAATTGGAAAGAGACACCCTAGGACAATTGAAGGTCTCTGGAAAGTGGTAAAGGAAGAATGGGATCTTTTGAGTATGACCATGATCAGAAAGTGTCTGCTATCGTGGAAAATCAGGTGCCGTTCTGTAAATAAACAAAAAGGCTTTTAAATAGAACATTTGAAAATTTTCAAATATGGTGTTAATTTTTAATATTTTATAATAAAACTTGTTTCCTATAAGTGTGAACACCCTCTGTAGATGGCACGTTATTGCTTTGTAATAATTAAACTTTATTTATATTAAATGAAAGAGAAGCAAGAAGCTTTTTGAGTATCAAAATATCAAATTTAATAATATGTTAATTAAATAAATACCTATTCTCTCTCTCTCTCTCTCTTCTACAATATAGAAAGAGATGAATGCAAAATCTTAATCAAGAAGCCATAAGAAAAGCAATGATAGAAAGCGAAAGAGTCATTTCTAAACTCAATGAGCCATTGTGATGTTTCTTTCGGCCCAGAAAGATGATGTCTCTAGCAGGGTAGTGAAGAGACGGCCGTTTTGATCGATAGCCCGGCTAAGAAATAGAATTTTCTTCTCAATTTGTGAGAGTCCGGTAATTAAATCTGATTGGTTTTAATTGGGCCCCAGCCTCGTCCTGGAGGCCGGTCTTCAATCACGCCTCGCCCGCCCCGGCAATCCTTGTTGTTGTTGTTGCTAGTTGGAAGTTCTTGTTGGGACTTCACTCAACATTACTCAACTTATTCTTTAATTCAACGTATAAATCTTGCCAATAAAGGCTTATCATATGTAGGAATTTTCATCCAAAGAGCAATATTCGAGGTTAAATTTGAATATTCAACGTATAAATCTTGCCAATAAAGGCTTATCATATGTAGGAATTTTCATCCAAAGAGCAATATTCGAGGTTAAATTTGAATATTCAACGTATAAATCTTGCCAATAAAGGCTTATCATATGTAGGAATTTTCATCCAAAGAGCAATATTCGAGGTTAAATTTGAATATTCAACGTATAAATCTTGCCAATAAAGGCTTATCATATGTAGGAATTTTCATCCAAAGAGCAATATTCGAGGTTAAAATTGAATATTCAACGTATAAATCTTGCCAATAAAGGCTTATTATATGTAGGAATTTTTATCCAAAAAGCAATATTCGAGGTTAAATTTGAATGTTGAGTACAATAATCATATCTCCAGGGAAAACTATCTTTTCAAAGATCTTTTTAATCCCTAGCTTTCGGATACGAACACCCTTCTAAAGGAGAAAATATGGTTATAATATAATATACCATGGTATGATATTATGCCATGTTTTCTCCTGTAGAAGGGCGTTCGTGCCCGAAAGTTAGAGATTAAAAAGGTTTTTGAAAAGATACTTTTCCCTGAAGATCTGATATTTTGAATCAATATTGATACGAGGAACTATTTTATCGAATATTTGAATATATTCATACTGTTTTCAAATCTCTTATGTTCAAATTCTATTAAAGTGACGGATATATAGGTAGAAAAAGTCAGAATAACATTAGAGGGTAGATACATTTGGCATAATCGCTGGAAGGTTTTACCACTGATAAGACTAAATTTTCTCAATGAAGTAAAGACAATAGGAACATTTTAATGCTTGAAATAATCGTTTAAATTGTTTATATTTATAGAAACAACTTTCTATATATATAAATACTTGAAAAAACAACAGAAAAAATAATAAAAAGGTCAGGTGTTGATATTAAAAACAAAGTAGGCATATCCTGACCAGGAGCACATGTGCTTTACAGAAGGCAGAGCGCCATCTGGTGGAACAGAAATCAACTAAACATTGATTTAGCCTGTTCCCTGATATGATTCCTCCATGCTGACGAGCACCAACAGCGTGAAACGCCCTCGTAGATGGCTTTTCTTGATTTATCAAGAAATTGGATTGGCCAAATATCAGGGAACAGGCTAAATCAATGTTTAGTTGATTTCTGTTCCACCAGATGGCGCTCTGCCTTCTGTAAAGCACATGTGCTCCTGGTCAGGATATACCTACTTTGTTTTTAATATAAATACATATACATGATATGATAGTATATATTTATGATGTAATCATAGATTAAATCATATGTTTAATGAAGGGCTCAATTATTTAATTTGCTTTTTGAAATTTCTTCGGTTTGTTGATTAACAAATATTAATTGTTACAAGGCTGTTAATCAGGGAAGGTTAGTCTGTGACTGTCTTTATTGTAATTCAACAAATTTCTGCTTATGTCAAAAGAAGTTTGACTTTGTCAATACAAGATGTCAGAGTGACGTTTGGTTACTTGAAATCACTAGATTTCTACATGACGGCGGCGTGTTGAAGCCATTAATAATAAATAAAAACAGTCTTCTATATATACCACAATAGTTCACGAATTTATTGGGTTTAACTTGAGATCTCGATATATCATTCAACCAGCACGTATCCTCCACCCATGCACGTATATTTTCAAATCTTTTTAAAACACACAAAGAATGTAATATTTATTTTCTCCCCCTTTCAATATCATTAATATTTAAAATATTTAAAAATTAATTTGTATATAAAAATAATATATATCATCATATTTATTATCGTGATACTTCTGTTGAAGGACTGACAAGTCCGTAGGCTTGAAAAAAAAAAATGAAGATGAAATAAACCCTGAAAGCTTTATTTATTTTTTAAATAAAAACTGTTTTATCTGGGATTCGATCCCCTGGGTCTTGGCTGAAGATAATAGTCAATATTTCTATCACCATAGTTTACCCATTGTTTCTATTATTCTCATACATTCTCACATTTATATCACAAAAATCCATTCAAAATAATAATGTGGAGTGTTTTCATAAAGCAATTCTTTTCAGAATTGGTTGTTCGGAAGTTATTTTCAAAAATATTTTGAAGTTAAAAGAAACAACCATCATTTATTTATTACCAGTTGCAAACAACACACGCTATATCCGATCTGGATAATTGCGTGTTAAACTATTTACAATAATTGTAGTAGAGTAGGTAACAGAATTATCAAAAAGAAAATAAACAATTAAGAAAATGACCATTAAATGAACATATACATTAAACAAATAAGCAACAACATAAGCAGATAGAAGAAATTGCAAGGTAGTTATTTACAATATGTTAAGCAATGATGGAAGTTGATTTAATGAAGTTATCTGTGATAATTAGTATCGTGGAGAGAGAAAGTTGATAAAGTTGAGCTATTTACAATAAGTTATATTTTAAAGTAACTTATTAATTATTTACATTGATGTAAATCAAGTCGCATAGTAGTGTAGTTCTTCAAGCTGCATGAAGCTGTCTATTTATCATAAAAAGTCTGAAGAATCTATTAAATTTCTTTCTCTATTATAAACTATTTGACCCAGATATGTTCTGACCATGTGACTTGATGATGTCAATACTGGTATAAAATTGTAAAGTCCAGTATTTTCTGTTCATTTTCCAAGAATTTCACAAATTTTATTTTCTCTAAGGCATGCTAGCAATGTGAAGTAGATATTATTTCCTATTATTAAACGCTTCACGAATTTGTGTATCATCTTTGCGCAGTGGACATGCTATTC
Source organism: Cordylochernes scorpioides (assembly GCA_030710605.1). Classification (NCBI taxonomy): domain Eukaryota; kingdom Metazoa; phylum Arthropoda; class Arachnida; order Pseudoscorpiones; family Chernetidae; genus Cordylochernes; species Cordylochernes scorpioides. The sequence goes on from CP092865.1 coordinate 144,669,982, forward strand.
TTTTCAGGATTGTTTCAATTTTAGTATATGTACCGCCGAACAAGGGAGTTCTCTCTCATTGATTATTTAGTGATTCTGGGACAACTATTCACATGGGAAATTAGACACTTCGGCCAGTTAGAGTTTTTTATTTTATCAACGTTTCGACAAAGTGTCTAATTTTCATATAAATACTAGCGGACGTACCCGGCTTCGCCCGGGTTTTACCCGAGTAAAGGTTTGTCTAACGAATCTCTCGATAAAGTGAACATTTTTTTCCCGGTCCCTTGAAAAATACTCGATAAGTTGAATAAAATCAATATTAATTGGTTCCCTCGGTAATTAGAAGTTAAAGGAATAGTATCTTGCCTTGGAATTGTATCATTATTCTTGTATGGACGTACCCGGCTTCGCCCGGGTTTTACCCGAGTAAAGGTTTGTCTAACGAATCTCTCAATAAAGTGAACATTTTTTTCCGGTCCCTTGAAAAATACTCGATAAGTTGAATAAAATCAATATTAATTGGTTCCCTCGGTAATTGGAAGTTAAAGGAATAGTATCTTGCCTTGGAATTGTATCATTATTCTTGTCTCAAATAAATTGCCGTGTCATCCTGAATTTTGTCTTTCCTAATTTTCTACATTACAAAATCATCGTATCATCATGATAATATTTAGAGCATATTGTTGAATTATAACAGATAAATTAGAATATTTATCTTGATTATTTTAAAGCGAAAAGTTATTTCAAAAATTTTATTTGCTAGAAACCTTCCCAGTACTATACTAAATAACTTCCCAAAGTTTCATGGCGTTCCAATGAGTGGTTTGGTCAGGCATAAAGGACAAACAGACCACACACACACACACACATACATTCATTTTTATATATATAGATGAATGCCGGCAACCTCTATATTCAGGATATTCACTTGGAATAATATTGTAGCATAGAAATCAAGTCTTTGTATATCTGGAGATGTGCAAATATTTATTGATGACGTCACGGCCACTAGTCGACAAATATTAACAAACCAACCCAACTATCTACAGCTAGAAAATATCGAGAAAACAAGCTAGGCAACTAAATAATGGATCAGAAAATGTAAAATATTAAATCTGTTTCCAAATATTTTCATTGAATAATTAAATTAAATAATAAATTATTTCTTCGCCACACAATATAATACTATGTATATGATTAATGTGCGAACATGAGCACAATTTCAGGAATATAGATATGGGAAACTTGGCGAAATGGTGATAAGAGATTGATTTTGTGAGTGGTAGAAAGAGATAATGTTGAGAGCTGAATGGAATCGTCACCGTCGATAAGTGATTGTAGATATAAGGTAGGAGTGATTTCGAGACAGGTAATGAGACAATCCTTGCTTCTAATTATCGACCCGAGATAAGTCAATTCAAATACTGAGATAAAGAAGGTCAACGTTTCTTTAAGATTCACAAAGTTCAATAGGAGAAGAATAAATACCTAACGAAGGTTTTTTTTTTTCTATTAGAAAATCTTCTATTTAAAAAATTATCAAACCCCGTGGTCTTTCAGTTGATGTAATTCTCTTGATATGTAACATGACCAAGGACAGATTAAGAAATAAAATATTTCCAGATTTCCAACCCAATCATTCGAATTTTCTCCGAAATAAAAAATCTGACTTTGAAAGACAAAGAGAAGTGCACCATTCGAATGACTATGAAGTTCTAAAGTTTGTGATTAAAATACGACTTTCTAATAAAATAAAATTTTCATTTTCGTATTTATTTTCCTTGGAATATGTCAACTCGGGAATTATTCAAAAATAAAAATATGAAGTACTTCAGATAATAAAGTACCTTCAGTTTGTTGTTTCCTCCACGTTCAATCACAAAATATATTCTCGTGATATGTGTGTAATTCGTGCACCATTCACTCTATGCAAACTCTATACAACTAAAAAGGCGCCCAACGTGGGGTCCGAGTGTAATGGTATATGCGCTACTAAATATTATTAATAGGCTAATCCCCTAATAGAATGTTCAAATCAATAAGTTTGAGGGATAAGTGTCTTTTGCACTTATCCCTCTCAAACTTATTGATTTGAACACGCTACTAAATATGTTATAGAAAAATGCATTTTATTAAATATTATAGGTGCCAATTATTCAGATTTGGATCAATAGATTTTCAACAACACCAACGGCATGCAGATATGAAATACCATAGCTGTTTGATGGATTAAATTGGCGAAACCGCTAGTAGGATATACGAAAGTTTATAAGACATATCACGATTTGAAGGAATAGGCACTATGAGATATATATGATTGCCATAATATGAAGCTAAGAAAAACGAATCAAATTTTCCTTCTTTTAAAATACACTCATGTTCGAAACTTATGGAAGTGGAAAGTCTTTTTTGTAGCCATCCGTCTTTTTTTTTTCGAAGGAGATAGAGGTAATTCTGTTCACATCAGGTTATTTCGTGTGCCTTCAATAGATGTCACTGTAATATCTTTCAGAGTTATTGTCTGAATCCCGATATACATGCTAAAAGGTACAACTTCCTTAAGTTTTGTCTATGAGTGTGTCTTTCAGAGTTATTGTCTGAATCCTGATATACATGCTAAAAGGTACAACTTCCTTAAGTTTTGTCCATGAATGTATCTTTCAGAGTTATTGTCTGAATCCTGATATACATGCTAAAAGGTACAACTTCCTTAGGTTTTGTCCATGAGTGTATCAAGATTTGAAGACATCGTCAACGATGGGATTTATATGAATATCAAACAATGCTACTGGAGATAAGTTTCTTTTATCTTTATTTACATAATATCGAGCTTTCGAGTATTTCTCAGCCCTTCTACAGGAGTACTAGAAACGTATAAACGCCGTTATACGTTTTTATTATGTACTCCTCGAGATTAGGTTAATTAAGATTAAAGAAATATCCAGAAGCCTGTGGCATGTTTGATTAATTCCTATATCTCCAGGGGATTTAAATCAATTGAATATTTTTGACTATACCGATGCAAGTATGAGTCTACTTGCTTCTTCAAACTTCTGTTTATCAAATATACAAACTAAAAGAAAAACAAGGCGTTGCTGTCATTGTGGCAAGGAAACCCAAGACTCGAGACACCTACTGCTGGAATGTCCACTCTTCTTTAGCGCTAGACAACAGACGGTTAATAATGTTGTAGATCTATATCAATTTGTAAATACTAGAGATAATTGTCATAGGTTTAACTATTTTTGTAAATATATTTATGATTATCTTTCTAACCTGAAAGGTTCAGGTTCCTAATATATATTATTGTTTCTCTTTTTTGTTTTTGATTACCTTTTCTTATAATATGTTTATAACTGTTTCTGTTTATAAAAATGTAAATAAACGCAATTATCCTTAACCGGGATATCGCGTTTTGTGTGTTGAAATGAATTAAAAAAAAAAAAAAAACAAGGCGTTCTATAATAAATAAACACATCGTTTAGGTTTCAGTTTTGTATTGAAATAATATCAAATTGTTTACAATCATTTCTTGTATAACAGATTCGTACAATTTCGTGTAAATTCCTTCAATATACGTGCAGATGAGAAATATGGAAAGGTAATTAAAACTTGGTGTAAAAAAGAAACGCCGCTCCCAATATCTTAGAGTTCGCTGTCTCTCATCCATCATCCATCTTTTCAATTTTAATCCTTTTTGTTCAAATTCTCGATCCCCTCTCGCCACGCTATACAATCCTACCTACAACAGGATATCCTCCTTCAATTTGGATTTTCCAACACTTTAGGAACACCCCTCCAACTTGTTCATTCAAAATTAATTTCAAATATAAGAAAATTGCGATAAACCTTTATAAGAATATCTAAAAACGGTTCGCAATATGTTTTTTTTAATTACAAATCACCAGGAGCTTTCAAGGTTTCGCTCTTCAACAGGCAAAATACAACTGAAGGTGAGCACGGAGGGTGAGATTGACTCAATGATGGCTGTTTATGTTTTGATTTGAGGTATACGAGATTTAAATTATAATGGATATTATAACAATTTAATAAGAGCCATTATTATATGTTATAATAACCATTATAATTTAAATCTCGCATATCCCAAATCAAATATATAAATAGCCATCATTTAGTAAATCTCACCCTCTATGTTCACTCTTAGTTCTAATTTCCCCCGTTGAAGAGCAAAAGCTTGAAAGCTCCTGGTGATATGTAATAAAGAAAATTATTGCGTATCTTTCTATTGTGAATAAGCGAACTTTCTCAGGCAACGAAGCTCTTCTACTGTCTTAACAATGTCAAATTGAGAAATAAAAATTGTTTATTATATATAAAAATAAAACATGCATACACGCAAACGTGCATAACGAAATCAAAACTTTAAAAATCCTCTAAAATATTCAATTATTTCATTTATTTAAAACGGATTTTAAAGTTTTGATTTCGTTATGCACGCCCGCACATGAACAGATGAATATTTGTTTATACAAACACTTTGTATTTATTCACTTGGCATTGTTAAGCCAGTAGAAGAGTGTAGTTGCTCGAAAAAAAAAAGAGCTCGTTTATTCACAATAAAAAGACACCCATTGTTGATTTTGAATTAATTTTGAATAACCTTTAATAATTATACTCAATGATCTTAACTTGTATTCATTGTTTGCGGATTTTAATAGAAAATTAAAATAAAATAATCATATTCTATATATAGCAGAACTTTATTTACATATTTACATAATTCCGAGCTTTTTCGTCTTCATCTCAATATATAGAAATGTAGTAATCCAATTATATAGGAGAGTTTTTATAATCAATTTATCATCATTGTTTAATGGTAATTTTTCCAGGAGTAAATTAATTCATAAAAATAAAGAGTAAATCTCCCGTCAAATGAAAGGCAATAACTATCCACCATCTATTAACCGTCTCTGCGAACAAGCATACTCGGTCAGTGACGTGTCCATTTTATTTTTATAAGGTTGTCCCAAAAGTTCGTGTTTTTCTTAAAACGTTGTTATTATTTGGCGAATAATATCATTACGGCGAATACATAATAATACATGATACAATTACTTTATACATAATAAAAATAAATTATACATAATATTATAAAATAAATAAACTTTCCAGGGTTAAGTTTCTTGTTCAAATATTTATTTTCACACAAGCTTTCAGACTTGTCAGTCCTTCAACAGGAGTATCACGATAATAAATGGATGATAAATATACTATTTTTTATATACAAATTAATTTTCACATATTCTAAATATTAATGATATTGAGAGGGAGAGAAAATATAACGGCGAATAAATTGGTATTTCAACTTTTTGCAAGTATTTACGAACTTTTGGGACAACCTTGTATAAATCAATTTCTTCCTAATTAAATTCCCATTGAAAATTTTGACTATACAATTGGTCTAATCACTTTACTATCTAAACATTACTTTGGCAAATTCTGAAGACCCCATAGTGGATTTCATGAAATTAAAGTCCACCCTGTACTGACCAGAATCATTAGCTCGAAATTTTGTTTTATTTTATTGCATGCAATAGTGGAATTGAAGATGTGTATAATACAAGGTTGTCCCAAAAGTTCATAAACACTTACAAAAAATTGAAATACCAATATTATTCGCCATAATATTATTCGCCGTTATGTATAATATCTTTGTATTATATACTAGCGGATGTGTACCCGGCTTCGCCCCAAGTTTTATCCGAGTGAAAGTTTGCCTAACGAATATTATATATTATGAAGTATAATAAACAATGTTAAAGATTAGTTTTAATTATTAATCAAGATTGTGTGTAAATATGTGAGAAAGATGTAATATCGTTGTTGTTTTCTTGGCCGACTGTTTTACATATGGTGTTATCTTAAAATTGCTTGTTTTGAATATTTTTTTAGATTGAGATTATTAGCTAGTATGTAAAAAAAATAACTCTGTTGAATTTTTTTTTTGTATTTATATATAAATAAAATTAACTCTGTTGATTTTTTTTTTTGTATTTAATCGATAACACCGAAGTTACGCATGTTAATGTTAGGAAAAATATTTTGATGTTAAGCAAAACCTGCTCCATCTCGTTTAACATAAATGTTGAAAATTTGGTCGAAATTGATGCATTGTAACGAAAGTTTTTAGCGAACACCACTTATGAAATTTGCATTTTATTAATATAGATAAAGTAATTTTATTATGTATTATTATGCAAAGCGCGCCATCTGTTATGGATTTTCGAAACTATTATACACACGTATGATTCTTTTGAAAATTCAATTAAATTTTCCATTACAGTAAGGACAGTAGAAATTGTTTAATTTTCAAAAGAATCATACGCGTCTATAATAGTTTCGAATTTTATCATGTATTATTATTATGTATTCGCCATAATAATATTATTAACCAATAAGAAAAACAAAACTTTTAACGCCTTGCCAAATGCTTTATTTTTATTTATTTACTAGCCGAATTACCAGGGCAACTCCCGGGTTTTACCCGATTAAATGCTTTTATTCAAATACTATTCGTTACAATTATAAATTGGCGCCGTGGATGTCACTCTTGTGAAACGTCCCGCTCCAAACTTTGTGTCTGAGAAGCGATATTTTTATAAAGAGATGATCTGGCTTTGTGTCTTCTGCTCGAATGAATTTTTTTATGTTAGAATTTTGTTCCTGCATATTAAAAATGAACTGGCTTCACCCGTGGTCCCTGCTTTATGGAATTTTTCCCGATATAATTCCCGATATAAACATGATACAGCAATATTTTCATCATTTTCTGACTAAAAAACAACTATTTTTGCCCAGAACCTGTCAATTTAATTTTTTATTGGCTAAAATTCCGATAAATATCTCTTCCAAATTTTTCTCTATGTCCTGTCAAAACACGTTTTACATGTACATTAGGTCAACTGATATTACTTCCCATCTTCACCGCTAGAGGCGCTGCTTGCGAGCGAAAAGGCAAATTTGCAACGCAATTTGCAAATAACTCGAATAATATTCGGGATAGAGACCTGAAATTTTCACTATAAGTTTTTCCAGCTTCTACTATATATACTGTTAAAATTTCAGTCAGATTAGTTACGTATTGTGGACGTGTATAGCCGACATAGAAACAAACACACATACATATACTGACTTTTATATATATAGGGATTCTGACGAAGACAATAGATTTTTGTCGAAACGTTGAGAAAATAAAAACTCTAAATGGCCGAAGTGTCTATTTTTCATATAAATATGAATGCCGGCCAGGCAACCTCTATCTTTATGAAAAACAACGTTTAAAGAAAAATACGAACTTTTGAAACAACCTTATATAAAAAAATCATGTAAATTTCGCAGCGTGTCAATGGTAATGTGTATTATGATACATTAGCGCGCCATCTGTTATCAAAATTCAAAACTATTATAAACGCGTATATGATTCTTTTTTAAATTAAACAATTTCATTGCAGTAAGGGCAGTAGAAATTGTTTTATTTTAAAAAGAATCATACGCGTCTATAATAGTTTTGAATTTTGATAGTAATGTGTATATTTCTAAACACTTTTATACACACCAAGAGGGAATGTGAATGTGCAGAAGAGTGAAGCCAGGTTTACCAATAAGAAAAACGTTTTAAGAAAAACACGAACATTTGAGACAACCTTATATCAAAATATCATGTAAATTTCGATGTGTGTCAATGGTAAGGTGTATATTTCTAAACACTTTTCTACACACCAAGGGAATGTGAAGGTGCGGAAGAATGTAAAAGCTTGTTATGTACTTTATGAGTGAAGCCAGGTTTGCCTAATTGCTTCACGTTAAATTAGAGGAAGTGTACGCGGAACTCCTACTTTTACCAACGCCGTGTGAAGGAACATTTATAACGGGTGGAGTTAAACAGCTTCATGGCGTGTTATATTGTTATTTTAGGAGAATGCAGAGCTCAAATTGAGATTGATTTAGATAAATGATTCTGGAATTATTATGTTGTTTGTATGGATTGTGTAATGGCACGATGTTTCACATCCTTTTTATGCAAGAGGTAAAAGCTGAGATATTTTAAAACTAGATTCTACGCCCTTTTAACTCTAATTCGAAATCTATTGAAGCTGAGATCCTGAGATCTTAAAGTCTAAATCCTTTAAATTTTAATGTCGAGATTAACATTTCTTAAAGCTGAGATTTCACATCTCTTAAAGCCGAGATTTTAATTTCTTAATGCCTAGATTTTTACATTTCTAAAAACAGAGAATTTATGGTGTGTTACATTGTTATTTTAGGAGAATGCAGCGCTCAAATTGAGATTGATTTAGATAAATGATTCTGGAAATGTGATTTAGTTTGTATCAAAATGTGTAATGGCACGGATCTCACCTCCTTTTTACGCTAGAGGTAAAAGCCGATATATTTTAAAACTAGATTCTACGCCCTTTTAACTCTAATTCGAAATCTATTGAAGCTGAAATCGTATATCTCTTAAAGTCTAGATCCTTCAACCCTTAAAGCCGAGATATTATACCTCTTAAGGCCGAGATTTTAATTTCTTAATGCCTAGATTTTTACATTTCTTAAAGCAGAGATTCTATGGTGTGTTACATTTTTATTTTAGGAGAATGCAGCAGCTCAAATTGAGATTGATTTAGATATATAATTCTGGAAATATGATGGAGTTTGTATGAAAATGTGTAATGGCACGGTGTCTCACCTCTTTTACATGCTAGGGAGAGGGCCGAGATATCTTTCAAACTAAGAAAGATCCTACGCCCTTTTAACTCTAATTCGAAATCTATTAAAGCTGAAATCCTATATATCTTAAAGCTTAGATCCTTCAACTTTTAAAGCCGAGATTTTAATTCTTTTAAAGCTAAGATTTCACATCTTTTAAAATCGAGATTTTAATTTCTTTGAGCCTCGATTTTTATATTTCTCAAAGCCGAGGTTTTATATCTTTTAAAGCTGAGATATCTCAAAGCTGAGGTTTTAAATTTTCAAAGCCGAGATTTTAATTTCTTAAAGCTGAGATTTTAATCTCTCAAACCCGAGATTTTTTATATTTTAAAGCCGAGATTTTACATCTTTTAAAGCCGAGATTTTAATCTCTTAAAGCTGAGATTTTTGATATCTGAGATTTTGCATTTTTGAAGCCGAGATTTTACATCCTTTAAAGCCAGGATTTTAATCTCCTAAAACTAATATTTTAATCTCAAAACCGACATTTTAATATCTTAAAGCCGGATTTTTTTATTTCTTAAAACCGTGATTTTATATCCTTTAAAGTCAAGATTTTAATTTCCTAAATATGAGGTTTTAATCTCTCAAAATTGAGATTTTTATTTATTTTATTTTTACTTTTAAAAACAGAAATTTTACATCTTTTAAAGCTAATATTCTAATATTATAAAGCCAGGAAGATCCTATGTCCCTTAAATACGGGATCCTACATCTTTCCTAAAGCTAAGTTTATAGATCTCTCAAAGATGAATTCTCGTGCCCTAATGTGTCAAAACTTGAGATCCTCAAAAGTATTTAGATTATTCTCTCCACTACCTATTCCCATCGCTCTGATTTTCTACTCATTAATTTGAAGCAGTTAAAATTGAGATATAGATAGGATTTGAGTTACTTGTGTGTGTGTGTGTGTAATTATACGGTATGCAAATATGTAAGTCAGAGAGTCTGAAAATGTCTTGATATTGGCTGGCTAAATATTGAGTCCAAATGAACGCTTCACGATTTTGCGTGTTATCTTTGAGCAGGGGCTATGCTAATCTTCTCTGTATCGTTCCTATTGTAGTAGTTGTACCGCCGAACAAGCGTGTACAAAGGAAACTGACGTAGATCCAATCACACAGAATACACATACTACACTATTATAGAATTTGAATCCTTATAGAAAGGAATTGGTTGTGGAGTTCTTATTAAACTCTTCAAGATCATTTCCCGAAGAGTATTGGACGTTAGAAGATCTATTAAGAGCCAATTAAAACAAGAATGTCAGACATTCGACGCATTCTTTCTCATGAAATGTCAACGTTAACTTGACAGATGATATTAATGTCACCTGTTTTTGACATGTCGCGTTTGGTTTTTTTACGATAGGACTTCCGCGTGAAGGATTGAGGGACTTTTTTTGTGACGCTTCCTGCGCGTCGTGTTCAATTATAACTCTTGGGCGCGCAAGTGGAACCTCCTAGTACGCCAATGCGGTCCTTGATATGGCGTTGAGAAACTTCTGTACTCATTTTACTATAGAAAGAATTACCATCTTCCAATTTATAATACAACAACAGGAGAATTGGCTGGAAGTGGTACTTCTAGGTCTCCTGTTGATGTCCATATTGACCTGAAAATTTGATAAATAAAGAGTGGTTAAAAGAAACCTAGCCTTGAATTGCTTATTGATTTTTGTTAAATCTTCCAATTTATATCGTAGTGGGTGTCTTGGCTATAAATTTATTCTCCATGGAATGGGGGGGTGCCATTGCCCCGTTAGTCAGCCACATTTCAGAGTTCCCTGTTCACGGTTACCGTAGCGGCTCGGGGCTCATGACACCGTACTTCACCCTACAGGGCAGTTCCTTACTTGTGGTGCTTCTCCTGCCCACCATGTAGAGGAGTATTTTGTTTATATACTCCTGTAGAAGGGTTCACAGTACCCGATAGCATGAGAGAACGTTTAATAAATAAGAAACTTATCCTTAGAGCCTACGTTCTATTGTAATTTAAATCTCAGAGGATTCTTTCAATATAAATAAAACATCTTACTAGTGTACATACTGCATGTAAATTTTGTTGAGATTCTTAGCACATCATTGGTGAGCTCTTCCAGCCATTTTACCAATGTAATCCACCAAACCATTATTTATATTGTATACATGCATCTAATGAATTCAATGCTAGAAAGTAATTATGGATTAACGTATTCAAACTGGGAATCTAAAAGTAGCTTCATTTTAATGAAATTATTCCCAAGTATATTCATAGCCAAAATTTAAGAAAATTTTACTTTTCAGCATATATATCGGGATTCAGACAATAACTCTGAAAAAGATACACTCATGGACAAAACTTAAGGAAGTTGTACCTTTTAGCATATATATCGGGATTCAGACAAAAACTCTGAAAAATACACCCATAGCCAAAACTTAAGGAATTTGTACCTTTTAGCATGTATATCGGGATTCAGACAATAACTCTTAAAGATATTACAGTGACATTTATTGAAGACACACGAGATAACCAAGTGTTAACAAAATTTCCTCTGTCTCCTTAAAAAAGCAGATAATCGGAGACATAAAAATATGAAACTTTCTTGAGTTTTTCCATGAGTATAAATTCCTATTTCGATTGAAAGAAGTAAATTGTCATGTATACATGCAATAGAAATAATAATACGAATCAGTTTCTAGTAACGCCACTTACTACTGCAATAGTTACTTATCACAAGAAATTTACTAGTACTGAAGGATGTAGTAATTATTGTTAAAATTACAACTATTGTACATCACAATGTGCAATACATTTTTACCTATGGATAATTTATTTTTGACTTTGTACATATTATAGAGAGGAATAAGAAATATTTAGCTTTATATTTTATTTATTTAAATCACATTACTGTCTATATTCTAATGTGAAAAATATATAAGGAAAGTCTGGCTCATAAGTGGTGAACTTATCTCAGCTCGTTGGCCAGTTTGATGTACCATATAGCTCTATTATTGTATTTTGGATTTTTTATTTATATTTCCGGTATTTTAAAGATTTATTGATGAAGGTTGTTGTTGTTGTCATGTTCAATGAAGAGCTTCAGATGTCTCCATAGATCTCTATCAAAGCAGCAGCAATGTCCACTATCTTGGGTGTGTAAAGCTGCTGCTCTGGGTCTAAGTCAATTTTCTGCAAGGCTGCGGCCATTGCTGGGTATGAGAATATGTGAGTAGGTGTTAGTTCGACACCAGGACAGTTGTTGCATGTCCTATAGGTTCTTGTGCCATCTGGATGTATTGCCATTCCTTTATAGTGTTTTGTTCTAAGTCTTGTTATAGTTTTTGTCAGTTTTCTCTCAGAGTTTATTTCACATATTTGATATTTTCTTATTTTTTGTTTAATTATCTTGTATTTTGCCAAAGCATTAGCGTCAAATACTGACATTTGTTCTTTCCTTTGGCTCAGCTTTCTGGCTTCCTTTGCCAATTCATCTGCCATTTCATTACCTCGATCCCAGCATGGGCAGGAATTCATTGTAGAATGCGGTTCTTCTTCAATGGTTCCATTTGATGAAGGTGTTTAAGGGTTTTACTGATATAGGGTTGAAATTTTGTAAAATAATATTGATGTTAATAGAGGTTAGATATATATTCAAATCTTCTTTTTCTGCATCGAGCATTGTTCTTCAGCGGGAATACTATAAATATAATTTGTCTTTTTAGGTATCAATTAATTATAAGGCAAGAAAGCACGCCATCTGTATTGAGAAAATGTACTAATAGTGAGTTGCTATCTTTTATTCAAATAAAATTATTTTCTACTGCTCCTACTGCAATGAGAAAAATTAATGCATGTTATATGCAAATTTAATTGTATATTTTATATGGGTAGCGTTTTGAGCATATGAAAGAATAAGAAGAAATTATTTGTGTGAACAACAAAATACATCATAGATGGAATTAAACAGGGAATAGTTCCAATGGTCCTCAATTCTTGCAAAAGTTCAACTCCACCAGAGAGTGTAAGTAACCAAACGGGGCTATGACACATTTGTAAGTGCAAAGTCGAACTGCTTTTCACATGTGTTGACATGTGGTGTACTTACAGTAAAAGCAGTCCCCTACTTCTAACCACCATGAATCTCTATACAGTCGGTAAATTCAACTATTCCCTGATTTTTTCTTATTATCCCTAGTACACATTTTACAGCTATTGATGACCATGGTGGTTAGAAGTAGGCGACTGCTTTTACTGTAAGTGCACCACATGTCAACACATGTGAAAAGCAGTTCGACTTTGCACTTACAAATTTGACATAACCCCGTTTGGTTACTTGCACTCTCTGGTGGGGTTGGAATTTTGCAAGAATCGGGAGCCATTGGAGCTATTTCCTGATAAATTCCATCAATGAAGTATATTGTCCTTTACATAAATAATCTCTTATTATTCCTTCACATGCTCAACTCTGTCAATATAAAGCATATAATTTAAATTTGCATATAAAATGCATTAATTTTTCTCATTGCAGTAGGAGTAGTAGAAAATAATCACTTCTTTTTCTTTAAATGCTACCGTGAAGCATGTGCGGATATTTGTTTGAATTCTTCTCTGTAATCAATAATTATTGAATACATGGAATAATTCAAACATTAATTAGCACATGCTCCACGATGGCATCGAAAGAAAAAGAAGTGATAGAGATTGCGTTATATTTACTTCACTATGTCAATTGTAGGATCTTGTAGAATCCAACCTTGTCCTAGCAAGGCCTTTACCAAAATAGTACTAAAGAGAACCAATATAGCTGTAGCTTTCTTTGGCCGAGTTTTTTTACAATTGAAACATTCTTTGTCTTTTCACTCAACACGTTATCTTTAGGGTTTGTTTGCATGCTCAGGAATAAATTAATGGCATGCCTTGTTTCTCAACCAATTACCTCTATTCTCTCTGAAACTCCATTCTTCAGGGTCGAGTAAATATTTGGGGATCAATCCCCGCTAAGTGTTTTGGCTTCCAGCGTAATTGGCCACCCACAAGGTGATGACAGTCACGGCCTCATCCTACATGTGGTTGATGGTGCTAGCTCTTCTTTACTGGGTGCATAGTGGATTGCATATACGTGTAGTGCAGCTATGTTTACAAAGAGACGCACTAAAAAATGAGATTATTGCAGTTACACTATAGCATATTATAAGAACGACAGCTGTATTTAGCACAGATATTATAAGATTGACAATTGCACTATAGCACAGAGATTATAAATGCAAAAGCTGCACTATAGTACATGGTTATAAATGCTATAGTTGTACTATAGCACAGAGATTATAAAAGCGAAAGTTGCACTATAGCCCAGAGATATAAAAGCGACATCTTCACTATAGTACATGGTTATAAATGCTATAGTTGTACTATAGCATAGAGATTATAAGAACGACAGCTTCATTATAGCACAGAGATCATAAAAGCGACAGTTGTGCACTATAGCACAGATATACTATAAGAACGACAGTGGCACTATAGCCCAGAGATATAAAAGCTACAGTTGCACTATAGCACAGAGATCATAAAAGCTACAGCTGCACTATAGTACATGATTATAGAAGCGAAAGTTGCACTATAGAACAGATATACTATAAGAACGACAGTTGCACTATAGCCCAGAGATATAAAAGCTACAGTTGCACTATAGCACAGAGATCATAAGAGCTACAGCTGAACTATAGCACAGAGATCATAAAAGCGAAAGTTGCACTATAGAACAGATATACTATAAGAACGACAGTTGCACTATAGCCCAGAGATATAAAAGCTACAGTTGCACTATAGCACAGAGATCATAAGAGCTACAGCTGAACTATAGCACAGAGATCATAAAAGCGAAAGTTGCATTATAGAACAGATACGACAGCTTCACTATAGCACATAGATCATAAAAGCGACAGTTGTGCACTATAGTACATGATTATAAATGCTATAGTTTTGTACTATAGCACAGAGATTATAAGAGTGACAGTTGCACTATAGCACAGATATTTGAAGAGCGAAAGCTACTACACTAAACGGATTAAAAGAGTAACATATATGCACACTATATCTCTTATATTTTGAAAAGGGTACGAAATATTCAATATATAACACATATATTTTAAAAAGGGTACTAAATTTCACTATAACACATAGATTAAAAGGGCACTAAATTTTTACTTATAGCACGCGGATTTAAAGAATATATTCACTATATCTTTTGATCATAAGAGTTACTGCTCTACTATAGCTAAGAGATTGCAATGTTAACATAATCACTATGTACAGCACAGAGATTAAATGATTAACAGGTACACGGTAGAACATAATTTATGAGTATCATATCATCCATTCATACAGAAAGCATTAGAATATGTCAATTGTATTCTCTAACAAACCATATTTTAGCGTATTTATGCAAATTTGTCCTTAATTTTTCAATGTGTTTCTAAGACTAGTCTTTATTCGTTGCGGTACAGTCTAGACAACATTAATAAGTTTAAACCAACAGCCTGAAATACTTACGTTTTTGGTGTTTCTTGATATATCAAAGAAATTTGGTTGGTATATATTCTAGAATAAAACCTAAATTAATCTTTAGTTAATATTTACTACGATAGATGGCGCTCTGCCGTCTGAAAATGCTAATTTGAGCGGGCAGTATCTAGCTATTTTATCATGTGGTTTGTAAATGATTGTTATATCGAAATCTCACTTTATCTTCAGCTAAAACAGAAACATGTGGTTGATAAACCACAAATGAGTGTATTTGTTTTAAAATATTTTCTGGAAAACTACCCGACCATATATTTTTCAGTAATATGCAAATAAAAATAAATGTATGAGAGAATATCCTAACAAGGGTAACAAATTAATCTACAATACATAGTGTAGCTTGGAGATAGATTTATTGTTTACATATTTACATAATGGCATATGTTCCTTTTTCAGTTAGCTACCTACACAATTTGTAAATACATCGGTCATCTGGATGATGGAATTCCAAATTTTTGTAGATTATATGAGATTTCTGCAAAAGGTATTTTGTTTCTTTTAGTATGGTGCCTTCCAGGATGAGGTCTCAAATGCATGACTCGTACAGTACAGAAGGAAGGCATTTATATTGCTTATCTTCGATGGATTTTCATATATTTGGGAAATTCTACTTCTGAGTTTATCTCGGTTCAAAATAACATTAATAGGTACCGCTCAACAAGAGCAACCTAGTTCATGATAATTGAAACAATGAATAATATGTGAAGGTTATTCACATATTAAACAATTTTTAACGCGGGATTCAATCCCGGTTCATGACTGTCGGGAATCGAGGGTGTTACCCTCTCATCCACCGACTTTTTTTGTTCTGGGTTTATCCACAAATATCGTCATCTTACACGTGTAGTTCACCGATCATTAAGAGTATGTGCCGTATTGTCGACGTAGATACAGAGATAGCCAGAACTTAAACAGCAACATTAATCTCAATTTATATGTTTATTGATGGTTACGTCGGTGTATGTGGTGGGAAGCTAATTGGCCTTGTGATTGGTCCACTGATTAAATGCTTCTAATTGGCGATAACTAGTTTTGACGGCCTCGGGTGTGAGCCGTCTGTGTGGCCAGTATCTGGCTGGTCATTGATGTATAACGCCATGTCTGACATTCATTTCCTCCTCATACAGCGACAGGTCTGGCTGGCATTGATATCTCATACACATCACAACACATCTGATATTGAGGTCCTGTCAAAGGCTGAAAATTCGCTTGATCTATAAAAATACATATACCAGACTGTATCAAAATTTCGTTCCCATAAATAAGATTTTAATCCACATTAAATAATATATAAACAAAAATATTTATTCATTGAAGTAAAGACCGTCATTTTCAATAACAATCAGCCATCTTTTTGCCAGGTTTTCAATTTGCTGACGATACCATTCTCGGAGTTTAGAGTAAAAAAGTCACGACAAGCAATAAAAAAGGTATTTTATTTTTTATTTTCGTCGTGTATTACTGAAATATTAATATAAGAATTCTTAACTATGACTTACGTGTAGGGAAGTGCAACTTTGAAGCGTTCCCAACATATCCCTAAACGAAACAGTGATAGAGAGTGGCCCCATTCCAAAATCTTTTATTTTGATCATTTTTATATTAATTTTTGTTTACGGTTTTTTAGACGTGTTTACATTTACATTGATAGCTCCTTAAATTTCTTGAGGACTGTATTTTTGTTCCCTAATAAGGCTCCACTCTGCTGCTGCCTACCTCGTGTATCCTATCAAGCCAACACACCAACTCTATGAGACACACACACTTTATTTAAACAACAAAACTATTTATACACCTTGGCCCGTGGTCAAAAGAATTAAAAACAGAATAACTTATTTTACAAACAATATTTATGCAAAAATAGGAATTATTATCAATTGATCCAGCCACAGAATAAAAAGATATTAATAACAAATAAATATTCACAGATATATACATTTAATTCTCAACAACATCATGAATTTTCAAATTCGAGCCAAACCTTTGCTATTTTATAATTCACTTAGGTAGTATTGGACATATTTCTATGAACAGCATGGACAAAAGGAAGTTTCATATTTTAATGGCACCTGGCGTTTCAAGGAAACAGAGACAATTTCGTTCACATTTGGTGATCTCGTATCTTCAATAAAGGTCATTGTAATATCTTTCAAAGTTATTTTCTGAATCCCGATATACATGATAAATGTACAACTTCCTTAAGTGTTGTCCATGAGTGCATATTTCAGAGTTATTATCTGAATCCCGATATCTATATTAATAAAATGGAAATTTCATAAGTGGACATCACTAAAAACTTTCGTTACAATGCATCAATTTCAACCAAATTTTCAACATTTATGTAAAACGAGATGGAGCAGGTTTTGCTTAACATCAAAATATATTTCCTAACATTAACATGCGTAACTTCGCTGTTATCGATTAAATACAAAAAATCAACAGAGTTAATTTTATTTATATATAAATACAAAATTAAATTTCAACGGAGTTAATTTTTTTTACATACTAGCTAATAATCTCAATCTAAAAAATATTCAAAACAAGCAAATTTAAGATAACACCATATGTAATACAGTCGGCCAAGAAAACAACAACGATATTACATCTTTCTCACATATTCACACACAATCTTGATTAAATTTTAAAACTAATCTTTAACATTGTTTATTATACTTCAACTTTTATTTCTACATTTGTTTTTAAATACCAAATTGTTTTATCATGTTTCTAATTTCGCCTCACAAATATGCAAATTTATAGTGACCAACATATTCAAATTTATCTTTGTTTTTATTTAACTTGATATCATAAACATAACATCCATTGTAAGCATTTTTCTGTTCACCTTCCGTGGTTTCTCTTTTCTCTGATAGTTTTTAGGTGTAGTATATTTTCTTATTACTAGACTACAAACATTCCCTCGAGAAAAACCTGGACGAAGCCGGGTACATCCGCTAGTACATGATAAAAGTACAACTTCCTTAGGTGTTGTCCATGAGTTTATATTTCAGAGTTATTTTCTGAATCCCGATATACATGATAAAAGTACAACTTCCTTAAGGTTTGTACATGAGCGTTTTGTCCATTTAAAATTAAATTCTGTAAGTTTATGTGGAGTGGATTTGCCAAGAGCAGCTCTAATAATGATTGATAATGATTAGGAACAAACCTCAAGACATCTACTGATTGATTGCCCAGCATTTCAAGAATATAGAATGAAGAATGAACTAGTTGTTTGTGAACTTAACGATTTGATTTCCCCAATAAAAAAATCATATTTAAAGTTCAATTCATTTTGTAAATACATTCTAAACTTTCTACAAAATCTGGATATCTAATGTTTTCATGCGTTGAATAATGTAAATAACTTGTGTAAATTTACTTTTCTCTTTGTTTGGCGCAAGTATCCCTTGCGGGATATAGCGCTTTGGAAATAAAATAATTGGTAATTAGTAATTTACATACATTTTGACTATAGGGTAGCAGATATTTATAAGGATTTTAAAACCTTTTTAGAGTCTAAACTAACGCTTCATCTATTGAAAAACATTTAGATTAAAATTTAATGGTAATATTAATAACACAAATGAAAACACCAAAACGCGAATGTTTCTTTTCATAAATAAATCAACCTTCTACTGTCCTTACTGTAATGAAAAAATATTGGGAGGGCTTGGCTCATCATTTATGCCTAACTGGCCTTGTCCTTATTGTTTGCGGAAGAGCGTTGCTCAATACAAATGTTAAAATGTAATTCTACTGTCCTAAAAGTTTATGTCCATAGTTTGCTTAAATACCATTTCTGAGATTCCACTCTTCAGTGTTGCATATAAAAGCAGAATGATCCAATATAGTATTAGAGCTCTATAAAGCGGTATGGTAGATTAAATTGGTGAAAACGCTGGGAGGGTTCATCACTGATGATCCAAGCCCTCCCAATATTTTTTCATCACAGTAAGGACAGTAGAAGTTTGATTTATTTATGTAAAGAAACCATCACGTTTTGGTGTTTTCATTTGTATTATATAGATGGCGCGTTATTGCTATGTATTAATAATAATAAAACATTTTGTAGGTTGGATTTTAAACTGAGTTAATAGTTACTTCAATCTTATTTTATACTTTCTTTCGACGCTTTGGCGACTCGCTATTTCCCTTTTCAAGAAACTCTAATTTTATAATATTTTTGATAATTTAGGAATGATCTCATTTTGAAAACGTTCAACATAGAATTTCACGTGTTCATCGTAGAATTTAGAATATCGAGACGCTCTTTGCGCTTATATTAATATAAGAAAAATTTGAAAAAAGAGAAAAAACTCTTTAAAACACCTTCTGGAGATTTAGCAACCCACTGAAGACGCTGAGAACTATTTCAGAAAAGAAAATATAGCAATAGAACTTTAAAATTTCTACAAATCAATTGTAAATAGATTCATAAACAAAAGAGGTAGTGAGGAAAGTTTTAGAACACACACAGATGTGTAAATAAATCCATTTTCAAACAAAGGCTCACGTGCACATAGGGAAAGGGAGGGAAAAATTACTGTATTATTTTGTTGTTGTGTGGCGAATCCATACAGGGCAATGGGCCCTAATAAAAGCCTTTTTGTTGTTGTTGTATATATGAAAAATATTGAATTGGCTACAAGCAAGTTTTATAAAAACAGGTTTCCATCAAATTGGAGTCGAAACTTCGAAAAAAAAAGTATTAAAAAGGTAGAGGTAACTCATATATATATAACTCAATAAAAATTGTTATTATAATAACAAAAATACTGTTAAATATCTCTCTATCCTTATATAAATATAAACACAACATAATGGAGGATGATAATCATGATCTAGAGGGCCCCCCCTCCTTTAATAATGAATTAGAACAAAGTATTATATACTATCACCTAAGCGTTTGTACTCCATGTTAGGAGCGGCTGCACATGGCATCTGTTCCTCATGTTAGTGGTGGCCATTTCTTTTGGAGCTAAGTCGGCCTGCCACTGAGTAGTGCTCCCAGTATTAATGGCAAAGGCAGACGCATTCTACTTCACCCAGTCATGATGGTATCAAGCTTGATACCTTAATATGATTGAGTGGAGATAAGAAAGAAGAAGAAGAAGACTAGTGATGATAAGGAATGAGCAACAATACCGTTTTGAGCAAATTCAGACAAAATCCAACCTATATACCTTGTTTTCGGACTTTGCCTTTCATCAGTACAGGGGCGACTTCATAACATCCTACGAGAAGGGGCATGGAATCGGTAGAATTTACTAAATAGGCGTTTTTTTTTTTACCTTTTTTACTTGGGTACTGAATAGTGCATCGTTCAGTTTCATAATTAAAGAGAGAGAGGTGCCCTTTGGGTACATACATATAAATAAAATGCTGAATTAATGATTGTTATTCTTCGCCCAAACCACTTTGAAACAATCATCAAGATAATATTTTAGTAAAATTTATTGTAAAGTATTTGATATTTGGGACAATCAACTACATCGATATATTGTATAGCATAATATTTAATTTCCAATTAACAGATAATTTAGATATATTGTGTTACTCAGCATTTTCTCAATTATCTCTCTTAATTGTTTCTAATAAGTTAGTAATTGTTTTGATCAAAATGAATTGTATTGTCCTCGTCGCGTTTGCCTTCTTTCATTTTCTCTCTACGTTACAATATTATGAACACTATTATTAGGGCAAAACGTTTTAAAGTGGCGTATAGGACTGAGTGTCGTTCTATATTCATCGTATATTTCAGAATTATTGTCTGAATCCCGATATACATGATAAAATGTACAACTTCCTTAAGTTTTGTCCATGAGTGTATCTTTCAGAGTTATTGTCTGAATCCCATATACATGCTAAAAGGTTCAACTTCCTAAAGTTTTGTCCATGAGTATATCTTTCAGAGTTATTGTTAAATCCCGATATACATGCTAATAGGTACAACTTCCTTAAGTTTTGTCCATGAGTGTATCTTTCAGAATTATTGTCTGAATCCCGATATACATGCTAAAAGGTACAACTTCCTTAAGTTTTGTCCATGAGTGTATATTTCAGAGTTATTTTCTGAATCCCGATATACATGATAAAAGTACAACTTCCTTAAGGTTCGTACATGAGCGTTTTGTCCATTTAAAATTAAATTCTGTAAGTTTATGTGGAGGGGATTTGCCAAGAGCAGCTCTAATAATGATTGATAATAATGATAACTTAAAGCTCAAGATTTAGGAACAAACCTCAAGACATCTACTGATTGATTGCCCAGCATTTCAAGATTATAGAATGAAGAATGAACTAGTTGTTTGTGAACTTAACGATTTGATTTACCCAATAAAAAAATCATATTTAAAGTTCAATTCATTTTGTAAATACATTCTAAACTTTCTACAAAATCTGGATATCTAATGTTTTCATGCGTTGAATAATGTAAATAACTTGTGTAAATTTACTTTTCTCTTTGTTTGGCGCAAGTATCCCTTGCGGGATATAGCGCTTTGGAAATAAAATAATTGGTAATTAGTAATTTACATACATTTTGACTATAGGGTAGCAGATTTTTATAAGGATTTTAAAACCTTTTTAGAGTCTAAACTAACGCTTCATCTATTGAAAAACATTTAGATTAAAATTTAATGGTAATATTAATAACACAAATGAAAACACCAAAACGCGAATCTTTCTTTTCATAAATAAATCAACCTTCTACTGTCCTTACTGTAATGAAAAAATATTGGGAGGGCTTGGCTCATCATTTATGCCTAACTGGCCTTGTCCTTATTGTTTGCGGAAGAGCGTTGCTCAATACAAATGTTAAAATGTAATTCTACTGTCCTAAAAGTTTATGTCCATAGTTTGCTTAAATACCATTTCTGAGATTCCACTCTTCAGTGTTGCATATAAAAGCAGAATGATCCAATATAGTATTAGAGCTCTATAAAGCGGTATGGTAGATTAAATTGGTGAAAACGCTGGGAGGGTTCACCACTGATGAACAAAGCCCTCCCAATATTTTTTCATCACAGTAAGGACAGTAGAAGTTTGATTTATTTATGTAAAGAAACCATCACGTTTTGGTGTTTTCATTTGTATTATATAGATGGCGCGTTATTGCTATGTATTAATAATAATAAAACATTTTGTAGGCTGGATTTTAAACTGAGTTAATAGTTACTTCAATCTTATTTTATACTTTCTTTCGACGCTTTGGCGACTCGCTATTTCCCTTTTCAAGAAACTCTAATTTTATAATATTTTTGATAATTTAGGAATGATCTCATTTTGAAAACGTTCAACATAGAATTTCACGTAGTCATCGTAGAATTTAGAATATCGAGACGCTCTTTGCGCTTATATTAATATAAGAAAAATATGAAAAAAGAGAAAAAACTCTTTAAAACACCTTCTGGAGATTTAGCAACCCACTGAAGACGCTGAGAACTATTTCAGAAAAGAAAAATATAGCAATAGAACTATATAAATTCTACAGATCAATTGTAAATAGATTCAAATATGTGGCGCTGAGTTTGTTGTTGACACACTTTAAAATGTTATAATACCTTGTTAAAGGTTGGCGTTCAACCAACTGAAATATTGGTAAAATAAATGATTTTTGATCCAATATATGAATTTTTAATTAAGGATTTATCTATGGATTGCTCTATTTTCAAAACATATATATAGAAATTAAAAATAAAGAAAGCCTATCCTGACCACGAGCCCTATGGATTGCTCTATTTTCAAAATATATAACTCAATAAAAAATTGTTATTATAATAACAAAACTACTGTTAAATATCTCTCTATCCTTATATAAATATAAACACAACATAATGGAGGATGATAATCATGATCTAGAGAGGCATCTCTCCCTTTAATAATGAATCAGAACGATGTATTATACTATCACCCTAAGCGTTTGTACTCCATGTTAGGAGCGGCTGCACATGGCGTCTGTTCCTCATGTCAGAGGCGGCCATTTCATTTGGAGCTAAGTCGGCCTGCCACTGAGTAGTGCTCCCAGTATTAATGGCAAAGGCAGACGCATTCTACTTCACCCAGTCATGATGGTATCAAGGTTTACCTTAATATGATTGAGTGTAGATAAGAAAGAAGAAGAAGAAGACCCTAGTAGAAAACTTTACTAGTGATGATAAGGAATGAGCCCCAACAGCAGGTTTGGAAAATTCAAACAAAAGCCAACCTGTATACCTTGTTTTCGGACTTTGCCTTTCATCAGTACAGGGGCGGCTTCGTTTTCATAACATCCTACGAGAGGGGGCATGAAATCTGTTGAATTTACCAAACAGATGTTTACGTTTTTTACTATGGTGATGAACAGTGGATCGTTCTGATGCATAATTAAAGAGATAGGTGCATCATTAGGTCCATACATGTTATATAAAAATATTATTTTATTTTAAATTATAATTTCATAGATTCAAATACTCTGCTATATCGACCGCCAGAGGTCACTCTTCCCCTATAAAAACTCGTTGTTGTTTTATCCCAATGGCCGGCTCAAAACCTTTGTACATTATGTAAATAATCTTTTGTTTTCCTTATTCTACTCGCCTTGAGCCAGGCATTACTTTTATCAAATGGTTTTTTTCTTATATTTATTCCTTTAACTCAACTAAATTACTGATCAAAAACTATTTTTCATTATCATACTTTAAAGATTTCAACCACGACTGCATTACATTACCATAATCCTCAACATGATCTAAATTCAAGCAGAAAATCTCTCAATATTTTTCTTTATAACATACATATAAATATTAAAAATGGCATATCCTGACCAGGAGCACATGTGCTTTACAGAAGGCAGAGTGCCATCTGGTGGAACAGAAATCAACTAAACATTGATATAGCCTGTTCCCTAAAATTTGGCCAACCCAATATCTTGATAAATCAAGAAAAGCCATCCACGAACGCGTTTCGCACTTTTGGCGCTCGTCAGCGTGGAGTATAAATGAAATGGTAAATTAATGTTTGTTACTCTTCTTCACACTAACCACTTTGATTCAATCATCAAGATAATATTTTAGTAAAACTTATTTCAAAGTATTTGATATTTGTGACAATAAAATATATCGATATATATTGTATAGCATAATATTTAATTTCAATTAACAGATTATTAATTGAGATATATTGTGTTACTCAGCATTTTCTCAATTATCTTTCTTAATTGTTTCTAATAAGTTAGTAATTGTTTTGATCAAAATAAATTGTATTGTCCTCGTCGCGTTTGCCTTCTTTCATTTTCTCTCTACGTTACAATATTATGAACAATATTATTAAGGCAAAACGTTTTAAAGTGGCGTATAGGACTGAGTGTCGTTCTATATTTATCGTATATTTCAGAGTTATTGTCTGAATCCCGATATACATGCTAAAAGGTTCAACTTCCTTAGGTTTTGACCATGAGTGTATATTTCAGAGTTATTGTCTGAATCCCGATATACATGCTAAAAGGTTCAACTTCCTTAGGTTTTGACCATGAGTGTATATTTCAGAGTTATTGTCTGAATCCCGATATACATCTTGAAAGGTTCAAATTCCTTAAGTTTTGTTCATGAGTGTATCTTTCAGAGTTATTGTCTGAATCCCGATATACATGCTAAAAGGTACAACTTCCTTAAGTTTTGTCCATGAGTGTATCTTTCAGAGTTGTTGTCTTAATCCCGATATACATGCTGAAAGGTTCAACTCCCTTAAGTTTTGTTCATGAGTGTATCTTTCAGAGTTATTGTCTGAATCCCTATATACACGCTAAAAGGTACAACTTTCTCAAGTTTTATCCATGAGTATATATCAAAGTTCACCTTAACGTGTAGATTTTGTTATTAAAAAAACTGAATAATCAAGGTCTCGAGTTACGAGTTGCCCCCGTCTATAAATAAAATTAATTAAAGGAGAACATTTTTTATAAGAACCAATAGATAATCTAAATTCAAAGGTTTTTTATAACACTATTTTTCAATTAAAAACAATTTTTTTACCAGCTCCTACGGCAACGATGGTGAGATGTTAGTTTATACTTGTCATTTGACAAACACATACCAGAAAATTTTAAATATAACGTTGAATGATGTGTCTGTGATCGAAATTTGACATCTACATGCTACAAGGTTGTCGCAAAAGTTAGTAAACTCTTGCAAAAAATTGAAATACCAAATTATTCGCCGTTATGTATAATGTCTTTGTATTATGTATAAAGTAATTGTATTATGTATTCGCCGTATCATTTTTATGTTTATATTTTGTTACTCTGTAAACTTCCTCATTGATTATTTTTCGCTTATCATTTATAGTTTGTTCTTGCTCTAATTAAATTGCCGTGTCATACTTGAGTTTGTCTTTCCTAATTTTCCACGTGGTATTTTGGTGGAGATGCTGGGTAAATTAGAGAAGACAAACTGAAGATCGCCGAGAAGACCTAAAGGCCATGGGTGCTGTGATCTACATTTCAGAGACTGACTCCAGGATTCTACCGCCGTGTCAAAGTCAAGACTTCCCTTCAAGATGACGATGCCCCTATAGACGATACGACAACAAAGCTGCTTCTCAAGCCGCAAGAAAAAGGACGCAAAGGTACTAGGGACAAAGTTACAAGACTTCAATGGAATCCTTGGCAGAAGCACGTCAGATACATGACAGTAACTACAATAATTGCAAGCTATAGGTCACAGCTCCGATAGGAAAGCAGCTATGTAGAAAAGTATTGATTATTTTATTAAAAATATTACTTTATGTATTATTTACGAACGGAAAAATTTGTCCAGGGTAGCCTAGTAGACATGGCATCTGTCCGGTAAGCGGAACACTGTGGGTTCGATTCCCATCCCTGGACACTTTTATTTTTCCGTTTATCATTACTCTTTACAATTCATCCTTTCATACCTCATCCCTAAGGTTAGAAATAATCGTTATTTCTCCTTAAAATAAATTTGGATTTTTCGTTGAAAAGAAACTCATGCGGGATAATCTTTAAATGTCGTTTTTACAATAAAAGAGTATCTATTTTTATGTTTATATTTTGCTACTCAGTAAACTTCCCTCATTGCTTATCTTTTGTTTATCCTTCATAGTTTTGTTCTTGCTCTAAATAAATTGCTGTGTCATACTGAAGTTTGTCTTTCCTAATTTTCCACGTGGCAATATTATTCGCCAAGAAAAACATGAACTTTTGGAACAACCTAATACTTTTTTATTTAAAACCATTTCTTACTGAGCTTCTAAATTAGTAAAAACAATATATGGAAAGCTTGCTTATCAGCAGTGAATCCTTTATGTTGTTTCATCAGTTTTATTCACAATACCGCTCTATAGTATTACATTTTATTTTTCCATTATTATTATCCCAAGTACACGTGGTGCAGGTCATGATAATCATGATGGGTAGAAGTTAGCGACTGCTTTTACTGTGAGTGACCCACATGTCTACACATATGAAAAGCAGTTTGACTTTTGCACTAACAAATGGGCTAGAGCCCCGTTTGGCAGATGGCCCGCTAATTCTTCATATTAACATTGTGTTTTAAAAAAATATTATTTGCAATTTGCTGAATATCATTTCTCTCTCTCGAAGCATATTATATATTTATATTAAAACAAAGTAGGCATATCCTGACCAGGAGCACATGTACTTTTCAGAAGGCAGAGCGCCATCTGGTGAAACA
Source organism: Cordylochernes scorpioides (assembly GCA_030710605.1). NCBI lineage: Eukaryota > Metazoa > Arthropoda > Arachnida > Pseudoscorpiones > Chernetidae > Cordylochernes > Cordylochernes scorpioides. The sequence goes on from CP092865.1 coordinate 144,696,951, forward strand.
GAAATAAACTATTCATTGATTTAAACCTGTTCCCTGATATTTGGCCAACCCAATTTCTTGATAAATCAAGAAAATCCATCCACGAACGCGTCTCGCGTTGTTGGCGCTCGTCAGCGCGGAGTAGGCTGTACCACTGCTACCAAAAAAAGATTTATGGTCCCAGTGGCTTCCTGTAAAACCAAAAAATGGGTATTTGAGGCCAAACTTGCGTAAATACGCTTAACACATGAAAAAACAAATATATTTATATTTATAAGTATTTATACTGTCTTCAAATCTAATGTTCATAGTTAATACAAAAAACCTTCTCCAAGAGTTTAGCTCTAGTATTGGCATAAAGGCATAACAACCAAATGTGTAATATTAAAGCAGTATGATAGATTAAACTGACGAAACCGCTGGGAGGATTCGCCACTAATGAACCAGGCCCTCCCATTATTTTATCATTAAGGGCAGTAGGAAATTGTTTTATATCAAAAAGAATCATACGCGCGTCAAAATAGTTTAAATTTCGTATATCATGATGCATTAGCGCGCCATCTGTTATGAAAAGTCGAAACTATTATAGACACGTATGATTCTTTTGAAAAATAAACAATTTATACTGTCCTTACTGCAATGGAAAAATTAATGGGAGGGCCTGGCTCATCAGTGGTGAACCCTCCCAGCAGTTTTGCCAGTTTAGGTCGAAAAATGCAATATAACAGCGGTATGGTAGATTAATCTGGCGAAACCGCTGGGAGGGTTCACCACTGATAAGCCAGGCTCTCCTATTAATTTTTCCATTGCAGTACGGGCAGTGGAAATTGTTTAATTTTAAAAAGAATCATACGCGTCTATAATAGTTTCTAAATTTCGTAAATCAAAGTTTATTAAAATAAGAATATAAAGAGTAGCAATTCGTTTCTTTATGAGTGCAGAGTGCAAGCTTTCGGGTCTTTATAATTCTTCCACAGACATAGCTGTAAGTTGAGAGAATGAGGATATGAGGATATGTTCACTCAGCTTATAGCTATGTCTGTGGAATAATTATAAAGATACCGAAATCCTGCAATTTGCACGAATAAAGAAACACATTGCTGATGTTAATATAAGGTTATCCCAAAAGTTCGTAAAAATTTTATGATTTATATTTTAAAAGTATTTACGAACTTTTGGGACATCCTTGTTAATATTGGTAGCCTTGGTAAAATTATAACAGAATTCTTATAGAAGAATGATTTAATCTCTGATGTTCAATATCAAGGGTAGTCAATCAGCAGGTGGGCTAAGTTTCTGAATTACAAGGTTGTCCTGAAAGTTCGTAAACACTTGCAAAATATAAATCATAATATTGTGGCGAAGAAATAATTTATATTTTATTATTTAATTTAATTTAATTATTCAATAAAAATACTTAGCAAATTATATATATATATGTGGAAAAACAATAGAAAAACAACAAAGCGAAACGCGTTCGTGGAGGGCTTTTCTGGATTTATCAAGAAATTGGGTTGACCAAATATCAGGGAACAAGCTAAATCAATGTTTAGTTGATTTCTGTTCCACCAGATGGCGCTTTGCCTTCTGTAAAGCACATGTGCTCCTGGTCAGGATATGCTTTCTTTATTTTCAATATATATATATATATATATTACTCTGTATTTGTAAAATCACCATAAATATTCCTTAGCTTGATTGTTCAATATTCTCTAGCTGTAGATAGTTGTTTTCCGGGTAGTTGGAGATCTAAGGATACGCTCCAGGAGCCTGGGTTACCTTTATGTTACTACTATAGTTTTTTGTTGAAAATTGTCGACTAGTCTTGCCGAGGTCATCAATAAATACTTTTACATCTTAAGATATTCCAAAACTCTCTTGATTTCTACGCTATAATATGTTTACAAACTTTTAGGACAACCTTGCATTCTTATTCTATACTTTATAGCAATTTTATCTTTTAATCAAAGTTAATTGTTTCTTATTTCTATTATCGACTGATGTTCATTGATGGAGAAAAAGTTTTTCCTGTCTGCTCAAAATGCTCCAACTCACTCCAGCACATATCCTGGACTGTATTGGAGCTAAGAAGAAAGATCTATACAACAATCCCAAAACTATAGTAGAAAAAATTATTGCTTTCAACCTTCATGACCTGATGTAATCTTACCTATGGGGTAATTAAATAATAATAAATAATAATAATAATAATAATCGATTGATTTCTAAATTATCCATGGAAATATGAGAATAGAAGACTTCAGTATAAATGTGTGAAGAGGTATAGAAAGAGAGAGTAGTGAAGATGCGTCCATCATCCAGGTTGGCCAAGAAAGGTCAGTGGGGTCAGTAGGTTGACTGAGTCTGAATTGAGCTAATGAATAAGGAAAGTTGCATTGTTGGTCTGATACCGTTATGGTGGAGATGGATTGGCTGGTGATGGCCATTATGGATGACCGCTATTGTTACTGATGGGGTATAAAGTCTAGTATTGAAGCCAAGTCAAATTTGAAATATAGATCCATTCATCACAATGAATCTATAGATGGTATCTTACAATAAAGTTCTTTATTAGAACATGGCGATATTTCAAGGAAGAGCTCTTTATTCAGCCTAAATATTCAAGTAAAGAGCTCTCTGTCTCTTCTTGCCTGAAATAGATTGTTGTCTCCTCATGAAGTTTTTGTCTTCGCTAAGTTTCCACCTGGCGAACGTCAAAATGCCACGTGGAAAATTAGGGAAGACAAAAACTTCATGAGGAGACAATTTATTTCAGGCAAGAACAAACTATGAATGGTAAACAAAAGATAAGCCACGAGGGAAATTTCAGAGTAGCAAAATATAAACATATAAATTACCATTCTGTTAATAAAATTAATAAATACTTTGTTACAATAAAGTTATTTATTAGAACTAGGCGAGATTTAAGGGAAGAACTCTCTCTTCAGGCTAAAAGTTCAAAATAAGAGATAAATGATATAAAAATTAAGATTCAAGCTGAAACTATATAAAATAAAACCGAAGAGACAATAAATTGGATAATAGGAGACATACGTACGCTCCAGGATGCCGTGTTAACCAAAAAGTGACTATATATATACTCTAAACACCAAAACTTTAACATTTTAAACAATATTTAGTTTTACAAATATTATTAAATTACAATGTTTGAAATCTTACTTTGATCAAATTATTTCTTAGGATTCAAATTTTCGTAATAACCTAGATTTATAATTGTTATTAATTGATTATTTATTGTGTATATCCTGAGATATCGAGTGAATATGGCCTTTCCTCCAACAGGGAATCGGTTCAACAGAGCATACACATCACCTTTCAAACAACTTGAAAATGCATCAGCTTGTTATATATCGAAATAAGGGAGTAATAAAAAATCATAAGTTTACATTTATTCAACAATACAAAAGCTTTTTAAAATTACAAAATATTTTCTCACAATGAGTTTCTTTTTATTACAAAACGCTAACTTTAAGCGATAATCGCTCTTCAAACGGGCTTAATAAAACATCGACTATATCTTACAAGAAATATTTCCGAAAACATACGCGCGCAGCGTGGATATTTACAACTGAGATTTTAAATTGATATGTAATTTAACATATATAACAATATGACATATTCCATAACACATTGTTTAAATTACATACCAATTTAAAAATGTCAGTTGTAAATATCCACGCTGTATGTTTTTGTAAATATTTCTTGTAAGATATAGTCGATGTTTTATTAAGCCCGTTGAAGAGCGATTATCACTTGAAAGCTAGCGTTTTGTAATAAAAAGAAAATCATTGTGAGAAAATATTTTGTAATTTTAAAATGTTTTCAAAATTTTATCATGAATGCAAAAGCTTCAATATCTTCAAAACAAAATCTTTCTCTCTCCCTAATAAACTAAATTCCCAATAATTACCTAAATGAGTATTATGTGAATGTAATAGCTTTTTGCTTTCGTACAAGAACACCAATGGCACATTTTGTTGTCAGTTTCTCAATAGCATGACACATGGCTTTCTAACATTGTGTACGTGCTGAATACATTATCATTTACACCTTTTGACTTTGAATCAATTCTTGTTGTTACCATTCGTATATATCAATGCTAAAGTAACATGTATCAACTTAGAATCCACCTAAAATTTCCTAAATTTTGTTTCAATATTTGATATACAACTACATATTATGTTTTCACATAATAATATTATTCTAAACATAAATGTGATAATAAAACAATAGTTTGTATTGACGTTTTTAGTAAAAAATAGTTCTTAGGTACATTAATTTTATTTATAGATAGTGACGGTGATTATTTTGAGAAATTTTAAATAAAACTTTATTATACTTTCGTATTTCTGTAAATATTTAGCATTCCTGTAAATTATTGTTTACACTATGTATTTACATAATAATATTATTCTAAACACAAATATGATAATAAAACAATAGTTTGTATTGACGTTTTTAAAATAAAAACGTTTTTAGTAAAATATAGTTCTTAGGCACATCAATTTCATTAAGGATTAGTGTTGTTTTATCATTTTATTCTATCAGGTTTGATTCCAACTCTCCTTTGTGTAGTTTTCTTTTACATGTTATTAATGTTTATTTCTAGAAAACATCCTGAAAATAACAACAAAATGAATCTTAATTACATAGCGGAGGTTGGAAATGGAAATAATATTTACATATTTGCATATAATTAATTTCTGATAGCTCTCTCTTCCTCTTTTTTAGATTATTAAAAAATGATCAGATGATATGATTTCAGTGCAATAATACTTTTTCATTTGTTATGGTCAGGCCTTCTTTATTTAGTTAAATCTTTAACAGACTCATTTGTTTCTAATCGGTTTTTGAAGCCTTCCTAAACCGAAGTTTTGAAGTTTTGAGAATTGAGGAATGTATTTTCGAGATTCTTATGTCTTAGATTAAATTCATTTTCACCAAAAAGAAAATCAATTGAATTCTAATTATGAGTCGGTTTCATGTACATTAGGGGATCTTAGAATTCAAGAATTTTATTGGCTAGGGTTTAATTATTATCCTTTTATAAATAGGTAAACATATATATGAGGATTCCTTTATGCAATTAAAAAGCATTTAGATTCTATTTGCGTCAGTTTATTGGGTCAAAACAAAAAAAGATGGGCTTTAGGAATAACTCTTTAATAAACATCTATTGTAGAATATGGCAAGAGGTTTAATTATATATCACATACTTTTTAAAATTCACCATTTTGAAACCATAATTACGATTATTTATATAAATAAGGCGTACCTGGATCTAGGAAAGTAAAAATATTTTTGGTCTCAAAATATTTTGAAAGATTGCTTCTTTTCTACCAATTTATTGCACAATGAGTTTTAACTAAAATTACAATTATGTTTGTAAGAGAGAGAGAGAGATAGTTAACATATAACTATTAGATGTTGGAGCAAGTTTTTGAAATTTTTGGATGTGAGTGGAATTTTGAAACACTCGTTATAACTCGGAGACCATTTAATCCTGAAGAATCACATATAAACAGACAAAATCATTACACAAATTTAGTAATATTCAGAAGCTGTTTTTTTAATTCACATAATCATGCATATATATAAATTGTATTATTTCGCACTTTTTTCCATTCTCAAATTGAACAACTTCCTACCTCTCTTTCTTCATTTTTTTTTCACTGCGGCAAAGATAGTAGGAAGTTGGTTTTATTTGAGAGTAGAAAAAATTGTGCTGAAAGGATTCATTTCTTAGAGAGAAGGGTCTAATATGACTTATGTTTGAAATTTTTGTCGTAAAATCCTTTGTGTTTTATACCTTTTATTTCTCACTTATATAGAATTGAGAATTTGGATCACAAACCTATATTTGGTTCCAGTATCCATGTCATTCATATGATCGAATGTTGTCTTACTGTAAGTAATGAAATTTCCCGATGACAATGCTTCATATAGAAGATGTCAATATATGATGATAATAATAATAATATTTTCAATGTGTGTGTAAGGAAGTATAAGATATTGCTTTCTTGTGTCGAAACCTAGAGAAATCCAATGTCTACAAGGAACATAAAGCTAAATATGAATTTGGTATTGTTCAACAATGGGGAAAGAGTAAAAAAGACAAATTAATCAACATTTCCAGGAAATATTTCAAACTAAAATAAAAGTTGATGGAAATGTCGACGTTCATAGCATTTTAATTACATTGAAATTTGTGATATTTCCGCGCTGTCACGCTAAGCCTATTTCCCGCCCAATACAAAAAAAAAAGCCGTTGAAGCCAAAAACTTTATAATTGTCTTCTGCTAACATTCCAGCCACGATTTTCAATTCCCCATTACAAAATACCTTCTTCTATTATTTTAGTAATTACCATGCAAAAGCATACGATCAAGCATAGGAAAAAACATTCTTATACAACATGTTATTTTATGTTAACAAATAGACAGGAAAATGCAAACTCGCGTTTTGAGGAAGTTTGATAAAAGATTTAAATAATAGTTAATTTCTCTCTCTTTAATAATCTTTCCTCTTGATATTGTTTGCACCAGACTGCGGTTTGGCAGATCCTTTAGTCTTGATTCTCACCTCAGACGCGTCTTGCATCTTTCCAGAACGTTTCTCAACCATCTTACAAGGTTAAACCATTCAATAATAAGACAACTATATTTTCAGGTAGCACCTAGAATATCTCTTTATTTATCACATCAAAGTTTAAAGCATTTCGCATTCAATACTAAATCAGATTCAAGATATAGATTATATGAAAAAGTGCCAATTTTAATTCATACTAATGACCTATTGATCGTAACTATTTTCTATTGATACATTTCCTTTCAATTTGTGATTGTATTTAATATTAAAACACGAAATCCATTTAATGAAATTAATGACCATTTATTTAATGATACAACAGAAAAACTAGTTATACAAAATAACGATATTTTTAACGATTATTTAATCACATATACTTTAAAGGTTACAGCTAAAAAAAACTCATAAGTCTATTAATAATCTTAAATGATGATGATACATTTTAATCAGAAGATATATATTAAAGATATCAGTATATCAAGAACAAAATATAAAAAAGGTAATAAACTATTTTAATATTCATTTTATTAACTCCGAAAAAGGATTTTTTTTCATTTGCAACCAAAATTTTTAAGCTTGAATATAAAGGTTTTTCAGAAAAACAAATTTAAAATAAAATTATTAAATATCAGAGAAAATATTCGCTCACTGAAGAATATAACGACGACTGACATTATTTCTTCATGTATTTATTGTAAATAACTTTTTTTTTCTTTTTCATCTTTAATCGTATGCTTTCTATATATTTATTTAATATTTTAAAGCATTAATTTCAATGAAAAAAATGGAGTATTAATCTATGACCAAATAAGTTTAAATAAATGAAAAGTTCATAAATTTTGAAAGTGTTCAAATAAAAGAGATGTTCTAATAAGGTAGATAATAATGTATCTTTTGAATTAAATACATCTGTGTGTATGATATATTAATGTTTAATGAAACAGCAAACGAGCTAGGAAGTCTCTAATTTAAAAAATAAAAATCAACACCATTAAATCTTTCTTCATGCAAATCTTACGTCAAATAGAGAATACCAATATGGAAATAAGAATCTTCATTTATTATGCAGCAGATATCTGTGGGTGGCACTTTGGCACCCAAATCTCGGTCACAGGTCAGTGTCGTCTTTAGCTAAAATGGAGGTAAACAATCTGACATTTGTAGGACATTTATCCATGATAGACATGGTTATCTAAACCGGAATATTTCATGGAACTTTCTGAATGAATTTGAAAGGATTAATATGCTATTTTGATATGCCAATAAGAGGTATCAAATGTTCTTGTTAAAAATGTGCCTGATGGCTAAAATGTATGTTTAATAGAATAATTATATCAAATAATTTTGCTTTAAAAATACAACTTATAGGCCTGCCATCTATCGATTGAAAAGTAAACTATTTTGCGCAACCAATTCTTTGACATATCCTTTGTCAAAGGTGAAAGATGAAAATCTACTTATCGTGCAACTGAAATTTGCTGAATGCTTGCGCCATCTATAGGAATAAATATTCACTATTCTCGCTGATTTTTAATTATTCCAGAATTGGCCAAATACCCATTCTTGATTAATCAAGAAAAGCTAACCACGTACGCGTTTCAGGCTGTTGACCCTCGTCAGCGTGGTGCAAGCTGTACCTCAACGACCAAATATTTTAATATTTAATAGTTCAACCATTTCTCACAAAAAACTAATCAGGTTTTTTTAGACAAACAGAATTCATCATACATTAAGTATTCGTACTTGGGAAGTTTGAACTGATTGTTAGCTCTTAAAGGTTGTACATTTACCACAGAAGACTTAAGGAACCTATTCAGATTCAAATCAGTCTGACGACATCTGCTCAAAAAGATGTCCACATCCACAAATAAACGTTAAGTCTGAAGACCAACCTGGACAATTGGTGACATTTGTATATATGGTTCCAGAAATTTGTCCGGGTTATAGACAATTAAAATAATTCTATTGACATCTTGTCAATACATACAAAGTGCACAGTCTGCATCATTTAAAAAAAGATAATTAAATATATATATTCATTATATACACTAGATACAATGAATATGGCGCCTCTGCCAGCTGAGTTTGGTGGAGAATCGCCAGTGGGTTTCCAGCAACACCACGTATTTTGTCCGGGTTATATTGAAAGAATATTTGTTTATGATTGTATCTCTCTCTGGCGGGGATAAGGATAAGTAATAAATTATTATTTCCACACAAGTTCTAACTTTGTAAATTTCAACAATAAACTGTTGGATTAATATCTCAATGACTTCTATAAATTAAAATATTTATATTTGACCAGGTATAAGAATAACTTACAAAGTGACAGCGCATAGTGTTTGCGAGATTTATATTAAAGACAATTTTAAAAGGATAGGTTTATTCCAATTTTGCAAGAGTTTAGAATGTTGAAATTACGGAAGAAATTGAAATCGCATTACGCAAATTTCTAAGAGGATATTGACGTTTCTCTATCCTGATGAAATTGGTGAGCTTTAAGGATGGTAACTTTGAGTTGTTTCTATGATCTATTGATAAATTGATATGTTGTGAACACCTAGTCCTCTATAACAAGACTTAGAACAAAACACTATAAAGGAATGACAATACATCCAGATGGCACAAGAACCTATAGGGCATGCAACAACTGTCCTGGTGTGGAACTAACACCTACCTAAATATTCTCATGCCCAGCAATGGTCGCAGTCTTGCAGAAAATTGACATGGACCCCAGAGCAGCAGCTTTACACACCCAAGATAGTGGACATTGCTGCTGCTGTGATAGAGATGCATGGAGACATCTGAGGCTCTTCATTGGACACGACAACAACAGAAAATTGACATAGACCCAGAGCAGCAGCTTTACACACCCAAGATAGTGGACATTGCTGCTGCTGTGATAGAGATGTATGGAGACATCTGAGGCTCTTCATTGGACACGACAACAACAGAAAATTAACATGGACCCAGAGCAGCAGCTTTACACACCCAAGATAGTGGACATTGCTGCTGCTGTGATAGAGATGCATGGAGACATCTGAGGCTCTTCATTGGACACGACAACAAAAACAGAAAATTGACAAGGACCCAGAATATCAGCTTTACACACCCAAGATAGTGGACATTGCTGCTGCTGTGATAGAGATGTATGGAGACATCTGAGGCTCTTCATTGGACACGACAACAACAACAACCTAGTCCTAAATAATCCAACACCATCCACAAGTCAGAAACTCAACAAATTGGAATTTTCTTTTTCTCATCGATGTTGCACAACTCTATCAACATATAAGAGAATAGAGAGAGAAATGATATGTTTATTCGAAACTATTATAGACGTGTATGATTCTTCTTAAAAATTAAACAATTTCTACTGTCCTTACTGCAATGGAAAATTTAATGGGAAGACCCGGTTCACCAGTGGTGAACCCTCCGAGGTTATGCTACCATAACGGTGTTATAATGCATTTTCAGTGTTCCTTTTATAGTGATAATACTGATGCTAAACTCTTGGAATATTGTTTAAATTCTAAAAAGAATGATACGCATCTATAATTGTTTCGAATTTTCATAACAGTTGAGGCGCTAATGCATCATAGTATAAATGATATGATTACGTTGTTTCCATGATCCATAAGCGTGTGAAGGCGATCTACATCCATCTACAAGGCAGAAACTTGACGAAATGGAATTCGATGTCGTAATTATACCGACAGAGCACTGTCAGCGTCAGCTATGCTGCATCTACCACGAGGATATTGGCAGTTGAAGCAGCCATTGTTGATTCACTATTCCGTAGATACTGAAGCCACGATCTGACTGTCCGTTTCAATGACCGCGTAGAGATTTCCAGTCACGCCACCCAGGTTTCCGGGTTGTAAACAACGACGTAGATTCTTCCGCTGTCACTTGAGAACACTACTGTAAATATGCTACTCGGGGCCGACCGTATGTCGGTCTTCTTATCGGGTCCTTCCCAAGGTCTCCTGGCTGAAGTGTTGATTTCCTTTTATAGTGTAACACCTTGACTCTAGCGATATACCTGATTTTGTGACCAGAAAACACCAATAGAAAATAAAGATTTAACGAGTTAAATGTAGATAGGGTTACACTAGAGGTTTGGTAGTGGAGTAATACTCAGGTCGACTGCCATGAACCGAGATCGAATCCCGCCTTGAGCACTTTTTTTTTCTGAAGAAAATGTTTCAATAACCTTCGATTTTGTAAAAGTACAACCATAGTAGTGAGTGCAAGTAACCATACGGTTATCTAGTATATTATAAGTGCAAATATCGAAATGCTTTCTATATATGTAGACCTGTGGTGTACTTACTGTAAAAAACAGTCGCTAACTACCCACCATGATTATAATGGTGTGTACCATGTGTACTTGGGATAAGTAAAAAAAGGTTTATAAGATGAGACAGGCATTTATAATTAATTCCTCCATACCATTGAGAAAGAGGAATAAGGAAAAGCGATATAAAATTTAACGTACTCTCCCTGGTGTTGTGAAAACCTCACATTATACTTCGGTATTACATATGGTGATAGGTTGTGAGAACAGATGCAGGACCTCATCCGGCAGAGTCCAGCGTGGGAATCCTAAGTAAACAACAAGTGCAGAACCGTTCCGTATCTGGCAGAGTCCAGCGTGGTAATTCTAAGGCGAAGACAAGTGCAGGACCGTGCCGCATCTGACGAGTCAAGCGTGGATATCTTAAGGCGACTAAAAGTGTAGGACCATGCCGCATCTGGTAGAGTACAGCGTGGGAACCCTAAGGCGACGACAATGCAAGACCGCGATGTATTTTCCTCGGAAGATATTGATCTATAAAGATAAAGGACACCTCTCCCGTCAGAATGGATGTCAAAGACTGACAAGGGTCATTAGCCCGAAACCATGATCTCTATGTAGATGCTTCTCAGTTTTCCAAAGCTTGTGTTGTGGCCTTGTCAACGAGCCGAAGCCGCTAGTTGTGGCGACGGTCAATAGATGGCGTCTAGCTTCGACGTCTATTTCATTGAAAATTTATTGTTATTGTTGGCCAGTGTTATTAATGGCCAGAAAACAAGGTTATAAATAAAATTCAGTGATACGCTAACCTATGTACGGTAAATTCTGTGGCCACTGGACATGCGTCGGACCTGGGTTCTGCGCTGCCTGGGGTATGGGAGCTCCATCTATGCTTACTTTCTGTGGTGAATCTGTATATTACTGGTGGTCTTAATAAAGCTGTATGTGTGTGGTTATACATAAAATATAAACTTCATGTTATCAGCAACATTAGGATTGTTGTAAGCCTGTATAAAAACCTTTAATCTTGAAATCTAATCTAGTGAATATAATTAAAAAATATTTTTTTTTAAACGTTGTAGTGAATCTTTTTAATTTAAACGTAATCATCGATTTACCTTGCTAGTAAAAAAGAAAGCGACATGGAACAACCTGGCCTTGCTAATTCACCTACAGGAGTTCCATAATTGTCCCCACTGAGTTAACCGAGTTGTCACAATTACCATACACAATTGCACATTGCAACATATAATTTGGTCACCTTTTCCGCAATTGCTATTCTAATTTTGACAGGTTTATCTCTCTAATAACAGACGATTTGTAACCTATGTTTAGTTTTTCTTTAATATAATATCGAACCAGATATTTTTAGAGCATATAGATATTGATTAGTGATTTCTAGATCGTTATATGTCCTTTTAGATGAAAAAGAAGAAGACACCAAAGAGATTTTGCATCAATGACGACTTCAAGGGCTGTAGTGAAGAGATTTACATGCTGATAACGATGTTCCAGAATGGAAGAGGATCGAATTTCATAATTGATAGATAATCTTAGTATCATAACAAATTAAAACATTATAAGACGCGAGTGTTTCTTTTGCAATAAAATCAAACTTCTACTATCCTTACTGCGATGAAAAAATATTGTGATGGCCTGGATATTCAGTGGTGATTCCTCCAAGTGGTTTCGCCAATTTAATCTACCAGACCGCTTCTTTAGAGTTCTAATACTGTATTGGATCATTCTGCTTATATATGCTACACTGAAGGGTGGAATCTTAGAAATGGTATTTAATGCTTTGTACCAATCTTAGTATCGAAGACGGAAAATGATGATAATAATGAAACCTTTTTAAAAAAAGCTGCACATATCTGCGAAAGGAACCTGTAAAATTCCATTATAAAAATAATATTTCTAGAAAGACATTAATAAATAATTTGCGTGTTTGATTTCCCCTTTCTAATTCAAATAAGTAATTTCTTTGGATGGTAATTTGGCCGTCAGGAAGTTGATCATACAAAGAAAAAAAAAGAAGAAAAGATTATACCTCTCCTATTGACGCCAAACCATCTGTCAGCGATCTTTGCAATCTAGTAGGCTAGAATTAGTGACATCGTCTGCTTTGTCTCTGACATGGATCTGATAACTTACAAGAACTTTTTACGATTCTCTCTTTATCAAGAGTCCAACTTAAGAACAGTTATTACAAACTACATATTTGAATTTTACCCATTTCTCAATATATTAATCTTTAATTCATATTATCCTGGTCTCAATCCGATAGTCAACAAATATATAACTGGATGAATACAATAATGTTTGATCAAGGTCTTCTCTTTGGTTTATATAAATTCTACAAGACCACAATCACCATACGGAGGAGATTAATAGAATCTCCGAATGTCGTGGTCCATTTGGATGAGGAAAGCGAAGACTAGAACGCGGCTGATTCCATACTCGCCTGTTCAGTGATATGTTAACCAATGTATCTACTGAAAATGCGTCGGACCTGGAGGCTGTTGGATTCTGCGCTGCCTGGAGTACAGGAGCTTATATGTTTCTTTCCTGTAGTAAATCTGTAAAATCTGTATATTTAGACCGGTGGTCCTAATAAAGCTGTATGTGTGTATGTATGTAAATATATTCAACAATGAAATTGAGGAGAAAAATCGCCTTAAGATATAAATATTAAAGGTATCGCATAAGGATATTTTGAAATAAACAAACAGCTTCTATTAGGAGCGATTTTACCAAAGTTTGCACCATTCGCTAAGTTTAAACATCCTATGATTTTATATTATAGGATGTTTTAATCGATGGCAATGTCGCAGTGAGGTATGTTTACGTATATTGAAACTTTATTTCATCAATATTTCTTTATTATTATTGGACGAAAATCCTCCCCTCTCTCTCAGGGTATCAAGCCTGTAGATCTTGAGATATTCTGTATATGTAAAATTCGAACTGCTTTCTACATGTATAGACATGAGATGCACTGTAAAAACAATCTAAAACCCTACTCAACATGATTATCATGGCCTGTAACACGCGTTTACTTAAGCAGCAATGACAAACATATTTACAACCGAAATGACAATACAATGGCAAACTTTTCCTGATGAAGACAAACGATTTTTAATGAAACGTCGGAAAAATAAAACCTTTCCTGCCAAAGTGTCTTTTATTTTAAAGAAATAAAGGTCTAAACCTTTTTTTTTTTTACGTTAATACCTTACTTATAGAATTTATATTAAATGATTAAATTATGTATGTAGAAAACCTCTTCAATATCTAAAAAAATATTTTTTTTCTTAAAAGAAATAACGACCAGGCGATTTTCCTCACCAATTTTACTAGTCCAAGGGCCATAAAAGGTTGAGAAACGTTGATCTTCAAGAATTCAAAACAAAACTAAAACCAAATTCAAGTAGAGGCCTATAAACAGATTCCAAAACAAAATTTATAAATGATCATCAAACTGAGCATTCTCATCAATTTTAATTTTAAAATTTATATTCCATAATTGATTGCTTATTAACTTACATTCTTTCTTATTACCCATATCAATTAGAGGTGTGTCCCATCATCACCTTGTCTGTTTTAGTAAAAGTAAAAACATGTAATACATATTCAAGGCGGCCAGTGAGCCTTGAATCCTTTTACCTTTTTATTAAAATTTAAAGGCAAACTAGAATAAAAACTATAACTATTTTATTTCAGGTAATAGATTACAGATTTTTCTATGAAAAATAGACACTTCGGCTAGTTAGAGTTTTTTTTTTTATTTTCTCAACGTTACGACAAAAATCTTTTGTCTTTGTCAGGAGAAGTAAATAAAAATAAAGAATTTGGCGTTAAAATTGTTCGGATTAAAGCTTTAATCGATTACCTGAAATAGTTATAGTTTTTATTATTCTAGTTTTCATTTTCATTTTTAATAATAAATAAAAGGGATCGAGACTTATGGACCAACCTGAATATAATAAAGCTTTGCGCAGAGGCGATATCGTAGCCCATGAGGATCTTCCGAGGCGCGATTATTGCTAGTTGAAAACTTTACCCCTGAATATAATAAACAAGACAGCTTCCGAGAATAGTTTTTTTGTTTTATTTTGTATTTATCACAAGCTTTCGGCAATAATAAACCCTTTTACAGAAGTATATGATCTTATACATATATATACATGTATATATAGGATCATATACTTCTATAGGAGGGTTTGTAATAGCCGAAAGTTTTAGAAGAATGTTGTTGTTGTCGTGTCCAATGAAGAGCCTCAGATGTCCCCATACATCTCTATCACAGCAATGTCCACTATCTTGGGTGTGTAAAGCTGCTGCTCTGGGTCCATGTCAATTTTCTGTTGTTATCGTGTCCAATGAAGAGCCTCAGATGTCCCCATACATCTCTATCACAGCAATGTCCACTATCTTGGGTGTGTAAAGCTGCTGCTCTGGGTCCATGTCAATTTTCTGTTGTTGTCGTGTCCAATGAAGAACCTCAGATGTCTCCATGCATCTCTATCACAGCAGCAGCAATGTTCTCTATCTTTATTAGAAAATGGGTGCCGTTGCCACGTTAGTCACCTTGGAAACGAACAAGGATTTGGTCAAATATTCCAAGGGTCCAGGGGGGACCGCAGGTCGGATATGTGTGGTCGAACTTCTCCCACCCTGAAGAATGTTGTAACATGCTTTGTATTTATTTATGTAAAATATTTAATTATTATTTGATTTTTTTCTTTGATATTTTTCTTTATAGTTCGGCGGTACATATACTAAAATTGGAACGATACAGAGAAGATTAGCATGGCCCCTGCGCAAGGATGACACGCAAAATCGTGAAGCGTTCCACTATAATCTCTTTCTTTCTCTAATTTTCCATTAGTTATTTTTTGTTGTTTATATATTATGGTTAACCTTGTTGTAATGAAATTAAATATTAAAACACAAAGTATTGTGACTATCCCTTATTTATAAATAGGAAATGTTACACGCATATATAAAATAAAACCGGAGGAGATTAATTGAATCGCCGAATGCCGTGGTCCATTTGGACGAGGAAAGCGAAGACTAGAACGTGGATGATACCACACTAGCCTGTTCAGTGATTCGTTAACCATGACATATGCACGAAGGAACGTGTGGCCATTGGACATGTGGCGGACCAGGATACTGTTGTTGGGTGCTGAGCTACCTGGAGTATAGGAGCTCCATCTATTATTTCTTCCTGTGGTGAATCTATATAAGACCGGCGGTCTTAATAAAGCTTTGTGTGTGTGATATATAAAATAAAATAAGTAACTCAGCCTCTCGCTTTCTCTCCGAAGCGTTTTGTTTATCATTTATATGTATTGCTGAGAATTTTACTTTTATTAATAAGTACTACATCGAATAAACTGGGATACGGTTAATAAAAGGTTTGTTGATTTGAAATGAAGATAGCTATCGGGCATTTATTATCACCATTCCTTATGTTTATAGCTATTGTTTAATTTTATATTCTTCTCAAGCTTTCGTGTATCACATACCCTTCTACAGAAGTTTCTGATTCTATATAAGTTCAAATACACCTATAGAAGGGTTTGTTATAGCAGAAAGATTGAGAAGAATGTAAAATAAAACAAAATATTCATCCTTGGAATCCGTCTTGTTTATATTTGTTTTTATATCCATTGCAGAGAAATTTACTTTTCTGAACAATTACTACATCGAATAAACTGGGATATGGTTAATAAAAGCTTTCTTTATTTGAAACGAAGATAGCTATCGGGCATTTATTATCGCCATTCCTTATGTTTATAGCTATTGTTTAATAGTTGTTTAATATTCAAGCTTTCATGCATCATATGCCCTTCTACAGATGTTAAGGATTCTACATAAGATCCAATACTCCTAAAAAAGGGTTTGTTATAGAAGAAAGTTTGAGAATAATGTAAAATAAAACAAAATACTCATCCTTGGAAGCCGTCTTGTTTATTATAAAATAAATGAAGCTTCAAAGGCCAAGTTTCTTGTGCAACATTTTATTTTCAAGCTTTCGGACTTGTCAGTCCTTCAACAGGAGTATCATGTTAACAACTTTATAATAAATACAATTTTATATACACATTTTAAATACTTATTATATACTGAGAGAAAAAATATATTACATTATAAATATACGTCTTGTTTATATTTGTTTTTAAATGTATTGCAGAGAATTTTACTTTGATGAACAATATATCGAAAAAACTGGTATAAGGTTAACTATAGGTTTATTGATTTGAAACGAAGAAAACGATCAGGCATTTATTGTCCTTCCATATGTTTATATCTGTATAATTAAGAGAACTATAAGAATGATATACAGTTAAACTCTCTTGGAAATTCGAAGCCCAAAAGACCAAAAAAAAAAAAAATCGAATTATCCAAAAATTCGAACTAAAAACTGAAATTCTATTTATAGGAAATTCTAGGGACCAAGATAAATATTGGAATTAGAGATTTTCGAATTATCCAAGTTATACTGTAGATATTCTATAATGATTTAAATTAAAACTTTTAAGATATAAAACACAAATAAAATTAACATAGCCATGTTGGACATTATCTTTTAGAATCTAAAAGACATCTGCATACATACAAGAATAAAGAAAGGATGACTTGAAAATTATCCCGCATGTGTTTCTTTTAAACGAAAAATCGATATTTATTTTAAGGAGAAATAACGATTATTTCTAATCTTAGGGATGAAGTATGAAAGGATGAATTGTAAAGAGTAATGATAAACAGAAAAATAAAAATGACCAGGGATGGGAATTGAACCCACAGTGTTCGCTTACCGGGCAGTCCACTAGGCTACCCTGGACATATTTTTCCGTTCGTAAATATTATATAAAGTAATTTATAATACAATATAATGCGGCTTATGATTGTAGAAAGGATAATAAAAAATAATATATATATGTCATAATTTGTATATAATTAAATGCAACCCCGACCCACTATGTATGTACCATGTATGATTTTCGAAGACTTAATAAAGAACAAGGTAACTGGAGGGAAGCAAGTAGCATTAAGATATAGGAAGTAGACCTAAGGCTGGCACAACTATTCTGGGCACCCCTGTGTCAATATTGCAGGGGCAGAGACCGGACGTCTCTAGTGACCGCAGAAGTTATTTTAGCCAAGATACACTCAATACTTCCTGACAAAACAGGACGTCTCTAATGACCAGAAGTTATAAATGTTAAAGCTAGCATTCAATACTTCCTGACAAAGCAGGATGTATTTTGATAGCCGCGGAAGTAAATAAAGTCAAATAAACACGAGACTTCCTGACCCAAGCCGGGCGTAACTAATATCAAAGGAAACCGCGGGCCAATCAAAAGACAGTACCTTAAGTAGGTCAACCAATAGGAAAAGATCATGTGACATCTCTCGACCAATCAGAGAGAAACTGAGGCTTGGTGTTAAATCGGAAAACAAGAATGAGTAGTTAGGTTTTCGCTCTCATAGGAACAACACCTGCAGTAGTGATTTAGCTTCCAAGAAGGTGACATCTGCTCTAGACCTCTCTCCCTCTGCTCATCCCACAGCTAAGTACAATCACCGCCATGTGATCAACTAATTAATAAGTCAAATCGCTCAGCTCTTCTCAAGCTTTCTTTCCTCCATCCCAGTTGCCTTTTAATTTCAAACCCCATCACGTGTCCTGATTATTCCTAACTGTGTGCTTCACTTACCACTCAACGACTGCGCTTCAACCAATCCTCACCATTCAAATCGAACAACAAGAAATTCCGCAACGATATTGCCACAGAACGGTTAAGTCGACAGGATTCTATAACAGTGTAATACATCAAATATTATAGTGTAATAACAACAATTGCATCATATTACATATACACATAAAATTTTCGAGACCGATTTGAAAACTCCTTTCGTAGGGATGTGATGAAATCGAAACCGCCCTTGTACTAATCAGGGCCATAGCCTGAAACCATGGTATACAGGATGGCTATTCATCTGAATTTGGAACAGTTAGTGTTGTGGCTCATTGTTTATCATCACCATTACCTTTTGTATTTGGTTGATGAACCAAATACATTGTTTTAAAGCATAACTGAAGGGATAATTGCTACTTTTGGTACATAATATACATCAATTGATTTACATACTCTGAAAATGGCTTGTTGACTGGTTCGACTAAAAGGAATAGAATTTTTCAGACAAGGAATTCGAAAATTGCCTGTAAGGTGGTCTGAGTGTATAGCTAATCAGGGCAATTACTTTGAATAAAAAAATCTTTTGTTGTGTGGAATTGGTAAACTTTTGAATTCACTGAAAATTTTCGCGTTTCATACTAATAGACCTGGTAATCTCCGGAATATTAAATAAACAATTAAAAAAGGTTTCCGGAGATGAGTTTATTTTTATTTTAAAACCGTCTCAAGCTTTTATGGCATCAGGCGGCGTTTTATTCATTATATAAGTTCTCCTGGAGAAGGGCAGAGATTCCCGAAAACTTGAGATGGTTTTAAAGTAAAAATAAACTCATCTCTGGAAACCTTCTTTAATTGTTTAATTACATAACATACATATTGTGTGGCGAATAAATAATTTTTTATTTAATTATTCAACGGAAATATTTGAAACAGATTTATTATTTTACATTTCTTAGAACATTATTAATTTGTTACCTAGCTTGCTTGCTCGATATTCTCTAGCTGTAGATAGTTTGGTTGATTTGTTAATATTTGTCGACTGGTCGCCGTGACGTCATCAATAAATACTTTCACATCTTCAGCTATACAAAGACTTGATTTCTACGCTACAATATATATCCATATTTCTCTCCTCATTTTCCGAATATAAACATACCATACTAAGTTGGAATATAAAGAAATCAGTGATTTTATGTAAATAATTTGAGAATATATATCCATTTATCGTCCTTATATTTCTCAATTAGCTAGCTATATACCTGTAAAAGAACAATACATGTCGTAAAGGTCTTCTGGATTGAATAAAATAAGCATATGTTAACCTAATATCATTTAATATTAAAAAGTATAGCCATTTATATTTCTATTACAAGTAAATTCACGTGTTTCACCCATTCCTGGTATACCATTCATCTATTTCTATTACAAATAATCCATGTTTCGCACATTCCTGGTACACCATTTATTTATTTCTATTACAAGTAATCCATGTTTAGCCAATTCCCTGTATATCATTCATTTATTTCTATTACAAGTAATCCATGTTTCACCCATTCCTGGTATACCATCCATTTTATTTCTATTACAAGTAATCCATGTTTCACCCATTCCTGTTATACCATTAATTTCTATTACAAGTAATCCATGTTTCACCCATTCCTGTTATACCATTAATTTCTATTACAAGTAATCCATGTTTCACCCATTCCTGTTATACCATTAATTTCTATTACAAGTAATCCATGTTTCACCCATTCCTGTTATACCATTAATTTCTATTACAAGTAATCCATGTTTCACCCATTCCTGTTATACCATTTATTTCTATTACAAGTAATCCATGTTTCATCCATTCCTCTGGTACACCATTCATTTATTTCTATTACAAGTAATCCAGGTTTCACCCATTCCTGTTATACCATTTATTTCTATTACAAGTAATCCATGTTTCACTCATTCCTCTGGTACACCATTCATTTATTTCTATTACAAGTAATCCATGTTTCACCCATTCCTGGGATATCATTAATAGATTTCCATTACAAGTAATCCATGTTTTGCCAATTACTGGTATACCATTAATTTATTTATATTAAAAGTAATCCATGTTTCACCCATTCCTGGTATACCATTCATTTCTATTACAAGTAATCCATGTTTAGCCAATTCCTGGTATGCCATTAATACATTTCTATTACAAGTAATCCATGTTTCATCTATTCCTCTGGTATACCATTCATCTATTTCTAGTACAAGTAATCCATGTTTCACTCATTCCTGGTATACCATTCATTTATTTCTATTAAAATTAATCTATGTTTCACCCATTCCTGGTATAACCATTCATCTATTTCTATTACAAGTAATCCATGTTTCATCCATTCCTGGTATACCATTCATTTATTTCTATTTCAAGTAATCCATGTTTCACCCATTCCTCTGGTATACCATTCATCTATTTCTATTACAAGTAATCCATGTTTCACTCATTCCTGGTATACCATTCATTTATTTCTATTAAAATTAATCTATGTTTCACCCATTCCTGGTATACCATTCATCTATTTCTATTACAAGTAATCCATGTTTCATCCATTCCTGGTATACCATTCATTTATTTCTATTACAAGTAATCCATGTTTAGCCAATTCCTGGTATACCATTAATACATTTCTATTACAAGTAATCCATGTTTAGCCAATTCCTGGTATACCATTCATTTATTTCTATTACAAGTAATCCATGCTTCACCCATTCCTCTGGTATATCATTAATACATTTCTATTACAAGTAGTCCATGTTTCATCAATTCCTCTGGTATACCATTAATTCATTTCTATTACAAGTAATCCATGTTTCACCCATTCCTGGTATACCATTCATTTATTTCAATTACAAGTAATCCATGTTTCACCCATTCTTCTGGCATACCATTCATTTATTTCTATTACAAGTAATCCATGTTTCGCCAATTCCTGATATGCCATTAATACATTTCTATTACAACTAATCCATGTTTCATCTATTCCTCTGGTATACTATTCATTTATTTCTTTTACAAGTAATTCACGTGTTTCATCCATTCCTTTGGTATATCATTAATTCATTTCTATTACAAGTAATTCACGTGTTTCATCCATTCCTGGTATACCTTTCCATCTTAACCAACTGTGATTTAAATCTGGGTATTTCCTAGAAGACTCGGTATATAATTAAATGTCTTTTTTTTCCTATCTATTTATAATGTGAAATTAATTTAATTTGTTATATAATCGCCGTTTACAAGTTGATTTTAAAGTCAAATTTATGTAAGAATGGTAATGAAGTAAGTGTTTGAAGGGCAAGTTTGTATCATTCAATCTGTAAGTTAAAAAAATGATAATGTTTCTGCCGATAATTACACTGTGAGATTGGTTTTCTTCCGTGAATGTGCACAGATCAAGGTATTGTGAGCATCGTACTGTGTATGATTTAGAATATTTTAAACCGCTAATTTTCTTTTCAAATACATAATGGACAAAAAAAAAAAAAAACATAAGGAAGTTGTACCTTTTAGCATGTATATCAGGATTCAGACAATAACTCAGATGTGTGTAATTCTTTTTTATTTTTTGTTGACAAAATTGAGACTATTTTCATAAGAATTTCACATCAAACACAAAAATATGAATGAATTAATTAATAAAGAGAGTGTTAAAAATTATGATCAAAATTTTATAATTTTATCGCTGAATGCTATTAAACTATAAAATATCTGTAAAAACATATATAATGTCTTTTTAAAGAGTATTGATTGTTATAAATCGATATTTTATACCACTCCCCACCCCCCTTTTGGGACCTTTGTAAATTTATTTATTCAAAAATATAATTTTCTTTTATTTCGCAACAGACGAATAAAAATAACTATCAAAATAATAATAATGACAATAAATTCTTGAATTGAAATGTTTTACTGGCAAGTTCTATATAAAAAGGGAAGATTACAATGTGAAATGGAGCATAGAGTATTCCAGTGAGATATAGGGAGGTATTAGTGATAATTATTTTCTGACTTTCCAGTCAAATAAGTGACTATGAAGGAAATATACAAAAATATATTAAAGAATTGAGATACCGAGCGTGTAATTGAAAAGACAAGCTGGGGAAATTGGGGGTCGATTCATTGTCCGACCGACAGCTGTGATGACCACAGCTGGTACCTTAGCTAGTGGGTAGATCTCTTCCTGGGTAGCTACTGTACCTTTCCTTTGGATATTTTACCTTCTTGACCGAATAAAACGTTTATATATTCAATCTAAACCACGTTTGACAATTATCCCGCATGTGTTTCTTTTGAACGAAAAATCGAAATTTTATTTTAAGGAGAAATAACGACTATTTACAACCCTAGGGATGAAGTATGAAAGGATAAATTGTGAAGAGTAATGATAAACGGAAAAATAAAGTGTCCAGAATAGGAAACAAACCCACAGTGTTCCGCTTACTGGGCAGATGCCATGTCCACTAGGTTACCCTGGACATCTTTTTTTCCGTTTATCATTACTCTTCCCAATTCATCCTTTCATACCTAATCCCTAGGTTTGGAAGTAGTCGTTATTTCTCCTTAAAATAAAATTTCGATTTTTCGTTCAAAAGAAAACATGCGGGATAATTGTCAAATGTCGTTTTACAATCATAAGCCGCATTATATTGTATTATAAACCCCGTTGTTTACACACAATATCAGACTTGTCTTCTGTTAAGCGATATTAAGACAAAAGCTAACCAATATACCATATGAAAAAATAGACAAATGTGAAATTGTACTGGGATAAGGTGAATAAATTAAGAAAAAGACATCTTATCGTGCAACTGAAAGTTGCTAATGGCTTGTGTCATTTATCGGCACCAACTATTCGTTGATTTTTAATTATTCCAGAATTGGCCAAATACCCATTCTTGATTAATCACAATAAACAGCCCGAAAAGCGTACGTGGTTAGTTTTACTTGATTAATCAAGAATGGGTATTTGTCCAATTCTGGAATAATTAAAAATCAACGAATAGTTGGTATTTATTCCGATAGATGGAGCAAGTCATCAGTAAATTTCAGTTACACGATAAGGAGATGTCTTTTTCTTATTCTATATACCATGGTGATATGAATTTGCGCCAAAACTGGTGTTATGTCTCATTATCACTAACTTTCCGCTATATACTGAAATGATAAATACATTGTTTTAATGCATTATTCAAAGAAAGATTTGGCACTTTTTGTTAATGAATTTCATCCTCTAGTAACTTTATATTGTAATCTAGACTGATAATGGTTCTTCCTAATTCACCAGAATAAACACTTTTTTCCTTAAAATTCGACCAATTTCTTTAATCCTCTCGTAGGTTATTATGAAATCAAGGCCGCCCCTGTACTGATGAGGTTCAAAGCCTGAATCATGGTATACATGTTGGCTTTTGTCTGAATTTACCAAAACCTGTGTTCTTTATTACCTAATTCACGTTTCGTACTGGTGTAATAAACTAAATGTGTTGGTTTAAAGAAGTTTTAAAGGGAGAGGTGCCTCTTTTGGTACATATATACACACAGCAATATCTCTTCAATACCTACCTCGATAATAAGCATACTTCAATCATTCCAAGATTTTCTATTTGGGATCCACACACACACAAACTCCATAACATCTAATAAATTGTTGTAAAAGCTAACTAAATCCAACTTGGATTTGACCTATAACTCGTTTATTTTAAGATAGATATATTTTAGATTTTGAAAATATAATTATGATTTTAGCATACTCAAAAAGATAAGGGAAAGATTATTTATATATATATAAAATATACATAGCAATAACGCTTATCACCACTGATGAGCCAAGCCCTCCAAATTTATTTTTTCATCGCACTAAGGACTTTAGAAGTTTGATTTATTTGTGAAAAGAAACATTCGCGCGCTTTGGTATTTTCATTTGTATTATATAGAGTATATTCCAATCATCTAAAATATATACATCAGTTATTGTATTAATTAAAATTTCAAGATAAATTCAAGGTAGAATTTTTAAATATTGTAATATCCGCTTAGGCACGAATTATAATCCCCTCTAAATAAAAACAATACTTTATTTAATATGTTAAACTAAAAAAATATTATAAATTTATTATAGTGTTTTAACTAGTTTGTTTGCATGTTATCCGACAATTTTTGTCTTCCAAGTGCGTAATCAATAGCTTTCTCTATGATAGCAGTCGCCATTGAATTTTAGCACTAAATAGTTTTCTTTTACATTTATTACAGTTATAGTCTCAACATCAACCGAATTCTATTAATAAAATTATGTTTTCACTAGTTATTTTCTGAAATATAAAAGGGAGAGACAATTATCTACAATCACTTATAGGAATAGGAAGAAAATATTGGAAGGGATTGTTTCATCAACATACAAAAAAAGCATAAAACTCCGCAACTATATATTTTTTTCCTTGATTCAGGTAACTACAAATTTA
The DNA here is from genome assembly GCA_030710605.1 of Cordylochernes scorpioides. Classification (NCBI taxonomy): domain Eukaryota; kingdom Metazoa; phylum Arthropoda; class Arachnida; order Pseudoscorpiones; family Chernetidae; genus Cordylochernes; species Cordylochernes scorpioides. The sequence continues at coordinate 144,722,055 of CP092865.1, forward strand.
GTTAGCTGAAAAAGAGCTTGCCCCGAAAGCTTTTTTAACCAAGTAAATAAAAATAAGTGCGACGTCTTATGCCTCTTTTTTGTGTTGTTGTTGTCGTCGTGTCCAATGAAGAGCCTCAGATGTCTCCATACATCTCTATCACAGCAATGTCCTCTATCTTGGGTGTGTAAAGCTGCTGTTCTGGGTCCATGTCAATTTTCTGCGGCCATTGCTGGATATGAGAATATGTGAGTAGGTGTTAGTTCCACACCAGGACAGTTGTTGCATGTCCTATAAGTTCTTTTTTTTTAAGTTGACGAAATGCACAAAACTGTGATAATGAATGTTTAATCAACGTTTAGTTGATATTTATTCCGACAGATGGCGCAATTCCTCAGTTCCAAAAAATGACATAAGAATCAAGTAATGTCAAATTTTACGAGTATATACAATACCTCTTTATGAATCTATCATATCACATCGTATCATCTTTCATATTGTGACGAAGAAATAATTTATTATTTAATATAATTATTCAATGAAAATACTCAACAGATTATATATTACTATGTATTTGTAAAATCATTATACACGTTCCTTAGCTTGCTTGTTCAATATACTCGAGCTGTAAATAATTGTCAACTAGTCGTACTGATGTCATCAATAAATACTTTCATATCTTAAGATATTCCGAGACTTGTTATCTTCGCCACAATATCATATCATGTTCAAATCTAAAGGCTTGAGGGATGAGTTTCTTTTGCAGATAAATTTATTTCGAGCTTTCGAAAAGCAAAAGAAACTCATCCCTCAAGCTTTTAGATTTGAACATTCTATTAAGGGATTAGCCTATTAATAATAATAATAATATCATATCATAATCCTAACAAAAGCTGGATCCTTCCCTTCGAAATTCTTTTAGAAACATGAATAATGATAATATCAATTTTTCATCAATTTAGGTCATTTTTTTTAACATCACGAAAGCGGTTTCCGATATTTTGTATGAGCGTACTTTAGTTCCCCTCTTCCTACTTTTTTAATGATCAACCTGAACAAAAGAAAGTAATAAATGAGGTGAGAGCCGAAGACATTAATGGCTTGAGAACATGATCTTTAGTAACAAAAGAAAGAACATTAACACCCTTATTCATCTTTTTTTCAGGCCACTTTCTATAGAAGTAGAGCAGAATGAAGGGTCCTTTCTAAAGCGCGCGCGCAATCATTGGAAGAAGTTAGAAAAGTGAAAAAAAGATTAGATCATTATCAATAAAACTTCGTAAAAAATCCTTATTTTACTACTTCATCCTATTTCAGAACGTATCCTATGATGTAGAGACGAATTCATTATTTAAAGAATTGTGGATTTCAACAATTTACAACAAAAAGCATAAGATACCGCAACTTTTTTTTATTTGATGAAAGAAAGATTTTGGAGAAGCCCTTCTTCAGTTAACTAAAACTCAATCTGAAGAAGGTTTTACCTGAAAGCTTCCTTTGATCAAATAAATACAAAGAGTTGCGGTGTCTTATGCTTTTTTTTTTGTAGAGAAGAATGTTCAGGCATTTGGAAGCAGTCCTTGAATTGTTCCAAAATCACTTTATTAGGTACCGCTCAAAAAGAACAACCTAGTTTATGATAATCACAACAATGAATAATATGTGAAGTGTTATTCACATATTAAACAAAATGTTAACGTGGGATTCAATCCCGGATCATGACTGTCGGGAATCGAGGGTGTTACCCACTCGTTCACCGACTTTTTTTAGCAGTCCATAGATGGAAGTAGCAATGCGATAAGAAATATTTGAATTAATCATTGTTTACACAGAATTAAGAATTCTTCAAATAAAAGACACTTCGGCCAGTAAATCTTTTTATTGTCTCGACGTTTCGACAAAAATATTTTGTCTTCGTCAGGAGCGAACAAAAATTAAAACATTTGGCAAAGCGTTAGAAAATACCAAGACCAATTTTGGTCCTGAGGTATTCAAGATGGTAAGGCAACTAGAGAAGTGTCTTTTATTTGAAGAACTATGAATGCTGGACAGGCAGCCTCTATCTTTACACGAATAAAGAGTATGCTCTAATTTACTATTTCTTCCTATTTTATATAGCATTCTATAATTGTAGATCATAAGTTTCTACCTCTATAATAGGAAGAAGGTAGAAAACGAAGAATGATTGGAGTTGATGGTCATTAAAAAGAGAAAAATCATTCTGCGAATCACTACTTCATTCTACATTCATGGAGAAAACTTAAGAAATTGGAAAGTCTTTCTTGAAGATAGAGGTAGACTGGCCGGCGCATTTATTTAAGATAAAAGACTCTTCAGCCAGAAATTATTTTATTTTCTCAACTTTTCGACACAGAAACCGTTTGTCCTTGTGAGAAAAATAAAAAATTAAAGCATTTGGCAAGCTCAGATACATTTTTAACGCCTTGCTTAATGCTTTATTTTTTTTTCTGACGAAGTCAAAAGATTTTTTATCGAAACGTCGATAAAATAAAACAATTGTCCGAAATGTGTTTTATTGGAAGTTCTTTGATGTAATCCTATCTTCTGTTTTTTTTTAAGGAGACTAAGGCAATTTTGTTCACACTTGTTTATCTCGTATATCTTCAATAAAGGTCACTGTAATATCTTTCAGAGTTATTGTCTGAATCCCGATATATATGATAAAAGGTACAGCTTCCAAAAGTTTTGAGTCAAAAGGCGATCCATTAATTATATTCCTTATAATTTCCTTATAATATCCATTCCTTATATATTTTGTTTTAAAAACATTTTATAAAATACGACATTATAAAAAGCCTTTAATTTTCATAATATTTTTATTATATTATTATTATTTTTTATGTATTATTATTATCAATAATTGTTTTTGATCAATAAAATTTGTTTTCATGTGATCTACAATAATTTGTAAATTGAATTTACTGTGCAAAATAAATTGATGAAAAGGGAGAAATCTCTCGAAATATTTTAAGAAAAAAAAAAATTTTTTTTTCTTTACAGATCCAGGTACGCCCTTTTATATAATTCCTTAATTTGTGTCTATGAGTGTATTGTTTAAATCAGCCAACTCATGAGGAGGGATTACCCCTGATGAGCAAGACCTAATATTTGTTTCATTGCAGTAAGGAAGGAAATTTTATTTTATTTGAGAAAGAAACAATCGTGAAAAAGAGTTTCCATTTATAAATTGGTTTTAAGATATGGAAAAATATGCTTTTGATGTCTTTGAACTCGGAGAGGTTATCACACAATGTTGAATAAGAAATGAGAAAGCCATGTGCCGGTATGTTGATATTAAATGCACCAATTATTAAAATAGTTACGTTGGGTAGTGTATACATTACAGATAAAGAAATTATTAACATATTTCCTAATGGTTCTCTAAGCTACAGACATTCAGTGTGTGAAATTGTGTCAGACTAGTCAAGACATGAATATGTATTCCCATTGACACACTGTGAGAAATTGCTTGGCTTTAAAATTGTCAAGTGAGGTGCTTGGATGAATTTAAACGAGGTGCTATGAGCAAGCCTCCCTGGCTGTTCTCCAGACGGCCTTGTCAGCCGTTGGCCGTTCTGAAAGGTGATTCCATATTTGTCTCCTTGCGTGGGTCCTTCCTAGCCTGGACACTTATCGTTCTTGGACGGTGCAGCCATTGTCTAAGTCCACAGTCCTTCCTGTACTTCCTAGCCTGGACACTTATCGTTTTTGGACAGGGCGGCCATTGTCTAAGTCCACAGTCCTTCCTGTACTTCCTAGCCTGGACACTTATCGTTTTTGGACAGGGCGGCCATTGTCTAAGTCCATAGTCCTTCCTGTACTTCCTAGCCTGGACATTTATCGTTCTTGGACGGGACAGCCATTGTCTAAGTCCGTAGTCCTTCCTGTACTTCCTAGCCTGGACATTTATCGTTCTTGGACGGGACAGCCATTGTCTAAGTCCGTAGTCCTTCCTGTACTTCCTAGCCTGGACAGATATCGTTCTTGGACGGGAAAGCCATTGTCTATGTCCGTAGTCCTTCCTGTACTTCCTAGCCTAGACAGATATCGTTCTTGGACGGGAAAGCCATTGTCTATGTCCGTAGTCCTTCCTGTACTTCCTAGCCTGGACATTTATCGTTCTTGGACGGAACAGCCATTGTCTAAGTCCGTAGTCCTTCCTGTACTTCCTAGCCTGGACATTTATCGTTCTTGGACGGAACAGACATTGTCTAAGTCCGTAGTCCTTCCTGTACTTCCTAACCTGGACAGATATAGTTCTTGGACGGGACAGCCATCGTCTAAGTCCGTAGTCCTTTCTGTACTTCCTAGCCTGGACATTTATCGTTCTTGGACGGGACAGCCATTGTCTAAGTCGGTAGTCCTTCCTGTACTTCCTAGCCTGGACATTTATCGTTCTTGGACGGGACAGCCATCGTCTAAGTCCGTAGTCCTTCCTGTACTTCCTAGCCTGGACATTTATCGTTCTTGGACGGGACAGCCATTGTCTAAGTCGGTAGTCCTGTATGTTTCTATATTGTTACACAATCCGTATAATATGATAGAGCTACGTACTATGGTATGTCGATTCTTCTATTAATATTGTTCTTTATTTTTATATATGAGAATATCCAAGGTCAATCTTTCTGATTTCAAAGGTATTCTTGACTATCGAATCCCTCCAATCCAAGATCAGAATCAACAGGATGGCAAAGTTTCCAAGCAGTTCTATCATATCCTAGACCTTGTGAAACAATACCAAAACACACATAGAACCTTTCCTCCTATTCTCAATATTATCTATATATTTTTTTCCTGTTGAAGACGAGAGCTCGATGTTTTGTTAAACATATTTATTCTTATTTGGTTTATATATATAAAAACTATATGTATATATTTAACTTTCAAAATTACTTTTTTTATATCACCCTTTAACTTTATTCTTTTAGATTGAAGAAAATCTGGTTCTTTATCCCAGTTTTTTTTTGGACAAGCGCATGACGTGTAAAAGCCGATTTATAAGCTCTCTTGGTTCCTTTGTTATAAATCTGCTAATAAACATTTTAAATATTGATTGATATATTCAAAATACACCTCAATAATAAAAAATACAAACTTCACCTTCTACTCATATACTCTTTATATTTCTATCTTACTCTCCATATAGTTTATCTGAGAAAAAACAAAGAATAATATCAAAATTCGAAATTATTTTAAAGGCG
>CP092865.1:144740446-144812389 GCA_030710605.1 Cordylochernes scorpioides
AGGATACCCTGAATAAACACAATAATTTGTTTAATATACTAAATAAAAAGGAAAATTTGAACTATTTTACATTTATTCGAAAGCAACTAAAATACGAGTCTGTTTACATGTTTGTTTTCTGACAAATATTTTCTTCCAAAGTGTGAAAACAATTCAATAGCCTCACAATCCTAAAAAAAGCTGTATCCTTCCCTCCGCAATTCTTTTAGAAACATGAATAATGATAATACCCAATTTTTCATCAATTTAGGTCTTTTTTTTTTAACATCACGAAAGCGGTTTCCGATATTTTGTATGAGCGTACTTTAGTCCCCTTCCTACTTTTTTAATGATCAACCTGAACAAAAGAAAGTAATAAATGAGGTGAGAGCCGAAGACATTAATGGCTTAGAAAGAAGAAGAACATGATCTTTAGTAACAAAAGAAAGAACATTAACACCCTTTATCATCTTTTTCAGGCCACTTTCTATAGAAGTAGAGCAGAATGAAGGGCTCTTTCTAAAGCAATCATTGGAAGAAGTTAGAAAAGTGAAAAAAAAAAAAAAGATCATTATCAATACAACTTTTTTAAAATCCTTATTTTACTACTTCATCTTATTTCAGAACGTATCCTATAAATGTAGAGACGAAATTATTATCACAAGATTGTGGATTTCAACAATTTACAACAAAAAGCCTAAAACACCATAACTTTTTTTTTTTTTATGAAAGAAAGCTTTTGGAGAAATCCTTCTTCAGCTAAATAAACCTCAATCTGAAGAAAGAGGTTTACCTGAAAACTTTCTTTAATCAAATAAAAACACTGTTGCGGTGTCTTATGCTTTCTTTTTTGTAGAGAAGAATTTTTAGGTATTTGAAAGCAATCCTTGGATTGTTCCAAAATCATTTTATTAGGTACCGCTCAACAAGAACAACCTAGTTTATGATAATTGAAACAATGAATAATATTAACACAAAGCAATAACGCGCCATCTATACATATAAAATTAAAGGATATAAAAGCACGATTGTTTCTTTTAGACATAATAGAAACTTCTACTGCCCTTACTGCGATGAAAAATTGTTTGCAGAAGAGCATTGCTTGATGCAAATATTTGAATGTAATTCTACTGTCCTATAAGCTTATGTCCACAGTTTTCTTGAAACCCATTTCTGATATTCCACCCTTCAGTGCTGCATATATAAGCAGAATCGTCCAATACAGTATTAGAGCTCTGAGAAGCGGTCTAGTGGATTAAATTGGCGAAACCGCTGGGAGGGTTCACTACTGATGAGCCAAGCCTTCCCAATATATTTTTTCATCGCAGTAAGGGCAGTAGAAGTTTGTATTATGTATAAAAGAAACAATCGTGCTTTTAAATCCTTTCATTTTTAATGAATTATATGTGAAGTGTTATTCACATAGTAAACAAAATTTTATCGCGGGATTCGATCCCGGTTCATGGCTGTCGGGAATCGAGGGTGTTATCCACTCGTCCACCGACTTTTTTAACAGTCTATAGATGGAAGTAGCAAGGCGAGAAGAAATATTTGAATTAATCATTTTTTACACAGAATAGAGAATTCTTCAAATAAAAGATACTTCAGCCAGTAAATCTTTTTATTGTCTCGACAAAAATATTTTGTCCAGTCAGGAGCGAATAAAAATTAAAACATTTGGCAAAGCGTTAGAAAATATCAAAACCAATTTTGGTCCTGAGGTATTCAAGATGGCAAGGTAACTAGAGAAGTGTCTTTTATTTGAAGAACTATGAATGCCGGCCAGGCAGCCTATATCTTTACACGAATAAAGAGTATGCTCTAATTGACTATTTCTTCCTATTTTATATAGCATTCTATAATTGTAGATCATAAGGTTCAGTCTTTATAATAGGAAGAAGGTAGAAAACGAAGATAGATAGGAGTTGATGGTCATTAAAAAGAGAAAAATCATTCTGCGAATCACTACTTCATTCTACATTCATGGAGAAAACTTAAGAAAGTGGAAAGTCTTTCTTGAAGATAGAGGTTGACTATCCGGCGCATTTATAGTTATCTACTTATATAATTGCCTTATTCTGAAGCTCACGGATAGAATGCGCGCCCATTGGCTGCCGGCGAACACGTGTCCTCCCTGCCCCCCTCTAGACAACCCTGTTATCAGCTGTGTGATACATACACCTGTCTATAGCGGCCATTCTAGACAACCCTGTTATCAGCAGTGTGTTACATCCACCTGTCTATACAGACCACCCTGTCTATAGCGGACACTTTAGGCAACCCTGTAATCAGCAGTGTGTTACATCCACCTGTCTATACAGACCACCCTGTATATAGCGGCCATTCTAGAAAACCCTGTTATCAGCTGTGAGATACATACACCTGTCTATAGCGGCCACTCCAGACAACCCTGTTATCAGCTGTGTGATACATCCACCTGTCTATACAGACCACCCTGTCTATAGCGGTCACCTTAGGCAACCCTGTTATCAGCAGTGTGATACATACACCTGTCTATACAGACCACCCTGTCTATAGCGGCCACTCTAGACAACCCTGTTATCGGCTGTGTGATACATCCACCTGTCTATACAGACCACCCTGTCTATAGCGGCCACTCTAGACAACCCTGTTATCAGCTGTGTGTTACATTCACCTGTCTATAAAGACCACCCTGTCTATAGCGACCACCCAAGACAACGTTTTAAAAACATATCCGCACTCGGGTAAAACCCGGGCGTTGCCCGGGCCATTCGTCTAGTTTAAGATAAAAGACACTCTTCAGCCAGAAATTAATTCATTTTCTCAACGTTTCGACACAGAAACCGTTTGTCCTTGTGATAAAAATAAAAAATTAAAGCATTTGGCAAGCTCAGATACATTTTTAACGCCTTGCTTAATGCTTTAATTTTTTTTTTCTGACGAAGTCAAAAGATTTTTTATCGAAACGTCGATAAAATGAAAACAATTCTCCGAAATGTGTTTTATTGGAAGTTCTTTGATGTAATCCTATCTTCTGTTTTTTTTTTAAGGAGACGGAGGCAATTTTGTTCACACTTGTTTATCTCGTATATCTTCAAAAAAGGTCACTGTAATATCTTTCAGAGTTATTGTCTGAATCCCGATATATATGATAAAAGGTACAACTTCCAAAAGTTTTGAGTCAAAAGGCGATCCATTAATTATATTCCTTATAATTTCGTTATAATATCCATTCCTTATATATTTTGTTTTAAAAACATTTTATAAAATACGACATTATAAAAAGCCTTTAATTTTCATAATATTTTTATTATATTATTATTATTTTTATGTATTATTATCAATAATTGTTTTTGACCAATGAAAAATTTGTTTTCATCTGATCTACAATAATTTGTAAATTGAATTCACTGTGAAATAAATTGATAAAGAGGGAGAAATCTCTCGAAATATTTTGAGAAAAAAATATTTTTTTTTCTTTACAGATCCAGGTACGCCCTTTTATATAATTCCTTAATTTTTGTCTATGAGTGTATTGTTTAAATCAGCCAACTCATGAGGAGGGATTACCCCTGATGAGCAAGACCTAATATTTGTTTCATTGCAGTAAGGAAGGAAATTTTATTTTATTTGAGAAAGAAACAATCGTGAAAAAGAGTTTCCATTTATAAATTGGTTTTAAGATATGGAAAAATATGCTTTTGATGTCTTTGAACTCGGAGAGGTTATCACACAATGTTGAATAAGAAATGAGAAAGCCATGTGCCGGTATGTTGATATTAAATGCACCAATTATTAAAATAGTTACGTTGGGTAGTGTATACATTACAGATAAAGAAATTATTAACATATTTCCTAATGGTTCTCTAAGCTACAGACATTCAGTGTGTGAAATTGTGTCAGACTAGTCAAGACATGAATATGTATTCCCATTGACACACTGTGAGAAATTGCTTGGCTTTAAAATTGTCAAGTGAGGTGCTTGGATGAATTTAAACGAGGTGCTATGAGCAAGCCTCCCTGGCTGTTCTCCAGACGGCCTTGTCAGCCGTTGGCCGTTCTGAAAGGTGATTCCATATTTGTCTCCTTGCGTGGGTCCTTCCTAGCCTGGACACTTATCGTTCTTGGACGGTGCAGCCATTGTCTAAGTCCACAGTCCTTCCTGTACTTCCTAGCCTGGACACTTATCGTTTTTGGACAGGGCGGCCATTGTCTAAGTCCACAGTCCTTCCTGTACTTCCTAGCCTGGACATTTATCGTTCTTGGACGGGACAGCCATTGTCTAAGTCCGTAGTCCTTCCTGTACTTCCTAGCCTGGACAGATATCGTTCTTGGACGGGAAAGCCATTGTCTATGTCCGTAGTCCTTCCTGTACTTCCTAGCCTGGACATTTATCGTTCTTGGACGGAACAGACATTGTCTAAGTCCGTAGTCCTTCCTGTACTTCCTAACCTGGACAGATATAGTTCTTGGACGGGACAGCCATCGTCTAAGTCCGTAGTCCTTTCTGTACTTCCTAACCTGGACAGATATCGTTCTTGGACGGGACAGCCATTGTCTAAGTCGGTAGTCCTTCCTGTACTTCCTAACCTGGACAGATATCGTTCTTGGACGGGACAGCCATTGTCTAAGTCGGTAGTCCTTCCTGTACTTCCTAGCCTGGACACTTATCGTTCTTGGAAAGGACAGCCATTGTCTAAGTCCGTAGTCCTTCCTGTACTTCCTAACCTGGACAGATATAGTTCTTGGACGGAACAGACATTGTCTAAGTCCGTAGTCCTTCCTGTACTTCCTAACCTGGACAGATATCGTTCTTGGACGGGACAGCCATTGTCTAAGTCGGTAGTCCTTCCTGTACTTCCTAGCCTGGACATTTATCGTTCTTGGACGGGACAGCCATTGTCTAAGTCGGTAGTCCTGTATGTTTCTATATTGTTACACAATCCGTATAATATGATAGAGCTACGTACTATGGTATGTCGATTCTTCTATTAATATTGTTCTTTATTTTTATATATGAGAATATCCAAGGTCAATCTTTCTGATTTCAAAGGTATTCTTGACTATCGAATCCCTCCAATCCAAGATCAGAATCAACAGGATGGCAAAGTTTCCAAGCAGTTCTATCATATCCTAGACCTTGTGAAACAATACCAAAACACACATAGAACCTTTCCTCCTATTCTCAATATTATCTATATATATTTTTCCTGTTGAAGACGAGAGCTCGATGTTTTGTTAAACATATTTATTCTTATTTGGTTTATAAAAACTATATGTATATATTTAATTTTCAAAATTACTTTTTTTATATCACCCTTTAACTTTATTCTTTTAGATTGAAGAAAATCTGGTTCTTTATCCCAGTTTTTTTTTGACAAGCGCATGACGTGTAAAAGCCGATTTATAAGCTCTCTTGGTTCCTTTGTTATAAATCTGATATTAAACATTTTAAATATTGATTGATATATTCAAAATACACCTCAATAATAAAAAATACAAACTTCACCTTCTACTCATATACTCGTTATATTTCTATCTTACTCTCCATATAGTTTATCTGAGAAAAAACAAAGAATAATATCAAAATTCGAAATTATTTTAAAGGCGTATGATTCTTTTTGAAAATAAACAATTTCTACTGCCTTTACTGCAATGGAAAAATTAATGGGAGGGCCTGGCTCATCAGTGGTGAACCCTCCCAGCGGTTTCGCCAGTTTAATCTACCATACCGCTGTTATATTGCATTTTTGGACCTTCCTTTTATAGTGATACTGTTGTTAGACTCTTGGAATGGGTATTTTAGATGAACTATGGCCATAAGCTTTGTGTGTGAGGACAGTAGAATTACATACATTTATAAATATATAATATGCTTCGAGCAATCGCTCTTCCGCAAATATCAAATTGTGTATTTTATTAGAACATTTTCAGAATAATATCAACAGAAGAATCACAATACCAGAGCAGTGTACCATCATATCCTACCTCTTGTATAACAATACAGAACCATTCAATGATCTCTCAGAGTTTTATTGTCTGAATCCTTTTATACATTCTGTTGTTGTTGTTGCTTATTCCTCAAGTCGTTTAAACGATCTCTCTTAGGTTCCATTGTCTCAGCTTTTCTATTATAGTTCTGGTGTTTTCCCAGAGGTCTTTTTTGGAGGATTTTATACAATTCAATAGAGTTATACATTATATGTGAGTAACAGTAACCTAGAAATTATTTGAAAAAGAAAGAATAAATAATATTAAGGTAAAGGGTTTCTTTTAATATCGCTCGAAAGCTTGTAAAAATCAAAATTAAAAGAAACCCTTTACCTTAATATTGTTTATTCTTTCTTTTTCGAAGAGTTATACATTCTAAAAGGTAAAACTTCCTTAAGTTTTGTCTTTGAGTGTATATATACAAAAGTGACACCTCTCTCTTTAAAGATACATTTAACAATACATTTGGTTTATAAACTCCAGTACAAAACATATTGATGGTAATGAAGAATGAACTATAATGTCATTTTATTCAAATTCAGACAAAAAGCAAACCTTTTTATAATGGTGTCAGGCTTTGGTTTGCTATTGTGGTTCATACCTTCACACTTGGTTTAATTCTTTTTCCAATTTTGCTTGTTAAAGAGCGAAAGCACGATATCTCGCCGGTTTATTAAATCGCAAACCATTTGCCAAAGTTATTTCATATAGTTCATAATAAAATATTGTAATTTCATTTAAATCTAATTTTTAATTGATAAAATGTTGCGTACTACATTTGTTGACTCGAGAATTCCTTGTTGAACAAAGAGACATTAAACGTAAAAGATGACAATGACGTGAAACAACATCTCATGCGATTTCTCCATACCTAGGGGTCACAAATTAACCTTGACTCCGGAAGTTCCAGGATGGAGGACAAACTTCACTACGATAGGACAAAAAAAACCAACAAGATGAGTCTTCCACTCTACAATCATGGCGTCTTTATCAACTTATATATCTATACCACCTTTAAATATACCTTTAAAGTTACGGGAGAATCATGTTAAGAGGAAAAATGCCTCTCTAGGTACATTCATATCATCCTCTCACAACTTTATATTATATTATAGACGCGGCTGATTCCACACTCGCCTTTTTAGTGATACGCTAAAAAGTGATATCTATGCACGGTGGATTCTGTGGCCATTGGACATGCGTCGGAACTGGAGGCTGTTGTGTTCTGAGCTACCTGGAGTATAGGAGCTCCATCTATGCTTTCTTTCTTTGGTGAATCTGTATAAGACCCTGGAAGTTGTTGGGTTCTATGCTACCTGGAGTATAGGAGCTCCATCTATGCTTTCTTTCTTTGGTGAATCTGTATAAGACCCTGGAAGTTGTTGGGTTCTATGCTACCTGGAGTATAGGAGCTCCATCTATGCTTCCTTTCTGTGTTGAATCTGTATAAGACCCTGGAAGTTGTTGGGTTCTATGCTACCTGGAGTATAGGAGCTCCATCTATGCTTTCTTTCTTTGGTGAATCTGTATAAGACCCTGGAAGTTGTTGGGTTCTATGCTACCTGGAGTATAGGAGCTCCATCTATGCTTCCTTTCTGTGTTGAATCTGTATAAGACCCTGGAAGCTGTTGGGTTCTATGCTACCTGGAGTATAGGAGCTCCATCTATGCTTCCTTTCTGTGTTGAATCTGTATAAGACCCTGGAAGCTGTTGGGTTCTATGCTACCTGGAGTATAGGAGCTCCATCTATGCTTCCTTTCTGTGTTGAATCTGTATAAGACCCTGGAAGCTGTTGGGTTCTATGCTACCTGGAGTATAGGAGCTCCATCTATGCTTCCTTTCTGTGTTGAATCTGTATAAGACCCTGGAAGCTGTTGGGTTCTATGCTACCTGGAGTATAGGAGCTCCATCTATGCTTCCTTTCTGTGTTGAATCTGTATAAGACCCTGGAAGCTGTTGGGTTCTATGCTACCTGGAGTATAGGAGCTCCATCTATGCTTCCTTTCTGTGTTGAATCTGTATAAGACCCTGGAAGCTGTTGGGTTCTATGCTACCTGGAGTATAGGAGCTCCATCTATGCTTCCTTTCTGTGTTGAATCTGTATAAGACCCTGGAAGCTGTTGGGTTCTATGCTACCTGGAGTATAGGAGCTCCATCTATGCTTCCTTTCTGTGTTGAATCTGTATAAGACCCTGGAAGCTGTTGGGTTCTATGCTACCTGGAGTATAGGAGCTCCATCTATGCTTCCTTTCTGTGTTGAATCTGTATAAGACCCTGGAAGCTGTTGGGTTCTATGCTACCTGGAGTATAGGAGCTCCATCTATGCTTCCTTTCTGTGTTGAATCTGTATAAGACCCTGGAAGCTGTTGGGTTCTATGCTACCTGGAGTATAGGAGCTCCATCTATGCTTCCTTTCTGTGTTGAATCTGTATAAGACCCTGGAAGCTGTTGGGTTCTATGCTACCTGGAGTATTGGAGCTCCATCTATGCTTCCTTTCTGTGTTGAATCTGTATAAGACCCTGGAAGCTGTTGGGTTCTATGCTACCTGGAGTATAGGAGCTCCATCTATGCTTCCTTTCTGTGTTGAATCTGTATAAGACCCTGGAAGCTGTTGGGTTCTATGCTACCTGGAGTATAGGAGCTCCATCTATGCTTTCTTTCTGTGTTGAATCTGTATAAGACCGGTGATATTAATAAAACTGTATGTGTGTATATATTCTAGTCTGAAAATCGGCCCTTGCTACTCTAGCAGCTTTTTGTAACAATTGACTAAAAGTGTCAATAAAATATATTGGATTGTCATTGTCTAGCACCTGTTTGGTAAATTCGATCGATTTCATAAGCCATTTCGTAGGATGTTATGAAATTGAAGCCGCCCCTGTATACTGATGAGGGCCATCGCCTGAAACCATGGTATACAGGATGGCTTTTTATCTGAATTAGCCAAAACTTGTATTGTAGCTTATTCTTCCTCATCACTATTAACGTTTTTTTACTAGGATGATGAACATAATAATGCCTCGTTCTTATGTATAATTAAAGGAAGAGATTCCTCTCTAGCTACATGAGATTTAAATAAGAAAACATTTGGTTGGTTAAGGTAAGACTTCTAAGCTGGTTGTAAACCTTGGAGGAATGGTTTTCCATATTTATCTTCTTCCCGTATAATCAAATATGTACTTGGGAATGACAATTTGATGGTTTCACGTCCTTCGTACATCGCATTCTTTTAACTATATAATTTTTTTTCCTGGTTAGAAGCGGTTTTGATGTCCTTCAACTATTTCCAGTACTTATAGTTAGTGATGTCCTCTACCTTTTATCGAATATACAATCTATGGAATCTACTCAAATAATGTTAGTTAAGCTGATTTATATGTTCGACCCAGCTTTGGTCATTGAGGTGATAAAGAGGCCTTCAGGATCTGGTTTAGACTTGAAGTCCAGACCTGGGACAAGATAAAATAATGTTTTGTACCTGTCCTTCGAGATAAAAGACATGCTTAAAGAATTGTTTATAGATCGATAAATTATTGCGTTGTTACTTTAAGGTAAAAGATTTATTTTTATCACTCTAGTCCAGGGGTCGGCAAACTTTTCTTCTTCTTTCTTATTTCCACTCAATCATATTAGGGTATCAAGCTTGTAAAGTTTGAGATTTGATAACCATCATGACTGGGTGAAGTAGAATGCGTCTGCCTTTGTCATTAGAACTGGGAGCACTACTCAGTGGCAGGCCGACTTAGCTCCAAAAGAAATGGCCGCCTCTGACATGAGGAACAGACGCCATGTGCAAGCCGCTCCTAACATGGAGTACAAACGCTGCTCATCCTGTATCCCTGGATTAGGAGCCCTTACAGGGTACTATCAGCCGGGCCAGCTGAGCCCAGGTTTTTTAGCGAGCTTGTTACTGCTCTCCCTCCTTTTTTTTTCATCCGGGCTTGAGGCGGGAGAGTAGGAAGAGTCAAAAATTACAATTTACAAAATTTCAAAGTTTTTGAAGAGCCACAATTTTTTTATTGCCAACAATAAATAGTACTCACATAAATAATATTTACGTATGGAACTATATAAAGAGCAGCATGCTTCACATCTAAAGAGCCGCATTTGACTCACGAGCCGCAGTTTACCGATTCCTGGGCTAGTCGAATTTTTCTGATATAATGTTAAGGGTAATATTGTGACACCTTGGTATATAGGTTAGCGTTTTTCTGAAATTTTTCAACAAAACTGATGTTGTGGCTTATTCTTGTATCTCTACCTTTTACGCTTCGTACTGGAGTGATGTACCGAACTGCACTGTTTTAATAGGATTAATGATCTCTTTAGGTACCTAAACATGTTCTTATGCAAAAAAAAGGACATTGCTCTTGTTTAAAATTGCATCAAAACTATGCATTTCAATTACTTGATTGATTATTTGGTAAAAGTTTTCTTTTATAATTTATTATATTTAGCAATATTTCGATTTTAAGAACTCTTATACAGGCTCTACTTTTTATTATGTAGAGAGAGGTGTCCTACTGTATTAGTACATGTAGAGAGAGGTTCTACTGTATATTTAGAGAGAGGCTCTACTGTTTTACTATGTAGAGAGAGGTGTCCTACTGTATTAGTACATGTAGAGAGAGGTTCTACTGTATATATATATATACAACAACAACAAAGCCTTTATTTAGGGCCTCTCGCCCTATAGAGGATTCGCCAGTTCACAAGGGATGGGAAGAACACTGTGTGGCCCGGGATATAATCCTGTGGAATCCAAATATTGCCACCGCTATATACCTATTCTTTGATATTTCATTAATTAGTGCCAGAAATAAAGGACAAAGTTGCCCCTGTTTTATCATTTAGTTTTCGTCTTTCCTCAGACAGAGCAGCACAATCAAATAAGTAGTGCAACATCTCCATTGTTATTCATGATCCACAGAAAGTACATTTCAAGTCTTCACCCCTCATTAAAATCAGATGGTGGTCTCAGAAAAAAATTGAAAGGATTCTAAATTGCGCGATTAATCTGATGACAGGAAAAGGGAGTTCACTTAAGAAATATTCTTCGGTGGTAAACGTTGTATATATGTCTCTATAGTCTACTGTATATATATAGAGAGAGAATCTGTCAAACAAATTGAACAAGTTCTTACAATGATGAAGAATTGTAGGATCGGAAGTAATGTGTGTCGCCCACGGTGTAGTTGAGTAAACACGCCATAGAATTGCCATGTGGCCGTATGGAACAAAAGAATTACGGGTGGAGGTAGAGAAATTGGAATTCAGCACAGGAACAAACTGTTTGTCCGCCACCGCCCTTGGTGGATTCTTGGGAGGATCCATCTTGTCATCCGTCTCATCTACCATGATATCATAGAACAATGCCTTTATTAAGACATATATTCCTTCATACATAGATTTATATCCCAAGCTCTACAATGAAAAGAGAAAAGTTAAAAGAAAAAACTATATATATTATATGAAAAATAAAAATGGCATATCCTGACCAAGAGCACATGTGCTTTACAGAAGGCAGATGCCATCTGGTGGAACAGAAATCAACTAAACATTGATTTAGCCTGTTCCCTGATATTTGGCCAACTCCACGCTGACGAGCGCCAAAAAGCGCGAAACGCTCGTGGATGGCTTTTCTTGATTTATCAAGAATTTGGGTTGGCCAAATATCAGGGAACAGGCTAAATCAATGTTTAGTTGATTTCTGTTCCACCAGATGGCGCTCTGCCTTCTGTAAAGCACATGTGCTCCTGGTCAGGATATGCCATTTTTATTTTTGATTTCAACACCTGACCTTTTTATCTTTTATTTTTTTCTTTCGTTTTTTTCATATATATTATATAAAAATGTTAATTTAAAATTTATAATATATAGAATAAACTACTCTGTTTAAATCAATTACCAGATGTCGCGCCTTTCACTATATAAACCTATTGTTGTTGTTTTCCGTTGGCCGGCTCTTTCGGTAGATATGTAAATAAGTTATCTTTTGTTTTCTTTATTCTACTCGCCTTAAGTCAGGTAGTACTTTTATCAAATTACAGTAGACTCTCCTATAACGCGAGTTTTTACAACGCGACTTCGTACAACGCGATAAAAAAAATTGCGACAAATTTATTTATACAACGCGAATTTTCGTATAAAACGCGTTATAAAATAAAATACATGATATTTGTCACCAACAATTTACCCTAACAACATTCGCGTTATACAAGTTTTATTTCGTACAACGCGAATTCCTATAACGCGATTTCATACAACACGGAACACATTAATCGCGCTATAGGGGAGTTTAATGTATGTATTTTATATTAATCATTAGCACAATTAAAGTTAATTCTGATCTAAACTATTTTTATTAATATTATTCTGTTCACCCGACTGCAAACAATAACATAGAATGTTAATGTATCTTCAAAATAATCAGCAAATAATAATTCTATAACTCCAATTCCAAAATAAACAAAAAAAAACTTTTTTGCAACATGTATACCCTCAATAATAACTCAAATTCTAAATACACACAAAGAATAATTAGATAATTCCTGGATTTAATTTATATGACGATAGAAAAGCAAAATTACAAAAATGAACTAAATAAAAGAAGAAAAACAAACGTCTATTATTAAAGTACTTTTAGTTAAATTAATAGAAAAACGAATAGATAAACAACACTAATTTTTTTCTGAAAAAAAATATGGAATTAAAAATTATTCTATTAAAGCCTATAAAAAGGGGTTAATATATTACAAATGTAAATAATATTGAAAATATAGCTTATTTTTGTAAATGTAGAAAAGTGGGACTGAAAATATTAGAAATGGGGTTATTAAGGCATCTCAATAAAATAGACAATATTGTTAGGAGAGAGGCGGGTGGTCACGTGCCACTATTCTAAACCTGTTGTTGTTTCTTATCCCCTTGTGTAAATATTACACCAATTCCATGAGTTCATGCTCCTAGAGCTATTTTATGATGAGCAGCGGCCTCTCCCAAAGGTCCTGTTTAGTGCATCTAATGCAAGCCAAAATGTGTTCTGGAGCTGCAGGTACCAAACTACATTTTGGGCAAGTGGGGTAGATTTTGTTATTATTTTCTATCTTTAATGGCTTGAGATGGCCTGTTTTAAACCTACTTGTTTTGGCTACATCTTTTCCCGTGGACTTAACGGTAACTTTTTAAAACTTATTTATTCCTTTTAAATTTCATGTATAATTATTTTTACCTAATTTTGTATAATTATTTACCATAATTTCCTATCATTAAATTTTCATACTTTTTGTTCTTAAAGATTAATTAAGACAATAATCTTTAGTTAGAAGGTGTTCTTTCTATTTGTTTGTGAATAAACGTGGCTTCTCGGATGTTTTATCCCAGTACATCAGGTCACCAGCGCAACAATTTTAGGGTAAAAATACCAGGCTTCCAAGAAAAAGTTATTTTTTAATTCTTAAATCTCTTAGTTTTCGGGAACGAAACTTTTCCCTGGAAGTCTGGTATTTTCACCTAGCTTTCGGGCTGAAAATCCTTGTAACAAACCTCAGAATAATATACTATGCTAAAAAAGATATTACTATCCGTTTAAAGACTTGTTGAAGAGATTTTAGCCTGAAAACTAGCTAGAAATTCTTTCAAATCTTATTTTGATTCGATGGTTCTAAATCTCCGCTCACATGTCAAGTAGACCTATGTCTGAAGTGGCTCGGTAATGTTCCAGATGACCCGCTGCCTACCTCCCAAGTGGTGTTCCCCGAACAGCTGTCCATGCAGCCCCCGGTCTACAGGTTCTTCGCCTTCCGCCGTGTGTTCATCCTGGACATGGCCCCTAGTCAGGGTCCCATCGCCATCCAACTGGGACCTTCGGAAGTCACTCGGCGGCCCCCCAACCCCTGTGTTCTAATGGGAAGGTTGAGAGGATCTCCATCGTCACGGGCCCTTCTTACTGTCTGCAATGGCACAGTGAGTATCGGCTTGGATTGTTCCTACTTTCTTCTTTCTTATCCCAGTGACTTAGATTTAGGTAACTTCATGAAGACGATAGGGTATCACGATATCTAAATGCCCTAGTTGATTTAAATAATCTGAAGCATCTACTATGGCAGTCCGACATAGATGAGGTCGCTCCTAACATGTAGGACAGACATCTTGGCTGCAGACCCTAATATTGATTCAGATACGGCTGTTGGTTGGTAGGGCTTACTTTTATGTTTTACATAGCTTTTACAAATTTGTCATTGAAGTTTTGTGGTATTTTATAGATCTAGCCCTATCCTAAAAGCTGATCTACTACACTCAGTTGATAACTGTTGTCCCGGGAATGATTATTCAATATTTGCTTATGATTGCCATACCTGATGGTCATTCCCTTCCTATCCACCACCTGGAGATCCGTCCGGTTGGATTCAGATCAACCCAGGTGAAGAGTCCTGTTGGCGCGATAAGTCTGCCCTAGTTGCCCTTAAAATCAGATATTGAGGGACCAGTCTCCCACATGGAGACAATTCCAAGCTGGATGTTCAGTAAGACACCCGAGACCAGCCTCACTTTCACACGGATCTTTATTAATTAAAATATTTCCTTTTATCCTAACCTATTTTACATAAATTTAATACATTACCCAAAAACAACAAAAATACAGTAAATTTACATACTACCTACAATTTAGGTGCGTCTGATATTTGCATAAAAAAAACGATTATAATCTTATACAAGTCCCTTCGGCTGAGAGACCTCGAATTCAGATACTCTCAACCTATAGTCCAGCGGGCTGGCAACGATCCTGCGGAGATTTTTACCCATTCTACGATTAAAAAAAAAAAACTTATTAAAATTAATAATAATGATATTAATTATTATACTTATATATATATTAAAATAGGATTAACCGCATGATACCATTGCTGAGAAGATATGAAAGCTGACGGTGAAGAGATTCTTTATTAAAGATATATATATAAGATTGGCAAGCTTGTATATAACTGGTAGTACAAAGAGATGAAGCTCTTATCAACCAATCAATCTTAAAAAAGCTTGTAAATCTGACTTTTTACGTTAATAGGCATGTGAAACTGTCAATGTTTGTCTTTCTCTCTGAAGACGGAAACAATGAAGACTACTATGAACAACCTATCTTGAATATCATCTTCACATAACTCATATTTTAAGCAACAGTATTGTAAATCATTTTATTCGCGATCGAACATTGTGGCCCACTGTACGTATTACATCCCAAACACGATGTGACACCAGCCATCTCTGTCTTGAGCTCAATGTACCATCTCGGCGATCCTTTAAGCCAGAAGTTCCTTTAATTGGTCCACGAAGCATGTCGGTTGGTGTCCAGTCCAGGTATGTGTCTCCCAGACGTCTTTCCAGTCAGTATGGTGTACTCCATTCCCCTGCGTCGCGCGATGTGACCGAAGAATTTCAAACAATTCCGTTACGCAACAGTATTTTTTCTAAATTTAAATAGAAGAGAACTATATCTTTCAGACGAGTAGATCGCCAGCCAGCCTCAAGTGACTTGGTACACCGTCATGTTGAGCCATGTCCATACAAAGGAAGGGGGTGCTAAACGTGCCAGCAAATATTTACCATGGCATTATTAATGGCCCGTAATAATGTTCCATTGACAAATGGTTGTACAATATAGGATTTACCTGCGTAAATAGAATTTGTTGCGTTCATTCCCCTCTATTTATTGTGATAGAGATCAGGATTTTTTGTTCTACCCTATAGTACAATCAGATATTAATTTCAATTTATTGTAAATGATATGATAAGTGAAAACTTTTTACATTTGAAAAATCTCAAAGTTATATTTTATTTTGTCTTGTTATTGCATTTTTTATAAGATAATTTTCTGTCTTCTCAAAGATATAAACGACAGCCAACTTACCACATTACAAAGTATAACCAGCGCCATATCAAGTCGAATGTTCCAAAATCACTTTATTAGGTACCGCTCAACAAGAGCAACCTAGTTTATGATAATTAAAACAATGAATAATAAATCTTTTATTAAATCCAATATATGCCTTTTTATTATCTAATGAATAATATGTGAAGGTTATCCATATATTAAACAAAAGGTTAACGTGGGATTCAATCCCGGTTCATGACTGTCGGGAATCGAGGGTGTTACCCACTCGTCTACCGACTTTTTATTCAAGTCGAATGGTTGCTCTTCTGTCCCTATATAACTTTTACAAAGCAGTAAGTAGGATCTTGGATTCATCGTTTTCTCTTCCAATTCATAATTGTGATTGATCATCGGGATAATTTTTATAAGACTACTGTCTTAATAAAAGCTTTGTGTTGTTACAATATAATTTTAAATTAAAATTTAAGTGGAATCTGGATTGTGTTTGTCTCTAGGTATATAACGGTGGTCATATTTCTTTTAAAATGCGATGATTGAAGAAATAACATTAAAAACATCAAATTATTCAGGAGTATACCTAGGAAAATTTATTTTGTTATAAATGTAATACTAGATCATTTGTTTAGAGATTCAATTCTGATTTTTACTAACCTATTGCGATTTCACCGCCACTCTGTGTTGTGACGATGATCTAAGTTCTATAGAGGTAGTCACTCACCTCTATTCTTGGTCGGCGGGGTTGAAGGTTCAAAATTAAGGCGTCTCTGTTTATAGCACTATTAAAATATACGACGAAAACAGGAGGGAAAATTATATTTATTACAATTTAAGAAAATAAGTAAAGTATTATTTAAATATTTACACTAAAAGAATCGGAGATCAGGGCAAATTCTCGTGTTCGAAAGTTCTTCTGTTATTGTTTTTTCATTTTAGCCGCTGCATCCCCGTAGCCGCTTCCGCCGGCCTCCCATTGGCTGCTTCGGACGCCTTCTTTTCCAACATTTCTCCCACCTTTGAGTTGGCGTCTCGACGACTCAAACAGGGAAAGGAAAAGTTCAGTAGATCCAATCGGTTGGGTCTCTTGATGGACGTCCGTAACTTGACACAACATTCGGGGTTTCAATGTGATGTTGCTCTTGTTGTGAAGTCAAAGGGTCGTCTTCAGTTGTCAATCGAACTTCTTGTGTGGGAGATCGCTCCGTTAGAGGGTCTCGACATCTTATCTCGGGCGTTATCTCTAAATTGTAGAGCTTTTGAATAGGTCGTATTTTATCACCTGATGAAGTTTTCACTTTCGCAACCCTCACAAGTCCATCTTTTCCTGGATAGAGTTGGATTATTCTGGCTAACGGCCAGTGTAGCCTCTTTAAACTCTCTTGTCCAATGAGCACCATGTCTCCCACCTTGAATGGTATGGTAGTCTTCAGGCGTCTCGTTTCTTGTCTCAGGAATCCAAAATATTCGATACGAAATCGTTCTCTAAGATCTTCTCGTACACGTTTGATATATTGATATTTGCGGGACAGGGTCTGGTTATCAATCAAGTCCAGGTCTGGAACGCCAACCTCTCTGACCTCATGTAAGAACAACGAAGGTGTCAATGGAGCGAGATCCTCACTTTCTTCAGTTAGGTAGGTCAGTGGGCGTGTGTTCATCAAGCTTTCGACGTCACACATTACCGTGGAAAGTTCTTCATATCCCAAGGAGGTTTGACCGAGAATTCTAAAGAGCAATTGTTTCATCATTCCAATCAAACGCTCCCACCATCCACCCCACCATGGAGCACCAGGCGGTATGAATTTCCATGTGATGTTTTTCAATGTGGGATCACATTTTAATCTCGAAAAATCAATCTTCTTTAAAGCATTAGCCATACCTTTGAAATTAGTCCCATTATCCGAATACACAATCAATGGTCGGCCTTTTCGAGCAATAAATCGGCGGAAAGCTTGGAGGAAGGCTTCCATAGACAAAGATGTCACAAGTTCCAGATGAACTCCTCTATACACTGCACATGTGAAGATGACAATCCATGCTTTCTTCTTATTCTTTAAGATAAGATGTCCAGTTAGATCAACTCCTACTATTTCGAAAACTGCAGCATCTCGTACTCTGTCTTCTGGTAATGATGTTGACTCGACGGTAGCTGGTGTCGTGGTGAATCGTTTACAGCGAATGCATTGATTCATGATCTTCTTGACGGTTTTCCTGGATCTTAGTATCCAATAGTTTTCTCTCAGAATACCGAGGAGAGTTTGTAGACCGGCGTGCCCGTGGGTTTCATGGTTCCACCTGATGAGCAAAGAAACCAAGAAGTGATCTGAGGGCAAAAAAATGGGCATTCTAAAATTAGCGAAATCTTCTCTTCTGCAAATTTTAGCTTTTATTCTAAAAATCCCTGAAGAGTCTACTAGCAACTTAAAGCCTTGTAGTTTCTTATCTTCATGCCCTGAAAACGATTCTCTCTGGATAAGTCTCATCAGTATTATTTCTGACTTAGTGATTTCTTCTGTACTGAGATCTTCTGAAATTATCTTTCTTCTATCAATCTTGGCGTTGTTGAAGAATCTGTATATCCAGGCGGTGATTCGTACTATTCTCAAAAAATGGGAATAACGTCCAAATAAATTTTCATTTTCTCTTGTCGTACACAAGGTGTTCAGGATGGTCTTGCGCCTTTCAGAAAAAACAATCTCCAAATCAGGGATAATGGTTGATTTGGGCCACTCTTCTTGAGATACCTTTAACCATGTAGGTCCCTCCCACCATCTTGTCTCCTTAAGTGTTTCTGCTGAACATCCCCGAGATGGGAGGTCTGCCGGGTTTAATCGGCCTGGTATGTGGCGCCAAGATTCGGGGGAGCTAAGATTATGAATTTCCTTAACACGGTTCATCACAAAGGCTGCCCAGTTGTCTTCCCTTTGGATCCAACAGAGAGCATTGGTCGAATCGGTCCAATAAAATCTTGGAATTTCCTCAAATTCCAGATCTTGTATGACGTTAGCTGCCAAACGAGCTCCAATCAGACAAGCCAAAAGCTCCAATCTTGGGATGGTGAGTTTCTTCAGTGGAGCTACTCGTGTTCGAGCCTGTATCAATTGGATGTCCACTCTATCTTCCTTTTCAATGCGGAGGAAAATACAGGTTGCATAGGCAAACTGACTTGCGTCGCAAAAGATGTGGAGAGTGGTTTTCTCTACATAGGAGTCCTTAAAACAAAGCCATCTAGGAATTTCTATGTTAGGCAAGTGTTTCAGTTTGCTAAACCACTTCCAAAATCTTTGTACTAAACATCCAGGTAGGACTTCGTCCCATGTCAACTTCTGTATCCAAGTTTCCTGTAATATCAGCTTGGGAATTAAAGTCACAGGACAATCAACTCCTAATGGATCAAATATCTTGCTCGCTATTGAAAGTACTTTTCTCTTGGTGGTTGGTCCAATTAATTCAAAATCTTCCAAACCAATTGTCAGTGTGTCTCTATCAGTATTCCATGTTATTCCTAAAATGTTCACTTCCTTATTCAGTTGGTTCATAAGAGAAAAGTCTGTAACGTTACTCACCCAATCTCGGAGATTGAAACAAGCTGTAGAGAGCAGTTCAGTAGATTCTTTCACGAATTTCTCCGTTTCTTCAACATTCTGAAAACTGGCTAAACAATTGTTAACATAAAAGGATGATTTCAACTGTTCAGCTGTGATTTTTAAATGTTCAGGAGCCTTATCTAAGTGGAGAGATAAGGTAGCCTTTAAAAGATACGGACTAGTGGTAATTCCAAAAACAACCCTTTTATGTCGATACGTGATCAATCTTCCGTCTTCTGTGTGCCACAGGAATCGTAAATAATCTCGGTCTTCTTCTTTTATTCCAATTTGTAAAAATGCTTTCTCAATATCGGAAGAGACACCAACTTCATATTTCCGGAATTTATTTAAAAGTCTTGGTATAATTTCTATCAAATTGGGTCCCTTATCCAGACAGTCATTCAGGGAAAGTTTACCTCTCTTCCGGGCCGACGCATTGAATACTGGCCGTATTCTAGAAGTTTGACTGTTCCTTTTATACACTGGTCGATGTGGCAGGTAGTGTACACCATCTAGTTTATCCTCTCTGGCATACTCGATTATCCCCTGTTTCATCCATTCTTCAAAGATTTGTCCATACTCTTTCATGTCTCCAACTTCTTCAAGTTTTCTTCTTACAGAAATTAGTTGGTTTTCGGCTAGGTCTCTATTCGAAGGAATCCTTTCCTTGTCTTGCACCCAGGGTAGAGCTACCTCATAACGCCCCTCGATATCTCGCGTCGTGGTGTGGGCGAAATGTTCCTCCATTTCTGCTTGTAATGATTGAGTCTTCTTCTCAACCTCCGCGTCAGAGACTCCAATTGCATCTAATTTCCACAAGTTTTCTAGATCCAAAGATAGAAGTGTGGTCACGCAAAGGGAGCTGGTGTCATCTCTCACCTCCGTTGGAGGAATCTTTCCCATCACAGTCCATCCTAGTTTGGTACGGATTGCCACCAGTCCAGATGAGATCCTTCTCTGATCATCAGTTAGCAATCTCCCGGCGATGTCCGCGCCTATAAGGACTTCTATACGGTCTCTCATCAAATCAGACACGTCTAGTTCTTCACTCCCTTCTAAAAATGATCTGGGACACACCGGAGGTATGCTTCCACAGATAAGGGGTTGACCTAGTGCTTCAAACTCACAGCGATAGGAATTATTGATGTCAGATAAATGAATGGTATAGACCTCATGTTCAACTACGTCGGTACTCGATCCTCCAAACAAGGAATGCCGGAAGAACTCTCTCCTAGATTGTTCGTATTCCATTTCCATTGCTGTGCTATGTAAAATATACGATCTTTGGGATCCGGTGTCTATTATAGCCCGTGCCGTCTTCTCCGTTCTGTTCCCTTTGAGGGTCACTCTCAAAGTAGGTAACAAGACGTCTGGGGAGGTTGATAAGTTGGCGAGAGTTTCATCTTGCACCGTTGGAGACTTGGAAGATCCACCTCTATCTAAAATCAGTTTTGTGCACATGACATCCAGGTGGGAAGACATGTTGCAGATCGAACAACGGACTACATTTCTGCAAAATTTACTTAAATGAGAAGGCCGAAGACATTTATAACAAACGCCTTTTTTCTTCATGAGTGATCTCTTTTCGTTTAAACTAATATTAGCTGCAAAGTCACACTTAGGGCTTCCATGGTTGTCTTTACCACAAAATACACATTCATTCGATTTGTGAACTGAATTCAAAAGTTCTGAAGCTGTCGCAATTGGTTTTTCATTGTAGAATCTTGTCTTTGGATGTTTGTTTACCAAATTAGGTTTAGAAGTTGATTCATTCCCTGGACCGATTTCGTTTCTAAAACTCTTCTCCCGTGCAGTTAATTGTCTTTCCAGAAAGGTAATCAAGTCATTAATTACGTAACCTGTCGGGAGTTCTTTGTTCAATTCCAAATTAAGGTCTGCAGGTAGAAGCTTTATTATTATCGGGCACAACAGTTGTCCGTAAACATCAATGGACACGTTTAGTGACTCGAGACTTCTTATATGAACAGAAAGGTTGTCAAAAAGTTCGCGGAAGGTTCTTACATCGCTTGACGTTTTGAGTGGTCTCATTGACAACAAATTGTTCATATGTCGGCTAATCAAAATGTCTTCTCGCCCAAATCTGTCTTTAAGCAATTTTATAGCTTTCTCATAATTGTCCGCAGATAAAGCGAAACCTTCGACTGTGTTTAGTGCAGTTCCGCCGAGATGTGACTTCAGATAGTTAAATTTATCGATCGGGTTCAGCGAGTTGTTCTGGTGAATAGCTGCATCATAAGAATTCCAGAACGTCAGCCATTCACTAAAGTTTCCATAAAATTTCGATATCATCAATTTCGGAAGTTTCACAGTCGTGCAGGAAGGTACATAATGTCTCATTTCATTTTCATCTATTCGTGAGTTCGAATTCGGTATATTTTCGCCATGAAAATCTGATTGGCGAATCTTTTTATTTGCCCTAAATCTCCAAGTAATATATTTCTCTCGATATTCCTCTACGCCCTGTAATTCCTTCTCTAAATCGTCAGTTTCAAGAAGCGTTTCTATTTCGTGATCCACTAATTTAAGTTCGTTAAATGATTCATTCAATTGTTCTAATAATTCTTCAAGATCAATTCTAATTAGCGTGTCAAGTCCACTTTCAATCTTATTGCATGTTTTCGTTAAATATGATCTGTTAATAGCACGCTTCTTTTTTAAACGTAGAATTAATTCTTCCGCCATCTTGTAAACAAAGCAGCAAGTAGGGTTAGCAAGCGAGTTCCAAAATGGTCAGCTTAAAATGATTTTTTTTTTTCTAGAATTTACCTTCAACAGTCCCGGCTGGGATGCCAAAAATATTGCGATTTCACCGCCACTCTGTGTTGTGACGATGATCTAAGTTCTATAGAGGTAGTCACTCACCTCTATTCTTTGGTCGGCGGGGTTGAAGGTTCAAAATTAAGGCGTCTCTGTTTATAGCACTATAAAATATACGACGAAAACAGGAGGGAAAATTATATTTATTACAATTTAAGAAAATAAGTAAAGTATTATTTAAATATTTACACTAAAAGAATCGGAGATCAGGGCAAATTCTCGTGTTCGAAAGTTCTTCTGTTATTGTTTTTTCATTTTAGCCGCTGCATCCCCGTAGCCGCTTCCGCCGGCCTCCCATTGGCTGCTTCGGACGCCTTCTTTTCCAACATAACCAATGCCATTAACTAGCTCGGCATACTACTGCTAAAAAAGAAAAGTATTGACTGTTGGAAATGTAAAGCAAAATTTAGAATGCTGTGTCATTCAACAATGATTAAGATGAAATCATCAAGACTTTCAGGGATAAATTTCTTTCTTGAAAATTTAAATTTAGGTTTCTAGATTTCGGGTATGAAAGCCTTACTACAGAAATTCCTGGAAGTCTGATGGTTTTACCTTAATAATGATACTGGGGAATACTTTATTGAAGTATATTGCCACGTGGAAAATTAGAGAAGACCAACTTCGGGATGAGACAACAATTTATTTCAGGCAAGAACAAACTATGAATGATAAAACAAAAGATAAGCAAAAGAGGGAAGTTTACAGAGTATAACAAAATATAAACATAAAAATTAATACTCTGCTAATAAAATAATAAATACTTTGTTACCATATTTAGTCGTGGAAGTAGAAGATCGTTGTTGCTCGAAATCTCGCTTTTTTTACAATAAGATATTTATTTATTTAAAAAAAAAGACACTTTGGCCATCTAGCCGAGATAGAGGTTGCATGGCCATAATTCATATTTCTTTAAAAAATAAACACTTTGGTCAGTTAAAATATCATTTTCTCAACGTTTCAACAAAATTATTTTGTCTTAGTCAGGAGATATAAAAATAAAGCATTTAGCAACGTTAAAATTTTGAAATAATAATTTTTAACGCCTTGCCGAATGCTTTATTTCTCCTTAGAAGACAAAATATTTTGTTGAAACGTTAAGATAATAAAACTCTATCTAAACGAAATATCTATTTTTTAAAAGAAATATGAATGTCAACCATGCAATCTCTCGATCTTCAATATAGTTATTGTAGAGTAAAAATATCAGGTCTCCAGGGGAAAATTGTTATGTAAGTAAGTAAGAAGGACGTAACCAATTTAACTTTACATAGTATTTATTATTAATAGCAATTATACAAAACAAATCTTGGTATATATATTGTTGCACCAAGTGGCAGCTTTGCAGGGTCGTCGACCTTGGTTTCTTCCTTCTTGGTGTTATACACGTTTTCCGAGCGGGTTTCCATAGTCAAAGCAAATAAATAAAAGTAAATAAATAAAATTAAATAAAAATAAATTACCTTTTAAAGTTATTGCGTTTATTTATTGTTGTCTTCCTCGTAGGTCGCGATCCGCAGTCTTGGTCTAGGTCCTCTCTCGCTCCAATAACCAATCAAGATATATATACAATAAAATATTATAAAAGGAATGAAACTATAAAAAGGAATGATGATAATCTAAATAATCTGTTTTAAATAAAAATAAATAGATATGTAATTTAAATTTTAAATATATTAAAAATAATATTATAAATAATTTTAAAAATACGCGCATTAATCATGATGCAACAATATTTACATGAAAACAACAAAAACAATAATCACTATATACATACAAGTTCCTTTTCAAACACGAGCTCATCTATAGCCATTGTTACTCTGTGTAATATTCCAACAAAAATATCTTTTCCTGAAGGGCTGGTATTTTTACACAATATTGATACAAGGATTTATTTTATTGTATATTTATTGTTGATTATTTATTATATTTCTGAATAACACACACACACACACACACACACCATTTTTAAAATATATAAGAATATTGTTGAAAGTTACAATTCCGGAATATTTCTACGATAGAATACTCTTGTGATTTACACTTTAGTATTGTCTATGATAATTGACATTTCTGTCTATATAGCGCAGCCTTGTTGGATTGTTTAGTGGGCTAGCGGTTAGGTGAATAGGACAGGTCGGCGTGAGCTGCTTATGTACATATAGTTTGATCTCTTGTCCTTCTTTTATTGTTTTATACCTTTAAGTAATAAAGATTCTTTCTCTTCCGCTACGACTTCATAAATTTCTCAACAAATATATTACTTTTTAATATAATTATATTTAGTACAGTAAACTCTCCTATAACGCGATTAATGTGTTCCGTGTTGTATGAAATCGTGTTATAGGAATTCGCGTTGTACGAAATAAAACTTGTATAACGCGAATGTTGTTAGGGTAAATTGTTTTATTTTATAACGCGTTATACGGAAATTCGCGTTGTATAAATAAATTTGTTGCAATTTTTTTTTATCGCATTGTACGAAATCGCGTTGTAAAAACTCGCATTATAGGAGAGTCTACTGTATATCTAGAATAAAATGTTTGATTTGTAATTAATATCCATCTAATTAATAAACCAATATGCAATAGCAAAACGATCTTGATATTGAATAGGTAAATTACTGAGAGGATTTGCTCCCATTTTTGTAAAAAGATTAGAAATGATACACACAAAAAGAAGGCAAATAAAAATATTAAAATATCGGCCGGGAATCGAACCCGGGGCGCCCGCGTGGCAGGCGAGCATTCTACCACTGAACCAAAAGCAAACGGTGACAGAAGTGTCTCGCGCATTGGCGGCGCCATCGTAGCGAACCAATAGGAGAGCGCCATTCCAAAAAAAAGCGAGTGGGGGGGGGGGCAAAGGTGGCGTGATCGTAGCCAACCAATAGGAGGGCGCCATTCCAAAAAATTATTTAGATTATCATCATTCCTTTTTATAGTTTCATTCCTTTTATAATATTTTATTGTATATATATCTTGATTGGTTATTGGAGCGAGAGAGGACCTAGACCAAGACTGCGGATCGCGACCTACGAGGAAGACAACAATAAATAAACGCAATAACTTTAAAAGGTAATTTATTTTTATTTAATTTTATTTATTTACTTTTATTTATTTGCTTTGACTATGGAAACCCGCTCGGAAAACGTGTATAACACCAAGAAGGAAGATGTCTGAATCTCGTTGTCCTTGAATGGCGAACCTGCAGGCGTTCTTAGTTAGGTTAGGATAGATGTGGGTGGTTTCAGCCCATATGGACGATCTTGACACAATTACTGCAGCCAACTTGGATTATCCATGTGAATTTTGATTAACTTTATATATTGTAGCGTAGAAATCAAGTCTTTGTATATCTGAATATGTGAAAGTATTTATTGATGACGTCACGGCGACTAGTCGACAAATATTAACAAATTAACCAAACTATCTACAGCTAGAGAATATCGAGAAAGCAAGCTAGGTAACTAAATGATGATTTAGCAAATAATAAATCTGTTTTCAAATATTTTTATTGAATAATTAAATTAAATAATACATTTTTTCTTCGATACAATATTGTTACGCCAGATTTCAGGGTATTCGACCTTTATTTCCTCTTTATTGGTATTGTATGTGTTTCCCGATAGGGTTTCCATAATAAAGGTAAATTATAAAAGTAAATAATGAAATATTTACCTTCAGAAGTTGCTAAGTTTATTTATTTGTTGTGTTGTTCTCGTAGTTGTCTTCCTCGATGTCTTCACGTCCGTAGCTCTTGTCTCAGTTGTTCTATCCTCACTCCTATCTTTAAAACATGTGAAGTTCTATTTGGTGCCAAATATACACAACTAGCCGAATGACCCGGGGGTTTACCCGATTAAATGCTTTTATTAAAATACTATTCGTTACAATTATAAATTGGCGCCGTGGATGTCATTCTTGTATAATATATAAATGAGTTTTAAAAATTATAAAAAAAAAATGCATCGGCCGGGAATCGAACCCGGGGCGCCCGCGTGGCAGGCGAGCATTCTACCACTGAACCAAAAGCAAACGGTGACAGAAGTGTCTCGCGCATTGGCGGCGCCATCGTAGCGAACCAATAGGAGAGCGCCATTCCAAAAAAAAGCGAGTGGGGGGGGGGGCAAAGGTGGCGTGATCGTAGCCAACCAATAGGAGGGCGCCATTCCAAAAAAAAAAAGCAAACCGTGACAGAAATGAAGAATGACGCTCGTAGCTGTATATAGAATAATAAAAATAAATACTCTGTCGAAATATAATACATAATCATTGAAAAGCTAATTTATATTATTATTTGAATCAATTATAAAATATATTGCAATTATACCTCGAATGTTTCTTTTAAACAAAAATAGAAATTTATTTTAAAGAGAAAATAGCGATTATTTCTAACTTTAAGGATGAAGTATGATAGGAAGAATTGTGAAGAGCAATGACAAACGGAAAAATAAAAGTGTCCAGGGATGGGAAACGAACCCACTGTGTTCCGCTTACCGGGCAGATGCCATGTCCACTAGGCTACCCTGGACATATTTTTCCGTTCGTAAATATTATATAAAGTAATTTAAAATACAATATAACGCGGCTGATGATTGTAAAACGAAAATTGCAATTATACCGCGAATGTTTCTTTAAAACAAAAATCGAAATTTATTTTAAAGAGAAAATAGCGATTATTTCTAACTTTAAGGATGAAGTATGATAGGATGAATTGTGAAGAGCAATGACAAACGGAAAAATAAAAGTGTCCAGGGATGGGAATGGATTTTAAAATACATTATGATGCAGCAATATATATATTGAATATAATACAAATATCGAAATTTTAAAATCTTTTCATAGAATAATTGATAAGCTGCTTCAATATAGGAAATGAAATCACTAAAGCAAGAATTTGTCTTCTACACATAAGCAAACTTCTACTGTCCTTACTGCAGTGAAAAATTTTAAGGTAGGTTTGGCTAATTAGTGGTGAACCCTCCCAGTGGTTTCGCCAATTTAATCTACCAGACCGCTTTTTTTAGAGATCTATTACTGTATGAATCAATAAATACTACCTATCATTGTGATTGATCAACATAGAAACAATGATCCTTTATTAATACACACACAAAGCTTTATTAAAACCACCAGTCTTATACAGATTCACCACTGGAAGAAAGGAATCATAGATGGAGCTCCTATACTCCAGGCAGCGCAGCACCCAACAACAGCCTACAGGTGCTTTTATTAATACACACACAAAGCTTTATTAAAACCACCAGTCTTATACAGATTCACCACAGGAAGAAAGGAAATATAGATGGAGCTCCTGTACTCCAGGCAGCGCAGAACCCAACAACAGCCTACAGGTGCTTTTATTAATACACACACAAAGCTTTATTAAGACCACCAGTCTTATACAGATTCACCACAGGAAGAAAGGAAATATAGATGGAGCTCCTGTACTCCAGGCAGCGCAGAACCCAACAACAGCCTACAGGTGCTTTTATTAATACACACACAAAGCTTTATTAAGACCACCGGTCTTATACAGATTCACCACAGGAAGAAAGGAAATATAGATGGAGCTCCTGTACTCCAGGCAGCGCAGAACCCAACAACAGCCTACAGGTGCTTTTATTAATACACACACAAAGCTTTATTAAGACCACCAGTCTTATACAGATTCACCACAGGAAGAAAGGAAATATAGATGGAGCTCCTGTACTCCAGGCAGCGCAGAACCCAACAACAGCCTACAGGTGCTTTTATTAATACACACAGCTTTATTAATACCATCGGTCTTATACAGATTCATCACAGGATGAAAGGAAGCATTGAATGAGCTCCTATACTCCAGGCAGCGCACATATTGTACATATTGTACATATTGTAACGCAGTATAAAATTAGGAAAGACAAACCTCAGAATGACACAGAAATTTATTTAATGTAAAACCAAATTAAAACTGATAGCAGAGAAGCAATGAGAAAAGTTTACAGTGTATCAAAATACAAATATCGAAATTCAAAATCGTTTCATAGAATAATCAATAAGCTGCTTCAATATAAGAAATGAAATCACTAAAGAACGAATTTTTCTTTTACACGTGAAACAAATTTCTACTATCCTTTCTGCGATGAAAAATATTGGGAAGGCTTGGGTAATCATTGGTAAATCCTCCCAGTGGTTTCGCCAATTTAATCTACCAGACCGTTTTTCAGAGTTCTAATACTGTATTGGATCATTCTGCTTATATATGTTACACTGAAGGGTGGAATCTTAGGTAGGGTATTCAAGAAAACTATGGACATAAGCTTTTAGGACAGTAGAATTACATATAAATATTTTGCATCGAGCAATGCTCTTCCACAAACAATAAGTATATATGGTAATTTAAGCCAACAACCCCATATTGTATATAACTTGTAACAAGATTTTCATGTTGTATAATAGAAACACATCTGTAAATGATTATACGCATGATTGCCATGTGTCATTACATCATCATATGTAATATAATATCGTTATATTTAAACTTGTACAGTAGTTAAGTTTTGTCAATGAGTGTATTTTAATGAACAAATTCTGAACATAAAACTGAAAGTGGATAGGCAATGTACATTGCAAATTGGTATAAAGATTGAAGTCATTATCAGATCAAGATAACGTCTTACATTTGTAGACTAACTGAAGAAAGATACCAAACAACGTCTTGCAACAAATAGTCATTGTTGTCAATGGCTATGAATTGTTCGCCTCGAAAGAGTCTTATTAAAGAGGCACACCTTTCTTATGACTGATTCTCTAGAAATAGTATTAATACAACAACAAAAAGCTTTATTAAGAACTTTTAGTCTTATACAGATTCTCCAAAAAGAAATGTAGGATACATGCAGGAAAAACACTAATAGTGCCAGTAATCAGCAATGTACAACAACAACAAGTTTTATTATTACATTTTAGTCTTATGCAGATTCTCTCCAAGCAGAAATCTAGGATACATGCAGGAAAAAAAGTAATAGTACCATAAAAGTAATATGATATTTATATACAGGAAAAATTATATAAAGACAATCAAGCTAATAGATTAGTCTGGGTAAATTGGAGGAAAAGAAATTTATTATACATGGATTTACCGCGGATTCTCTGCAAATGAAGGTAAAATCAAAAGCTAATCACAATCAATATTGAGATAATTAAATTTATACATTGTAATTAAGACAATTGAGCTCATAAACAGATTTGAAAGGGTAAATACGAGAAGGAAAAAAAACTAAATAAAGGAATGAAGAAAAAACTGGAATTTACATATGATACATGCGCTAAACAATAATAATAATAATAACCTAATTTTATTATAAATATAAACATCTCTTTCTATCCCTAAAAGTTTCTGAGAGCTTGATCCAATAGGAACATTCAGTTACATACGATTAGAAGATGGTTTATTCTCAATTAAACCACCAGCTTCTAATACAAATTTACTTTTGCACTTTTTTCTCTAGGTGATTGGTGGAAGGGCTAAATCGTTGGTTTTCGACCGCTACGACCCGAGTTCGATTCCCGCATTGGGCACTTTTTTATGATTAAAAAAAATGCTCCAATGGCCCCCGATTCTTGTAAAAGTCCAACCCCACCAGCGAGTGCAAGTAATCAAACGGAGCTCTGGCACATTTGTAAGTGCAAAGTCGAACTATTTTTCACATGTGTAGACACGTGGTGCACTTACAGTAAAAGCGGTCGCCTACTTCTACCCACCATGATTATCATGGCCTGTACCACGTGTATTAGGGATAAGCAAAAAAAAAAACCTATTTTCTCTTCTATATAATTCTTTTTTTAGATGGCGATTCACAAATCTAAAAAAACTTTCACGACCTTTGGGAACACTAACCTAGTGCAACAATGTCTTAAAGAACCTCCACAGCTATACAGGAGGGAGGGGACGACAATAAAAAAGCTTGTTTATCCCCCGGCGGTGTCAAGTTGCGATTGTCTGCAGCGGCAACAAAAGCCCCCCAGCACGGAACGTTGAGATCCGTAAAATTAGAAGAAACAAAGGGCATCTGGAGGTTCCCGAGGTATT
The DNA here is from genome assembly GCA_030710605.1 of Cordylochernes scorpioides. NCBI lineage: Eukaryota > Metazoa > Arthropoda > Arachnida > Pseudoscorpiones > Chernetidae > Cordylochernes > Cordylochernes scorpioides. The sequence continues at coordinate 144,770,787 of CP092865.1, forward strand.
GTGTTTGGATAGCGCTGTTGATGCAGCTGGCTCGGGGGCTTTCATTCCTGATATTCCACTGTGTTGATAATCTCTTCAATATCCCTACTTAACGGAAACCTAATCAGATAGAATGGTTGCTAAGGAATATTTGATAATACTACACCATCAACTGGTAACGCTTATTTTTATTAAAATCTAGCAAAAAGGTTATTCGAATTTGTCTCTATTCAGCGTTAAAAGGCCAGTTAATGAGCTTTTTACTGGAAATATTGCTTTTTTTTTTATTTTAATAAAAAATACGCATTGCTAGTTGATGCTGTAATGTTCCCAAATAAACAGATAAAGGTAGCAAGCAGATTTTGTTGATGTAACTGGCTTAGGGGCTTGTACTCTTATTCCAGATTTCACTGTATTGATAATCTCTTCAATATCACCACTCAACGATGTCTAATCAGATAGAATGATTGCTAGGAAATATTTGATAATGCTAAACCATCAACTATAAATGCGTATTTTTATTTAAATCTAACAAAGAGCGGGTTTTCAAGCAAAAAGGCTATTCGTTTTCTCTTTTTAGCGTTAAAAAGCCAATAAATGAGCCTTTTAGCTTGAAATACCACTCGTCTTTTAGATATAAATAAAAATATGTATTGATAGTTGATGCTGTGATGTTGTCAAATAACCAGATAAAGTTATAGAGTAGATTTTGTTGATGTAACTGTCTCAGGGGCTTGTACTTTTATTCAGAGATTTCACCGTGTTTATAATCTCTTCAAAATCTCTACTCAATGGAAATCTAATTAGAAAGAAGGATAATAGAATATCTAGGACATAGTTGACAATTCTACAGCATTAACTAGTAATACGTATTTTTATTACAATCTAAAAAACGAAAATGTTTTCTATTGAAAGGCTCTTCGACTTTGTCTTTTTAGCGTTAAAAAGCCAGTTGATGAGCCTTTTAGCTTGAAATATTGCTTGTTTTTTTAGATATCAATAAAAATATACATTGTGCTAGTTGCCAATGCGCTAATGTCTCCAAATATCCAGATAAAGTTGACGGATAGATTCTGTTGATGCAACTGGCTTAGGGTTTTGTACTTTTATTCCAGATTTCACTGTGTTGATCATCTCTTCAATATCGCTACTCAATGAAAACCTAATCAGATAGAATATGAAGTCAGAATTGCTGAGAAATATTTTTCAATGTTACAATATTAACTATTAATACTTATTTTTTTATTAAAATCTAACAAAGAACAAGTTTTCTATTAAAGGACTTTCAACTTTGTCATTTTTTAGCGTTAAAAAAATCTGTCGATGAGCATTTTATCTTGAAATTTTGCCCTTTTTTTTAGATTTTAATAAAGATACGCAGTACTAAGTTATCAATACTACATTATTGTCAAATAATCAAATAAAGTTGGCGGATTGATCATGTTGATGCAGTTTTATTTTTGACGATTTCAAAAATATATAAAAAAAATTTTTTTATATATATGAAGATATAAACATCTTAGTATAGCCTTTCTTTTCTGGTTTCCTGATTCATTGAGTGACGATTAGAAATAGGATTCTTTGTTTTCTAAAGAGTAAAAAAGAATAACGTGAAGTGAATTTTGATATGAAAATGATTAATTATATAGAAATATATATTTTTAGATATACCTTCTACACTATGTAGCATATCAATGGGTCATCTACACAAAGTGGTTGTTACGTTTTCTGAAATTTCTCTAATGGTTTAGTGTTTACGTAAGAAGCAATCTGAAATATCTACGGACAACAAAAGTTACGTCACCTGTGGATGACATCGTGGAATGGACAGGAACAACGTGGAATGTGACGAAGTGTCATCCAGATGTCCAGTTCCTGGATGGCTGAAACCCTCTTCTCTACCGCGTGGATTTCTCATCAAAACTTCAGGAAGTTTAACAAGAAATGAAGCTATTTCAGGAAATTTCATCTATTGACAACTAAAATACACAACTGAAAAACTAATGAAAGGACTTGTAATTCATCATTTTTGAAGATAGAATCATTTATAGCGCCTTGCTAAAGGCTTTAAATATGAAATATAAAACTATTTAAAGCAATTTTCTTTTAGCAACTAAAACACACAACTGAAAAACTAATGAAAGGATTTGTTCAATTTTAAAGATAGAATCATTTATAGCGCCTTGCTAAATGCTTTAAATATGAAATATAAAGCTATTAAAAGCTTTTTTTTTCTTCTTCTGACAACTAAAACACACAACTGAAAAACTAATGGAAGAACTTGTGATTATATACAAACACATATAATATTTTATATTATAAAATGAATGAAGCTTCCAGGGTTAAGTTTCTTGTGCAACTTTTTATTTTCAAGCTTTCGGACTTGTCAGTCCTTCAATAGGATTATTACGTTAACAACTTAATAATAAATACAATATTATTACATATAATATATTTCATAACCTGTTTTCAAAATTCGAATTATTTAAAATTTTCATATACAATTAGATGTAAATAAGAAGAAATTTATAGTAACTGTTATAAACAAATGTTAAATAATTAAGAGAACTATTGTGATAGGTTAATTTAGATTATGAAATAAACTAAGAATTAGTATTCTGAATTAAAAGATTGTAGACATCGGGAATATCTATATGCCTGTTTATGCTATCAAATTTTATGGATAATAAAGTTCCTTTATGATAAGATGAACTCGTATTATAGCATGGAACCGCTAGAAGGGTTCACCACTGATGAACCAGGCCCTCTCATTAAGTTATCATTGAAGTACAGTAGAAAATTGTTTTATTTTGAAAAAAAAAATCATACGCGTCAAAAATAGTGAGCAAAAGCAAATGAGGTTTCCTCGAAAAAGGTTTGAAATAAAGTATTAAAAACTTATGAAGAAATTCATTTATAATTTAATTATACTTACTAACAAACAAAATTAACAAGTTCCAAAATCACTTTATTAGGTACCGCTCAACAAAAGAGCAACCTAGTTTATGATAATCACAACAGTGAATAATATATGAAGGTTATTCACATATTAAACAAAATGTTAACGTGGGATTTAATCCCAGTTCATGACTCTCGGGAAACGAGGGTGTTACCCACTCGTCCACTGACGTTACAAAATTGGCATTTTTCATAGAAAATCTACGTAATTTTTACTTATTTAGATACGAGCCATGCTTTTTCCACAAACACACAATGGGTATTTGTGAAATTTTAAAATGTAATCTATCAAGCTATAATCTCTCTTTTCTACAGGCTTTTATATAAAAGAGATATTTCAACTATTTCTTTAATGTTCTCAATGAAAACATTCAAGCTATGATATACAGCATATCATATTTAATTTTTTTAATTAACAAATTGTTAATTTATATATTTAATTACTCGGAATCTTTCTTATATTGTATCCCTGAAATGTTAATAGGTTAGTAAAATTATTTTGATCAAAACACACTCATGAACAAACCTTTTAGCATATATATCTGGATTCAGACAATAACTCTGTAAGAAACTTATGGACAAAACTCAAGGAAGTTGTACCTTTCAGCATGTATATCGGGATTGAGACAATAACTCTGAAATATACACTCATGGACAAAACTTAAGGAAGTTGTACCTTTTAGCATGTATATCGGGATTCAGACAATAACTCTGAAAGATACACTCATGGAAAACACTTAAGGAAGTTGTACCTTTTAGCATGTATATCGGGATTCAGACAATAACTCTGAAAGATACACTAATGGACAACACTTAAGGAAGTTGTACCTTTTAGCATGTATATCGGGATTCAGACAATAACTCTGAAAGATACACTCATGAACAAAACTTAAGGAATTTGAACCTTTCAAGATGTATATCGGGATTCAAACAATAACTCTGAAAGATACACTCATGGACAACACTTAAGGAAGTTGTACCTTTTAGCATGTATATCGGGATTCAGACAATAACTCTGAAAGATACACTCATGGACAACACTTAAGGAAGTTGTACCTTTTAACATGTATATCGGGATTCAGACAATAACTCTGAAAGATACACTCATGGACAAAACTTAAGGAGATAGATCTAGCCAAGTTAGCATGTGAATTATACAGTAAGTCTTGAAAGAAAGAATGACCCTCGAGCTGTATTACCGCCTCTACAGTTCTGTGACCATCAGTTTGAGCCATTTGACCGAGAGGACAACTTAGAGGAAAGTTTACCTCACGTTTTTTTCCTGAAAGCTCTTCCTGGATGACAGCGGTTTTATCCACACCATGAAGGTTGCTAACCCCACGTGTCCACCATACCTGAGATTTTATACAAAAATGTCCCCCTCACTCATCTCGATAGAACGTGAGAATTTTCATCATTCATTTTTCACTGCTCCTCATCTACCACTGTCCGAACTTTACAGAAGTGAGACAGCGTTTGTTCCCTGATTTAAATCATTTAAATCTCTTACATCAGCCACTTTGTCTATATACATTTTATGAACTCTGTCGATTAATAAATGTAAATTTTATGATGCATCAGCGCTCCATCTGTTATGAAAATTGGAAACTATTATAGACGCGTGTGATTCTTTTGAAAATTAAACCATTTCTACTGCCCTTACTGCGATTGAAAAATTAATGGGAAAGCCTGGCTTGTAAATATTCAATCCTAAATTCTGATTTGGTTGTTGTTTTTGTTTGTTTCCTCTGTAATAGGCGCAAAAATTTCAATATTGCGCCTGGTAAAAAATCATTAATATTTCAAATTCCATTGATATACAGAGTGTCCTTAAAGCCAGTGTGTAATCGTTACTTGAGATCCAGAACCTATTTATTGTATTTAATGAAGATATTACTTTACATCGATGAGGCTTGAAACCCTAGTAGACAGGCTGTTGCTCTTTGTCTGAAATTTACAAAACTGTTGTAAAATATTCTACAATTCTAATTTACAGTTCTGTCTCAACAATACAAATAACCGCATTATTAAAGGCATTTAATAAATGTATTATTAATCGTTAATTAAAAGAGAAAGGTGTATTTTTAACGCATTAATATGATTTTTCCTCACTTTTACAATTTATAAAAGCTTTTCATTATGTCATTTCGTCTTACATCGACTCGCCTTGAGTTCTAGAAAGTGGTTGATTGAGATTGAAACTGATTTATTACAATGTCCATATAAGATTATATAAGGTTAAATACAGAATGAATATAAATATGAATAATGATTATATAATGATAAATATATGAATAAATAGATATAAATAAATATAAAAAAAATGATAAATATACATATTTATATAAATACACCTATCCCTCGATTTACACGGTAGATACGTTCCTGAGAAAAACGTGTAAATCGAGGGATAGGTGTATATTAAACTGTCAAATCTGAATAGGTGTTCGCCCCCTCATGAATCAGAGCCTCCCAATATTCTTTTCAACATAGGTAGTATAGAGTAGAATATCGCATTTCAGTATAGTGCGATAAAAAAAAACTTATTTGGAAAACCGTGTAAAAGCGAAAACGTGCAAAACAAGTACCGTGTGAATCGGGGGATAGGTGTATATACAAGGTCTTCATTGGTAGCGCCCACCGCGGGAAAGACTCCGCCACCGATGGACTGCGAGAGTTCTTTCCCTCAGAGTGGGCAGGTCGAGGTCATGGCTGGTGTTACCACCTCAAGACCAAGATGGTACTTGTAAAAAGAGAGAAATAGATAGAATCATCAAGTAAAATTGCCATTAGCTATATATAGCTTTGGTGGAGAGGCATAACAACCACTGCAATATTTTATCAATAATTATTATTAGGCGCAAGTATCCCAAGCTGGGTTATCGCGTCCGATATGTCAAATAATAAAAAAAAAGAAGACACGAAAAGATTATTTTTATTGGTAACGCGAACAACAAACATAGTTAACGTAAAATTCGACAACTAAAATACGCCTAGTTGTTTATCAACACAAATACCATGTATGATGACGGCGATGACCTCTAGTGAGAGTGCACTCTTCCGTGGGGGTTCTACAATATATATTGTAGCAAAGGATGTATTATTGATAAGGCATAAATCGGATTATAGATTATAAACACAAGGTAATAAGACCAAATCCAAATAAATAAATAGTGTGTGACGGTTCGGTAACAGTGTTGTTACCATCTTCAGACAAAAGTACTGAATGAGAAATTTTACCTGGTTACCGAAACGTCACACACTATTTATTTATTTCGATTTGGTCTTATTACCTTGTATGTATTATTTTATAAACATAGTATTCTAATATTTCTATGTTTATATATTTTATTATAAAATTATAAAATAAATGAAACTTCCAGGGTTAATTTCTTGTGCAACATTTTATTTTCAAGCTTTCGGACTTGTCAGTCCTTCAACAGGATTATCACGTTAACAACTTAATAATAAATACAATTTATATATATATATTATTATATTTTGAAAATAGAGCAATCTATAGATAAATCTTTAATTAAAAAGGCATATATTGGATCAAAATATCATTTATTTTACCTCGTATTTCAGTTGGCTGAACGCCAACCTTTATCAAGGTGTTATAACATTTTAAAGTGTGTGATACAAATATACACTTTAAAATGTCATAATACCTTGATAAAGATTCTCGTTCAGCCAACTGAAATATTGGTAAAATAAATGATATTTTGATCCAATATATGCCTTTTTAAAATTTTACACAAATAAATTTACTGGCAATGCGTTTCTTTTAAATATCATCAAATATTATCTCTACATATGTAGAAATAATATTTGATGATATTTAAAAGAAACGCATTGCCAGTAAATTTATTTGTGTAAATATTTTAACGATAGATGGCAATAAAATTTAATTTACTAATTTACTAATACGACTTTTTAATTAAATATTATTATATACATATTTTAAATACTTATTATATATTGAGAGAAAATTAAATTACATTATTTCTGTTGAAGGACTGACAAGTCCGAAAGCTTGATAATAAAAGGCTGCACAAAAACTTAACCCTGAAAGCTTCATTTATTTTTAATATTATAAATCAGGGAAGAACATTTATTTTATTACATTCTGCCTAAATTCCCCCATTGTTTCTCTTGTATTTTATCAATCTCAATTGATAATTTCCTTAAATGAATTGCCTTGTCATCCTGAAGTTTATCTTTCCTAATTTTCAATGTGACAATATTGTAGCAAAGTATTTATTATTTTATTAAACAGAGTATCATTTTTTATATTTTGCTACTCTGTAAACTTCCCTCATTGCTTATCTTTTGTTTATCTTTCATAGTTTGTTCTATCCGCGGACCCAATCTGGCCTTACCTGCCTCTTCCCTAACGGAGATTCTGTCCCTAGCCTCCCCAGCCTAGTCATAGTGGTTTTATATATTCCGCTTTACGCGGCCATTGGGGCTCAAAAATCATTTATTTTGGTTAGCAGCCCCGTAAATAAAGATATTTCGATAGTTTGTTCTTGTCTGAAATAAATTGCTGTGTCATCCCGAAGTTGGTCTTCCCTAATTTTCCACGTGGTAATATTGTGACGAAGAAATATATTTTATATATATTATTTAATTTAATTATTCAACGAAAATATTTGAAACAGATTTAAAATTTTACATTTGTAAAAATCATCACTTTGTTACCAAGCTTGCTTGCTCGATATTCTCTAGCTGTAGATAGTTTGGTTGTTGTGTTAATATTTATCGACTAGTCGCCGTGACGTCATCAATGAATACTTTCACACCTTCAGGTATACAAAGATTTGATTTCTACGCTACAATATAAAGATAGATTAAAATAGATTGAGAAAAGGATTCACTTCCATTTTTCAAGAGAATCATATTAAGTATGTGCTTAATACATGAGAATATAGAATGGAACAAATGTAAAATCAATCAACAATGCAAGACACATGTTCGACCATTTGTTCTCTCTAGGTGTGAACGATGAAGCCGTCAGCACCTTGGTATCTATTTCCTGGATTTATTTATTTATGTCTTCAGCCCGCCTCCTACTTCCTCAAACTGCCGCTAGGAGGCCTGTAATTATGCAAATAGGAGCGTCTCCGATAATATTGATTAATTACTCCGCGAGTTTAGCATTCAGTCAATTCACACGTTGTCAAAAGATATGCAAATAGATAATATAGTCAGCGTTTAAATTTTAAAATAACTTTTAATCATTGTTAGGAACTTGTTTATGTGACTATTTTGGCAATAATAGAATGATATTCATTATGCTAATAGTATCCTTTGACCTCTCTCTCTCTTTCAAATGAACATCAATGGTGACAACACACCATTACATTTAGTCTATAAATACCTTTACAGTGATTTATCAAGAAAACTCTTAACTTTGGCTGGTTGTTAAGGTAGGTACAGCCCACACCATGTTGACTAGAGCCAACAGCTAGAAATTCGTACCTGGTCGACTTTATTTTATTTTCAAATAGAAAAATGTATAAAGTCAAACGTGAGGATAATACCAAGCAATTTATTTTCATTTGAAAAAAAATAGGCAACTTGTTGACATAAAATAATAGAGAAGCAATAAGATAAATTTGCTGAGTTTTAACAAAATTAATAATTCGTTTATTACATAATTAATATTCTGTTACATAAATCATTGCCTATAGTAATTATGACCCACAGTTTGCAAAGTATTTTGCTAAAGGCATGAATCTGGCCTGTCCCTGTCATTGATTCCCTTTATCTTGAAAATCATTTTTCTTTTGCGTCGTGAAAATCACCTATGTCATTTTATCTTTTATAGGGACATCATTTTCTTGGAGGAAAGTCCTGACTTTGAAACGGTGTGGAATCCTGGAGTCAGTCGCAGAAATAAGTAGTCTACACTACCCATGACCTTAAGTCTGCCTGCGATTTTCAGTTTGTCTTTCCTAATCTACCTGGCATCCCTACTAAAATGTAACGTAGAAAATAAGGCAATACAAACATTATGATCAAAAGGTAATATATATATTAAAAATAAAGAAGGCATATCTTGACCAGGAGCACTGAGAGCGCAGAGCGCTCTGCCATCTAAAAGGCACATGTGCTCCTAGTTAGGATATGCCTTCTTTATTTTTAATATCAACACCTGACCTTTTATTTAATATTTTTTTTCATTATTTTTTCGCACGCACATATATATATCGAAAAATTACAAAATTTAATAACATTCAACAAAAGGTCACAAACCGCCTCTTCATCTCTACCCAACCTTCCAATATCAAAAATTCCACCCTCCTAGAGATCACCAACCTAAGTACAGCATCCCTAGAAAATCTCCCAAGAAAGAAATCTGCCCACCTCATGAATTGGACTTCCACTGACATTGTGAAAAAAACCAAGAAGACATAGGTCAGAAGGACAGCCTGGGTAGTTGGCAACTTCTGTACGTGGCTCCAGGAACATACTGGGTTAACAAAATAAATAATTTCCTTTATTTTGAAGAAAGATTAAGAGGGAGACACAAATCTTTAATTATAGCTAGTAAACTGGATGTGAGGATTGATTGATACTCTCGAGGCTTATATGTAAATAAGATAGGTACATGAATACCTTCTTGGCAGAAGAACACCTAACGATAGACCTATGGCTGTACCTCGTAGAAAACAAAGAGATTCGCATAGTTCTTGTGGACGAACTCGGTCATACAGAAGGATAGGAAGAGGATGATGTATAAATAATAATAACAATAGATATTCAATAAGAGAAATATGATGAGTAAATAAATCATCAAAATTAATAACCATTAATTTAACAATAGATTTTCGGCTATAACAACATATAGGTAAACCTGTCTTCTATTCTTATATTATATTGATCAATTATAAACCCCTCCTATATATTTTCATCATAGTAAGGATAATAGAGAAATGTTTTATTTATTTAAAAATCGTGCTTAAATTGTATCATTTCTTGTACATGAAAAAAAGGTTGGCGATGTAAGGAAGAAAGGGGTGGCACGTTTTAACTCTTCTTTTTTATTTGCAATATAATTAGAGATAAAATTTTGCCATTCCAAGAAAATCTCCAGAAACCTGTGTGAAAAGTTTAAAAAGGTAAGATAATAATTTAATATTTATTCATAAGGAAATTGTGAAAAACTTTTAAAATTACAGAATATTTCCTTACAATTGGTTTATTTTTATTTAAAACGCTAGCTTTCAAGCGATAATCACTCTTCAACTGGCTTAATAAAATCATCGACTATATCATACAAGAAATATTTACAAATACAAACGCGCACAGCGTGGATATTTACAACTGAAATTTTAAAATTGAATTGTAATTTAACAATATTATGGAATAAGTCTATTTACATTTTTAGGGTATCCAGAACCTATAAAATTGATCTATTGATTTCTTCTAAGATATCTAAGGTATTGTGATGGTATCTTCCTGTTTATGCTCTCTGTTATATTCATTAGAAATTAGAGATTCTAAAAGTAACCGTTGATATTTATTCTTAATAATTTTCTAGTGGCATTTGGTTTCTGTTATGTTGAATTGGTGAACGGTCTGTGCAATATGTTGATAGATCATAGAACGTTGGTCTTTAGTCCTGATATTTCTATTGTGTTTGTTAAGTCTAATTTGTATTGACCTTTCTGTTTCACCTATGTAGGTAGCATTGCAGTCTTGGCATTGGATTGAGTAAATTGCATTGGTTTGAAGTTTGGGTTCTAGTTGTTTTTCAGATTTAGTTATGGGATTTCTAAGAAGTTGACTTATGGATTGATGGTTGCTGAAATACGTTTGAATTCCTTGTTATCGCTTGAAAGCTAGCAATTTAAAATAAAATTCATTGTGAAGAAATATTTTGTAATTTTAAAAATTAATCATTTAATATACTTCTTATATAGACTATGAGATAGTGTGTGAACTACATTGGATTGTAAACATATTTCTAAAATGGTTATTCATTGGTAATCCAAACACTTCCGATCTAATTGGTATCCCAACCAGTCCATTCCCCAGAATTCAGGTTCCCCATCAGGGTGGGGACATTGAAAATTCGTGTCACAGAGTCCCCAAATTGTGGCCTGCCGACTAATTTAAATGGACACTTGACGAAATACTTCTGCGACATTTTTTTTTCCTTTTTTGCATAATGACCAGTTCCGTCAGCTAACTCTGAGATCTCAATTAACGTCTCTTTCATGATTTATTCAACTTTTAGAATTATTTTAATAGCCACTTGTACATCTAAAATGTCCTTATTTTGTGCAGTATAAATGACTTCTTGTACCATTTATTCTCACTACCGTTTACAATGAAAAAGAACTTGTCTTTCAACTTGTACATTTCACTTTGGATTCTTGAGTTTCACCTATTATTCGATTTTATATCAATATGGTGACTATATGGTGGAAAAACAAAAAAATATTTATTTTGAAAACTTTTAGCATTTTCCTTGTATTATATATTTACATAAGTATATTATTAAAGAAGTGGCACCATAGAAGTTGGTGCATAAATATAATAATAGAAAAAATTGTACACTCATTCCAAAAAGGTAAAGCACCAAACCTAAACTGTAAAATGTTTTAAAAATCAGTGAAATATATTTACCGCAAAATAAGTTTAAGACTTAAGAAAGATTTTATCATCAAACTATATTTAAAAATTTAGGATTATTATTATAATTATATATTTGACAATCTCTAGTTCTCCTGTAGAAGGGTCTTTAAGCCAAAGAGAGAGAGAGAAAGTTCTAGAAATACTAAATAAAATATCTCAAAAGAAACTCAACTCTTGATGGCCTAATTTTCATTTTACCTCTTTTATTATGTCTGCATTCCCTGATCATCTTCTTTTTGACTCTATTTACATATTGTCTTTTATGTTTGGCTACAAGTCTGGATGCAAATTAAAGACTATGCAGTTGTTACAAATCTGGGTAGGAAAGTGCTGTGGAGAGGAGAGGGTGCTGACAGATTTATGATGTGTCGAACGGCAAGATGTCAGCGTCTCGTTTTTTCCGCGACGGGTAGCCATGGGGACGTCCACCCCAGGGGATGGTAGGCAGCTTTGGGAACATTTAATCATCCTTTATTGCTGAACTGGCCTTGCTCTCTTCTCTTGTACGTATGGTAGGCAGCTTTGGGAACTTTTAATCATCCTTTATTGCTGAACTGGCCTTGCACTCGTCTCTCGTACGTATAGTAGGCAGCTTTGGGAACTTTTTATCATCCTTTATTGCTGAACTGACCTTGCTCTCGTCTCTCGTACGTATAGTAGGCAGCTTTGGGAACTTTTTATCATCCTTTATTGCTGAACTGACCTTGCACTCGTCTCTCGTACGTATAGTAGGCAGCTTTGGGAACTTTTTATCATCCTTTATTGCTGAACTGACCTTGCACTCGTCTCTCGTACGTATAGTAGGCAGCTTTGGGAACTTTTTATCATCCTTTATTGCTGAACTGACCTTGCACTCGTCTCTCGTACGTATGGTAGACAGCTTTGGGAACCTTTTATCATCCTTTATTGCTGAACTGACCTTGCACTCGTCTCTCGTACGTATGGTAGACAGCTTTGGGAACCTTTTATCATCCTTTATTGCTGAACTGACCTTGCACTCGTCTCTCGTACAGATAGCTATAGTCTCGAATGGCCTTATTAAATACCTTCAACTGAATTTGAATAATTGTTATTATATATATCATTTTTGGCTCTTATTTGTGTAACCAGTGTTATATAAATATTATTGATAAATAAACATTCGTTTAAAGCTCTATTCAAAGATTCCTCGTCAGTATTACCTAATATTCTCTATGAATATAGAATAAATGTGTATGTTGGTTTTACATACCTTTACCCAATATTTGACTTATCCAGATAGTACTTCTAAGCACAATATAGAATAGATTTGATAGAGGAGTCACTGATATGGTTTCAACCATGTTTACAGTATTTATACGAGGATTACAGTATTTATTCGATAAAGATCCATAAATCGTGGGGAAGATAAGGGAGGTTAGCCAGGCCAACAGCTTTCACGATCTTCCACGTACCTTCCTACTGGTAAGATGGAAGCCACGTACCTTTCTAGAAAGGTGACAATTAGACATCCTTATTGACATCTAGCCAATGAGGTATTAGGAAGAAATAAACTCTATATTTACATATATCTATGTTAGATAATAAACGGCATATATTGGATTTTAAAAATATTTATTTTGCCAATATTTCGGCTGGCTGAACGCCAACCTTTATCGAGGCATTACATTTTTGTATACACAAACTTATGTACTTATTGCAATTTTTTAAATATAAGATAGAACTTTTTCCTTTTATATTTTAAGATATTTTACATTTTTGATTGCATTTTTTTATAATAATTTTTTCATGCCCAAATTTCTCCCACCTACTCTGTATTTTAATTGATTTCAACTGTGATATTATAACACTATGCGGCGCTGATTTGTGTATACAAAAATTTAATGCCTCGATAAAGGTTGGCGTTCAGCCAGCCGAAATATTGGCAAAATAAATATTTTTTAAATCCAATATATTCCGTTTATTATCTAATGAATTAAGTATGGATTGCTCTATTTTCAAAACCATATATCTATGTAGAGTGTTGAAGAGGCTCCGTGTCAACTGTTTGAAGTCTTACCATCCTTCTCAGTAAAAAATGACTGACTCAGCAACGCAAAATAAATATGATTTATATGATGCATTAGTGCGCCATCTGTTATAAGAAATTGACACTATTTTAGACGCTCTTCAAATCAAAGATACTTCGACCGGTAAATATTTTTTATTATCTCGACGTTTCGACAAAAATCTTTTGTTCTCGTGAGGAGCGAACAAAAATTAAATCATTTGGCAAAGCGTTAAAAATTATTAATCCATAATTAATTGATAATTAATGTTAAGAATAATTTTTAACGCTTTGCCAAAAGATTTGATTTTTGTTCGCTCCTAACGAGGACAAAGGATTTTTGTCGAAACGTCGAGATAATAAAAAATATTTACTGGCCAAAGTATCTTCAATTTAAAGAACTATGAATTCCAACCAGACAGCCTCTACCTTTACAATATTTTAGACGCGTATAATTCTTTATAAAATTAAAACAATGTACTTGGCTTACTGCAATGATATTTTTAAAATACACAGTGGGAGCTGACAATCACTAGGGCCCAGGTAGACTTATTCCAACTTCAGTCCAGTCCAAGCTTGGTCTCCACCAGGGAAGTTATCTTGGTAAACATGTAAGAGTCTAAATTCCTCTGTAAACCCTCCTCCGTGTTTGAGGGAACCCATGTCCAACCGCAGAAAACATGAGCAGTGTACCGGTAGTGAGACCAAATAGAGATGTCAGGGTGGCAGTCTCCATTCTGCCTTTCCAGATAGAGAAACTGGATTTCCATAGCTCTAAGCTCCTCCTGTCTCATCCGAACACCTTTGTTTTTGCAATAAAGACAGTAGAACATTGTTCAGTTTTAGAAATAATCATACGCGTCTAAAAGTTTCAATTTATCATAAATATGCTTTATATTCAAATTTACAGAGGGAAAACATATATGTTGATTTATAGAGAATGGATAAAAATTAAATAAGCGTTTGCGGGGCTGGAATTGAAATACATCTCTTTCTCTCTTGATGTAACCCGGACTCCTAGAGTCACGTATTGATGACACCAACTATCCGGGTTGGTCATTCAGACTTCACGTCTACTGGTGGACATCCAGTTTATCAAATGTCGCCAATATGATTTGTACTTAAGAATGTTTTAAAGGTCTTTAAGGGCTAAATATGCTTTGTCCTTAGGCTGAAACACACAACAATTTATTTTACCCGAATACACCTTTATGCAAATTCTACACGCCACGCTCCTTACTCAAACTATCTACAAAGATTTGATACAAGGAACGCTTCACGATTATGCGTGTCATACTTGCGCAGGGGACCATGCTAATCTTCTCTGTATCGTTCCAATTTTAGTATAGGTGCCGAACAAGCATGTACAAGGTTTAATACAGGGCTATATATGTTACACGGTTCTATATGGTGTAAGATTTATATACAGATAAAAATGTGATGGATAGAATCCCATTAACTGGGGAAATAATAGTAGCTAGGGTTTGGTTTAAACGATATGGAATGAATGATTCTCCTTATCTTTTTATTCTGACGCTAGGCTGAAACAGACTAAAGAATCAACTAACTATTATATAGTGACGTGCAAGTTGTTGTGTCGACCAATCAGCACCAAGGTACCATCTTCGTTACATTATCATCGATGAAGAGCTTATGAAATGAGGGAATCCTTATTTACGTATTTCCCTATTTCCAAAGTTATGAAAATCTTCAGCAAAACTTCTAGTTTTTCACCGAGGCAATGATTCTCTTTGTACAGGCCTCATCCAAATACTCTGCAGGTCTGGTGGCCGCTGTATGGATATACAGTAGAACCTCCATAAGAGGACACTCACTCTAGAGAACACCTCTCTACAAAGGACAGTTTTTATTTGTAAAATTACCATTTTTACTATTTTGCAACTCTCCTGCAAGAGGGCACCTTTTCCTAAAGGACACATTGTCTCTGCAATTAGGTGTCCTTTACAGGGAGGTTCTACTGTATATTAAAATAAAAAAGGCATATTCTGAGCGCTCACATGAACATTTTATATGGCAGAGCGCCATCTATTGTCACAAAAATCAACTAAATGTCGATTTAAATTGTTCCGTGATATTTGACCAAACCATTTTCTTGACAAATCAAGAAAATTCAACTACGTACGTGTTTAGGGCTGTTGGCTCTCGTCAGGGTGTAGGGTGTAAGGATAGAGAAAGATTCAAGGATCTCGTAGGGCCGAATGTCTTGTTAGTTTGGATATCAGACAGTTTCCAGGCCTGAGTGGATATCTCCAGCGTTAGTCCAATTAATGGGAGAAATAATTGTAGAACTACAGGTAATAATTACACTTCCTTATTAGCTTGGCAGCTGCTTAATTTCCTGCTCGGCTTGCTTTCGATGGGCACTTGAGGCAATTGGAACTATTCAAAATCAGTTCGGTATCACATTGTATCTAGATATAGGATCCCACAATGTGAAAAATATGTGAATCTCGATCGTGTAGCTTCAATTTATGTACATGTTGAAGGAAAGAAATGTCCGAATGCACTTTTTTTTTCTTATCTCTAGTACACGTGGTACAGGCCATTATAAACATGGTAGGTAGAAGTAGGCGACTGCTTTTACTGTAAGTGCACCACATGTATACACATGTGAAAATCAGTTCGACTTTGCACTTACAAATGTGCCAGAGTCCCGTTTGGTTACTTGCACTAGCTGTTGAGGTTGGTCTTTTGCAAGAATTGGGGGCCATTGGAGCATTTTATTTTAATAAGAAAAAAAGTTCCCAGTGCGGGAATCGAACCCGGGTCGTAGCGGTCGACAACCAACGGTTTAGACCATTCTTCCACCTACCCCCGAATGCGTTTGTTATGTATGGCATCTAACTAAAGGGACTTCCCTTAGTGTTCTCGTTTAAGAGTAAATGTCATCAGAGATTACAGAATGAGCTAACACTATGGTATACGGATATGAGAGTAAGGAAAGATTATGAACACCACCACGAAGGTCGTAGTGGCGGTACAGTAGCGCAACGGGCCCATCCATCATCTTTTCCAGGTTTTTATAGCGCACGCTGCTCATTTTAATTCCGCACCATTTCTGGCATTTACTTTTTCCCAGAGAATTATCGCCTTGATGCCGTCGCCTTACAGCACTTAGTGTTGTGGAAATATAAAAATAATTAATTTTAAATTACACTCTCACAGAATAATCTTTGAACGCTCTATTCTAAAGGAGATAATATCGTTTTTATATTTTTGGGGTAATCAGTTGAGGAAATTATTGGTATAATATCTAAATTGTATTTTAAAATATAAAGTTGTCCCAATAGCTCATAAACATATTATGATTTATATTTTGTAATTTATATATTTATAATTGTATATGTAATTCTGCTGTCCTCAAAGCTTATGTCCGTAGTTCATCTAAAATATCCATTCCAAGAGTCTAGCATCAGTATCACTATAAAATGAAGTTCCAAAAATACAATATAACAGCGGTATGGTAGATTTAACTAGCGAAACCGCTGGGAGGGTTCACCACTGATGAGCCAGGCCCTCCCTTTTTCCATCGCAGTAAGGACAGTAGAAATTGTTTAATTTTCAAAAGAATCATACGCGTCTATAATAGTTTCGAATATTTTGTAAGTGTTTACCAACTTTTGCACCACATGTCTACACATATAGAGAGCCGTTCAACTTTTGTAATCACAAGTGTGCCAGAGCCTCATTAGTTGCTTGCACTCACTTCGAGACAGATTGTGCTGTATTAAAACGTGCCATATTTCCCATGTTATTGCCATCAGATTGCACACATGTGTATAAGTACTGTAATAAATCAACTTATTTATTATTCCAGTAGCCTCAATATTTGTTAGTTCAACAGTGTGGGAAAGTAAATGTTATCATTCTGGAAACTCACGGAGACTTTGACCTCTTCAAGAATTTTCCACGATGTCAATATTATTGGAATTTTTCTTGAGTTGTTTCTACAGATATTGCGCCAAATGGAATTCCATATTCTGAATAAAGATATACTTTAAGATGATCATAGTTATTTTACTACTTACATAATTCTACTTCACCCAGTCATGATACCCTAATATGATTGAGTGGAGATAAGAAACAAGAAGAAGATAGTTATTTAAGGATTTTGTGAAAAAAATATATATTCGCAGAAGAGAAAGAAGGCTGATAATTAAGAAGATCCTTTATTTTACTTAAAGGTATTTATAAATAAAAATGCATATCCTCACCAGGAGCACATGTGCTTTTCAGATGGTAGAGCGCCATCTAGTGGAACAGAAATAAACTAACCGTTGATTACGCCTGTTCCCTGATATTTGGCCAACCCAATTTCCTGATAAATCAAGAAAAGCCATCCACGAACGCGTTTCGCGCTGTTGGCGCTCGTCAGCGTGTAGTAGGCTGTACCACTGCGACCAAAAAGATTTGGTCAGAACAAAATAAAAAATAAAAAGGTCACATGTTGATATTAAAAATAAAAAGGCATATCCGGACCAGGAGCACATGTGCTTTTAAAGGTATTTATAAACATAATAAGGCACAATTTGGTTTATAGATTATAAACACAAGGTAATAAGACCAAATCCAAATAAATAGTGTGTGGAGTTACTGTAACAGCGTTGTTACCATTTTCGGACAAATGATTCAGTACTTTTGTCTGAAGATGGTAACAACACTGTTACCGAAACGTCACACACTATTTATTTATTTGGATTTGGTCTAATTACCCTGTGTATTTATAAACAATAAGGAAGGACAAGAGATTAAAGAAATTAACTTAGATAACATTTTATATACACCAGCAGTTCACACCTATCAGTGGCCTGCACTATCAAAGAACCACTAGCCAACAGAACAATCTAACAAATCTGCGATATATAGACAGAGATGCAAATTAACATTGACAATATTACAACAATGTGCAAATCACAAGAGTATTATATCGTAGAAATATCCCGGAATTTCCACTTTCAACAAAGGACGTGTTGATATTGAAACAAAGTATTTATTTATATAAAAATAGACACTTCGGTCAGTTAGAGTTTTTTTATTTTTCTCAACGTTTCGACAAAAATCTTTTGTTTTAGTCGGAAGAAGTAAATAAAGCATTTGGCAAGGCATTAAAAATTGTTCTGAGGTTACAAGAACGTTCTCACGTGATTTTTAAAATTTAGTACAACATCTAAAGCACGAGTCAAAAACAAATATTAAACTCGTCAAAGAAATTTACTTCTCCTGACGAAGACAAAAGATTTTTGTCGAAACGTTGAGAAAAATAAAAAACTCTAACTGGTCGAAATGTCTATCTTTCATGGAAATATGAATGCCGGCCAGGCAACCTCCATCTTCAGGATAAAGTATTTATTATTTTATTAGCAGAGTATTATTTTATATGTTTATATATTTTGCTACTCTGTACACTTCCCTCTTTTGCTTATCCTTTATAATTCATAGTTTGTTCTTGCCTGAAATAAATTGTTGTCTCATCCTGAAGTTTGTCTTCCCTAATTTTCCACGTGGCAATATAATTTGACCTTGTACATTAATGTCTAATCTTGATAAGCCAAAAAGGTTTGTTTGGAAGAAAAAAAGCAATTCGCAACTTTTAGATATCTAATTTATGATCAATTTTTGCCTTCCAAAAATAATGTTATAAATAAAAACCAGTTTGTCAACACTTTCAATCTTCTAGAAACCTAGCAAACTAGTAAATGTGACAAAATCGGTATGGCCCTCAACTTTGGAAATTAAAATTCACCACAAGTCTTCGGATCCATTTAGTTCGAAATAATTGTTGGCCAATTATATCTTTATAATCGAACCTCCCTTTGAAAATTAAACGATTTATAACCCGTCAAAGGATTCTATGGCTACTTTTCCCCGAGGATATCACGGGATTTTGGAACAGCGACCTTTTAAATATCTACTTCTGCAATGCTGTCATCCAAGACAATTTGGTCCATTATCTATTCCATTGCCCATTCCTACAGGAGAAGACACTGCAAATTTGCGAAATTTCGGGGCTGACTCACTACAATGAACAACATGTATATAAAAATGTTACTACTCTCCTGCTGGATAAAACATTTGTTTATAAATATTTAAATTTTTTTCAAGGTGATTGATAAAATGAGGGAAGAAGTGCTCAACTCCACAGACAACGGCTGATTGCTCCCCCTCCCCTCTAAATTGCTTTTCCTCCTCCCTTATGTACATATATAACCTTTTAGGGGAATCTTCTTGTAAGACAATAGTGTCTTAATAAAGGTTTTATAACATTATTTTCCAAGTTCCAAAATCACTTTATTAGGTACCGCTCAAAAAGAGAACAACCTAGTTTATGATATTTACAACAATGAATAATATGTGATGGTTATTCACATATTAAACAAAATGTTAACGCGGGATTCAATCCTGGTTCATGGCTGTCGGGAATCGAGGGTGTTACCCACTCGTCCACCGACTCTCTTTTTTTATCCCTAGTACACGTGGTACAGGCCATAATAACCATGGTAGGTAATAATTGGTGACTGCTCTTACTGTAAGTGCACTACATGTCTAGATATGTAACCATTCGACCTTTGCACTTGCAACTGTGCCAGAATCTTGTTTGTTTACTTGAATTCGCTGATGGAGTTGAATCTTTGTAATAATCGAGGGCCATTGAAGAATCTTTCGGTCAACTTGAAATCTTCAAAATGTATAGAGGTATTAGTAAGCGGATCTGACATATGTATGGATTTGTGAAATGGTGACTATATTGTAGTATAAAATAGTTTCCATTGTATATATTTGTACTCTGGGTCAAATATGTATGTAACAACTCTTGTATATATATCTCCAGTAAGAGAATTATTTTTCATCATTTTCATTTTTCTTAGTTTGAGATAATACTTCTTTTCGGGTGCAGCACATATATATTTTTGAAAACTACAAATATTTTCTCACAATGCGTTTCTTTTTTTATTTTAAATTGCAAAATTTCAAGTGATAATCGCTCTTCAACGGGCATAATTAAAACAATTAACTATTTCTTACTCCGCCTTTGCCGGTCCCAAGCCCGGATGAAAAGGAGGAGAGGGAGCAATAACAAGCTCACTAAAAAAAACTGGGCTCAGCTGGTCCGGCTGATAGTACCCTGTAAGGGCCCCTAATCCAGGGATACAGGACGAGCAGCGTTTGTACTCCATGTTAGGAGCAGCTGCACATGGCGTCTGTTCCTCATGTCAGAGGCGGTCATTTCTTTTGGAGCTAAGTTGGCCTGCCACTGAGTAGTGCTCACAGTCTTAATGACAAAGGCAGATGCATTATGCTTCACCCACAGTCGTGATGTTTGTCAAACACATTATTGACTGTATTGACTCATCCATTGATGAGCTCTACTCTTCCCTGGCAGACACCATCAAAAGTCTCAAGCTTTACAAGCTTGACACCCTAATATGATTGAGTGGAGAAAAGAAAGAAAAAGAAGAAGACTATTTCTTACAAAAAAAAAAAAAAAACATTTACAATCAATGTAAACATTTCTTGTAAGAATAGTCAAATGTTTTAATTAAGCCTGTTGAAGAGCGATTATCACTTGGAAACTTACAATTTTAAATAAAAAATAAACTCATTGTAAGAATATATTTGTATTTTTTTAAAACGCTTTTCACAATTTTATCTTGAGACATTCTAGATAGTAAATATTTATTACCTAAGCTGCTAATACATCAGTTGGAATATAAATAGTGTCCATTATATCTGGAGGTACAGGTATACATGATTCTCATGGAGTAATATATATATTTTATTTCCTTTTCGCCGTTTATAAGATTCGGGTATTAAGGAACAAAGCCAAGCCATCGCTGTCGACGCCTCCAAGCAATAGATTTCTCCCCAAAGAACTCATTTCAGAAATTTATGGGATGTTTCCACAGAAGAGGTACAGAAATGACTCCGTTTTTCTTATTTACGAGCCGTTGGCACTTGTTGTGTCTTTGTTAGTTTCTTGCTTTATGTCCATCTCTGGATTCTTTCCAACTTTGGAGGAACGACTGGTTTCATAGGCTTTCACATTAAAGCCTGCGTGCCCCATTGAAATTGTGCCAACTGACTGAATAGGGTCTCAATCCCTATATATGTAGTTGTCTACATTGCTTCTTCTTTATCAACGGGGGATGGAAAGCTTGTTTTCAGTACTGTCATTATACTGTCTGAGACAATATATGTGATGAGCTAATTCTCTTGTTTCTCTCCGTTTTCTTGGATTTTTTCTATTTACATAAGGAAATATTATTTAGGAAAATACATTCCTAGTGTAAAGAATTTTTAATATTTATGGAATCAAGCATTCTTACAGATCCTGTGGTGAAATCCGTGATATTTAAAACTGTGAACTATAACCCTGATTAGATTCTGGTGAATAAACTTCAAGTATTGTGATATGGTAGTGATGCCTTCTCCATATGAAAAGGGGGGTGCCATTGCCCCGTTAGTCAGCCACATTTCAGAGTTCCCTGTAGGCCTTCACGGTTACTGTAGCGGCTTGGGGCTCATGACACTGTACTTCACCCTACAGGACAGTCCCTTACTTGTGCTGCTTCTCCCGCCCGCTACGTAGAGGAGGACTTCTGGGCAGGATAGAGAAATATTGGTGGTGATTTCTTGTCCCTCAATGGAAAGGGGGGTGCCATTGACCCGTTAGTCAGCCATATTTCAGAGTTCACGGTTACCGTAGCGGCTCGGGACTCACGACACCGTACTACAGGACAGTCCCTTACTTGTGCTGCTTCTCCCGTCCGACACATAGAGGAGGACTTTTAGGCAGAAATATTGCGATATACAACAGCGGAGAGGGTTCACTACTGATGAGTCATCCCTATTATTAATAAATTTACGTAAGAGAAAGTATAGATCTATTTCAATATATCCCCAGCAATTCAACGCAGATAGTAGTTTCATATTATTTCTTCAATATTGAAACTCGGTAATTTTTTTCACAAGAAAGAACTTCTTCAGACGAAATATTGAGACATGGTAAAACGAGATGAAACGGATTAAATCAAGATTCGAGCTGAAAACTTAAGTAAAAATAAAAACTTAAAACTATAGGTAGAATAAAAGCCGAATACGAAGTAAAATAATGCTAAAACCTCTTATTAAAAAGCTAACAACTAAAATTTTTAAACAATTTGATATAAAATAAAAGCCTAAAACTAAGTGAAATTAAAGCTAAAAACTCAATAAAAGTAAAAAAATTAATAAAGATAATAATAACTTTATTTTTCAAAAAGGTTACAAGTTTTTCTTTAAAAAGTGTAACGAATGGTCAGTCTATTTACATATTTTTATTTACAACTTCAACAAATAATAACTGTAAAAGTAAACAAAGATATTTACATTTGTTATCTTGACTCCTGGTCAGTGCTGTGGCCCTCGCAGATATGGTCCCCTGGTGTCCTGCAGCTCTCCAGCAGTCTTTCTATGGCCTCTCCTGGTGGTTCCTCGATAAAATGGTCCCCTGGCCTTGATCCATTCTTGTCTGTCAGGTCTCCAGTCATCTGCTCTAGGTCGTTCTCCTGGATCTCTTCTATGGTCGTCGTATCCCTGTGTTCCCTGATTATCTCCGGTGTTCCACCTTCCTCGTCTTCACACGCCAGCTCCCTACATCGTTTCAGCAATCTATCCATGGCTTCTATTTCTTTATTTTTCTGGAACTTATCGTGAGGTTCATTCTTCTTTTCTGTTGAGATAATTTCCATAGTATTTTTTAAGACCAAGGATTGAATATATGCGAAGTATCTTTTTCTTATGTTTATTTCCTTCCTATATTGAAGATATTAATAATATTAATAATAATTCTTCTGATATTTTCTAAATCGGTGTTATACTTGAAGTGTTCATGAGATACGGAAAAGAATAAGAGTTAGAAGAATGCTGTAAGACAATTTGTTGTAAGAATTATTTTTCTAATAGATTGTGTGAAATTGCTGATGTAGTTAATAAAAAATTGTGCATAGATTTTTATATGAACAAGGAAGATATTTATCAGAGAGTGTCCTTTCTTTTTTAAATATCCATTTCCTTTAAGTATTTCTACAAACTTTATTTTTATAATCTGTGTTGGAATATAATGAAAGCTGACATCACAATTGTCCAAGTAAATCTCGAGAGGTCGAAGAACAAAAGTAAAAAATCAACTTCTATTTATATAAAAACATAAACTAAAAATTGATGCAAAATCTTTCTTTATTATGCAATAAACAGCCTAGCTTTCGAACTCTGTGCCCTTCTTAAACCATGAAGAAGAGCACAAACTCGAAAGATAATCTACAAATTTATTGCACATAACAAAAAAAGGTTTTGTGTGTAAATTTTATTTGAGATTTTTTATAAACATTTTTAAGCAATAAATTATTCTTAGCGAAACTAGAACAATCCATAAATAAATCCTTTGATAATAAAAGGTATATATTGGATTGATTTGAGGATTTATTTGCAAATGCAAAGTAGATACGTTTTATTGCCCTGACAAAGGTTGGCGTTCAGCCAACGGACAAAATTTGTAAAATTAATCCTTTTTTTAAAATCCAAAATGTGCTTTTTTATTATCAAAATTATCCTTTATTTTATTATCAAAATATAGTTTATATATATGTTATAAAAAAGCAGAGATTTTCTGGTGATTTTTGAATATTTTGAAATTATGCTATGGTAATGCAGTCGTGAAAATAATAAAATGGTTTTGATCAGAGATTGCTTTAATTGAGCTAAAGTAATATATAAAAGAAAACATAATTTGATAAAAGTAATGCCTGTCTTAAGGCGTAAGAATAAAAAAAAATGTAAAACTTATTTACATAATGTACAAAAGATTTGAGCCGGCCATCGGGAAACAACAACAATGAGTTTTTATAGGGAAAGCGTGACCTCTGGCGGTCGATTTAACAGAGTATTTGAATCTATGAAATATATTTTTTTTTTAAATAAAATAATATTTTAATATAACATATATATTTTAAAAAAGATGCATATATTGGATTTATAATGAATTTATTGTTCCAATATTACGAGGGGCAACTCGCCTCTCTTTATCGAGGATGTTTGTGTTTTTCACTAAAGCATGCGCGCACGTGTACACCACTCTCGTTCTACAAGGCCAATGAAAGAATTGTATCTTTGATTTAAACATTACATTCAGTATATATACAGCCAACAATTATATATAATATAACAGATAAATGCCATTATTATTATTTTGTCTACACATTGTGCTTGAGATAGAGATTTATATATAACAGTGTAACCGTAAATAATTGTGTGTATACATATTAATTCTAAATTAATGATAAAATTTTAAGGGAAATAAATGTGAGTAAATTAAAAGTATATACATGTAATATAATCCAAAGTTATTTACACTGCAATATTTGATGTATTACACTGTTGTAGAATCCTGTCGACTCAACCGTTCTGTGACAATATCGTTGCGGAATTTCTTGTTGTTCGATTTGAATGGTGAGGATTGGTTGAAGCGCAGTCGTTGAGTGGCAAGTGAAGCATACAGTTTAGGAATAATCAGGACACGTGATGGGGTTTGGAAATAAAAGGCAACTGGGTTGGAGGGAAGAAAGCTTGAGAAGAGCGGAGCGGGTTTTGATTGTTCCTTATCTGATCACATGGTGGTGATTGACTTAGCTATGAGTTGAGCTGAGAGAGAGATCTCTAGAACAGATGTTAGCTTGGTGGGAGCAAGTCGAAGGCTGATCCGAACTCGGTGGGAGCCAAGTCGCTACTCTAGGTGTTGTTCCTATGCGAGCGAAAACGTTACTGACTATTCTTGCTTTTCGATTTAACACTACGAGTTGTCTTCCTTCCCATTGGTCGAAGGATGGAACGTGCCCGTTTTCCTATTGGTTGACCTACTTAGTGGATCTTTCTAATTGGACCGGCGACTTTCTTTGGTGAAAGATATGCCCGGCCTGATAGGAAGTATCGGGTGTTAGTTCGACTCTATTTACTTCCGTGGTTGTCAAATACGTCCGGTCTTGTTCCGGAAATTGGGCGTCTCTCAAACTTTTATAACTTCTGGTCACCAGATACGTCCTGTCTTGTCCGGAAATATTGGTTTAAACTTAGCTCGCAGGGTTTCCGGGGTCAGAAGGTTAACTGTGACGTTATTAATAATTATGTTCTCTTCTAGATCTACCTCCTATGTCTTTTTGTTACTTTCTTTCCTCCAGTTACCTTATTCTTTATTAAATCTTTGAAAATCATACATTGTACATGCATAGTGGGTCGGGGGGCATACAATTATATACAAATTATGACATACATAGTTATTTACAATCAATTAGGATATGAATTCTTTATAAATTTCTGGAAAATCAATTTTTCTGTTTATACTGTGTTTGTCTTCGGCAGAAGCCCAACTTTCTAAAAACAGTCTACAATGCTTTTCTGTTATATTTTTGTATATAATTGATGCTTGTTTGAAATCAGGTATATGGCTATTATTTAGGGAGTGGTCAACTAGGAGGGATAATGGTTTGTAGTTTTTTAAAGCTGCTTTATGTTGATTAATACGATCTTTAAGTGATTTACCTGTTTCTCCAATGTATGTAGCTTGACATGTTTGGCAGGGAATTTTGTAAATTACATTGGTTGTATTTTCTTGGTTTGAAATATTTTTTGTATCTGAGTGGCGTAAGATTTGTTGTAGATTTTGTGCAGATTGATATGTTGTAATTATATTATATCTCTTTAAAATTCGGGCAATTCTCTCTGAGCCGTAGCTGTATGGAATAGAGCAATATCTTTTTTGAGACTGATCACGACTATTATTTGAAGGTATAGCTCTTTGTTTATGAAAATGTTTTTCAATAAATTTTTTAGGATAATTATTATTTATCAATTCTTTGAAAATTCTATTTCTTTCTTCTGTTGCACTATTTCTATTTGAGTGATGTGTTTCTATTCTCTTGGTAAGAGATTTCACTACGGCGATTTTATTATGTATAGGACCAAAGGAGCTGAAATTTAAATAGTTTCCGGTGTGAGTAGGTTTTCTGTATATGCAAGTTTCTATGTTATATTGATTTCTTTTAAGCTGAATGTCCAAAAAGGCTAGGGAATTATTGCTTTCTTTTTCATGTGTGAACTTTAAAAAAGGTTTGAGACTATTGAGAAAACGTAAGAAGCTTTCAATGTTTGTTTCTGTTAGACAAAAAATGTCATCAATATATCGTAGCCATAATATTATTTTAAATTGGTTTGAATTAATTATTTTTTCATCTATTTCATTCATAAATATGTTGGCTAATGCAGATGAAATCGGGTTGCCCATTGGTAGGCCTTTAATTTGCCGGAAGAATCTGTCTTTGAAACTGAAATAACTATGGTCTAAACAAAGTTTGATTAAATCTATTAATGCTTCTTTAGAGAGGGGAAGAACTATTTCTGGATGGATTTCAAGAAATGATTGGAGGGCCAGGAGTGCTTCATCGTGCGGGATTGAGGTGTAGAGAGATTCTATATCGAAGGAAACCATCCTGCTGTCATTTGATATTTGAACGGTTTTGATAGCTTCAACAGCTACTATGGGATTGGGGACTGTGTGAGGTAGTTGCTTTTGGAATGGAGAGATTACTGAAGATAGAAATTTCGTGAGAGGGTAAAGAGGAGAACCAGCATAGCTCACTATTGGTCGTAATGGGATGTTTGGCTTATGGATTTTAGGTAGGCCGTAAAAGTTGGGTAGAGTTTTTTCTTCTGCTTTTAAATTTTCGAACGATTTTTTATTAAGCTTATGTGTGCGTATAATTTTATTTAGTTTTTTATTAAATTCTTTAGTGATATTAGGTAGTGGATCTTTTGATAATTCTTCGTAAATTTCTTTATCTTGTAGTAATTGTTCGATTTTAGAGTTATATTTAGAGTTATCCATGATTACAGTATTCCTTCCTTTATCGGAAGGTGTTATGATTATATCTTTGTTTTGTCTTAATATAGATTAATTGCCTTTCTTTCATCTTGTTGTAAATTGGTCTTATTTTGTCTTTCTATTTTCTTAATAATCGGTGTTATTTCTGTTCTAACTTTAGATTTATCGTCATCAGGTAAAAGCTTTAAAGAATTTTCTATAGAGGCTAAGGTTTTAGGAATATGTATTTTTTGTGATGGAACAAAATTCAATCCTTTAGATAACAGTGTTACAATATCAGGCGAAATCGACTGTTTTGACAGATTCACAACATGATGTGATTTAGGTTGAATTTTTTGTGTCCATTTTTCTAGTTTATTTGACTGAATATTGCGAATTAATGTTGTTTTGTTTTGGCATTTGGTGTCCAAATATTTATTCAAATTGTCAAATAGATCATTAGGTAATATTGCCTTCAACTTGGGGATTAAAATTTCCATCTTTATTTTATAATTATTTAAATAATAGTGACAGTTTTTTATTCTCGCATTTAAAAGTTTTCTGCCCGTTTCTAATATAATCTTTCTTGAAAATTTTGTTCTCACAGGGTCTTTAAGGAGAAGTGAAGGAGGAATTATTCTTGATTCGAGACATCTGTGGTTGAAATATAAATGAAGTTTCCAACTGTTGATGGCTAACTGAATTCTTTCAATTGTTCTTGCTAGACGAAGAGCTTCTGAACCAAAACTGGTTGAAATCATTTTGAAGATTGAGCAATCCATAATTAAAATTATATTTTAAAAAAGATGCATATTCCATACAGCTACGGCTCAGAGAGAATTGCCCGAATTTTAAAGAGATATAATATAATTACAACATATCAATCTGCACAAAATCTACAACAAATCTTACGCCACTCAGATACAAAAAATATTTCAAACCAAGAAAATACAACCAATGTAATTTACAAAATTCCCTGCCAAACATGTCAAGCTACATACATTGGAGAAACAGGTAAATCACTTAAAGATCGTATTAATCAACATAAAGCAGCTTTAAAAAACTACAAACCATTATCCCTCCTATTTGACCACTCCCTAAATAATAGCCATATACCTGATTTCAAACAAGCATCAATTATATACAAAAATATAACAGAAAAGCATTGTAGACTGTTTTTAGAAAGTTGGGCTTCTGCCGAAGACAAACACAGTATAAACAGAAAAATTGATTTTCCAGAAATTTATAAAGAATTCATATCCTAATTGATTGTAAATAACTATGTATATACTTTTAATTTACTCACATTTATTTCCCTTAAAATTTTATCATTAATTTAGAATTAATATGTATACACACAATTATTTACGGTTACACTGTTATATATAAATCTCTATCTCAAGCACAATGTGTAGACAAAATAATAATAATGGCATTTATCTGTTATATTATATATAATTGTTGGCTGTATATATACTGAATGTAATGTTTAAATCAAAGATACAATTCTTTCATTGGCCTTGTAGAACGAGAGTGGTGTACACGTGCGCGCATGCTTTAGTGAAAAACACAAACATCCTCGATAAAGAGAGGCGAGTTGCCCCTCGAAATATTGGAACAATAAATTCATTATAAATCCAATATATGCATCTTTTTTAAAATATAATTTTAATTATGGATTGCTCAATCTTCAAAATAACATATATATGTATAATTACAAATGGAAAAGGTATCCAAAATAGAGTTAGTATAGTATCAACTGGCTGAATGTTCTGGCTTCGTCCAGATTGTTAAAGAGTGAATGTTGGTCTGACAAATATTGTTCTATTAATTGTTAATTATTAATAATAGGTAATATTATAATTAGTAGTAATAAAATAAGCAATAGAGTGATAAAATAGGAAATCATAACTATACATTACTATACTATATACTATCAGCATTTGTTAACTCCCAATTATGCAAATTAGTTACCTTTTGATACCCAAAGTACACTTATTGACAAAAGGAATTTGTACCTTTTAGAATGTATATCGGGATTACGATAATAACGCTGAAAGGTATATGATATATACAGTGACCTTTATTGAAGATACACGAGATAACCAAATTTGCAAAAAATTGCCTCTGTTTACTTCAAAAGAAAAAATAAATACGACCAGTGATATTAAAGACTCTTCACTTCTTTAAGTTTAGTCTATAGTGTATTGATTTTAATATGAAAATAAACCTTTTCAGAAATCTGTGTTAGAATATAATGAAATCCAAGTTAGAATTGTCAAAGTAAATCTTTAGTTTTCGGAGGACAAAATGAAAATTCGACTTCCATTTATATATATAGAGAGAGAGGGTTGATTACTTTGAAGTTTAGAAAATTGGAGGGAGACCAAAGGTCTTTAACCGAAAGCCTGGTAAAGCAAGGTCAGGGGAATCTCAAAGCTGAGGTCCTTCAACCCAACCTCTGTCCCTACCCGGTAGTCCATGGACTTCCACGTATCTCAGAGGACGCGGTGATGTAATAGACACAGCTGGCCAGTCACAGATATCGTATGACATGTTTAAAACCACTTATACAAATCCCTCTATTACCTCACCAATTATAGCCCACATATGGTCAGAATTCTACTTCCTCTTACCTTCTCTGCAGTTTCTAAAGAATATTTCCCCCAATTATTTACTCATGTTCGTTCATAAAACTCTTTTTCATGTAAAATTTGGATATTTTATTCCATAATAGGCTTATATAGAATTCGTGACTCATCCATCAAAACGATATTTTGCCGTATTGCCATGAAATAGGACGTTTTCTTTCCCCTTAGCCCATGTATATTGTTGCACTAAGTTATGATTTAGCTGGTTTATCAGCATTGTTTTCCTTCTTACTCCCATACTGTATGCATTTCCCGAGCCATTATCAAACAATTTCGAATTCGAAACTATTATAGACGCATATGGTTCTTTTAAAAGGAAGTTCGAAAAATGCAATATAACAGCGGTATGGTAGATTAAACCGGCAAAACCGCTGGGAGGGTTCACCACTGATGAGCCAGGCCCTCCCACTATTTTTTCCATTGCAGTAAGGGCAGTAGAAATTGTTTTCTTTTTAAAATATACATACGCGTCTAAAATAGTTTCAAATAAATAGGTGATCCAGTCTTGGTGGTGAGACATAACAACCATTAAATACTTTCTAGACATCTTCTTTTCCATTTCTTAAACGATTTTGTCAACTTTTATTCTAAATATATAACTGGTAATATAAGTATACATTTCTCTCATCAGTCAGTTGAATCAGAAAATATTGTAAAAGCTGTTACTTGTTAGGTTGATAGGCATAAGGAACTACCAATTTAAGTGACTTATGCGGATATGAGATTCAAGATAGGGTTGTTCCATAGTATTCTTCAATCCACCCAGCTACAGGGAAATAGACAAAATGAACAAGAGTAATCAGGATGAGAGCCTATAGATGGAAGGAATTGTTGAATCATAATACAAGAGGTTATCCCAAAAGTTTATAAATACTTGCAAAATATTGAAATACCAATATTATTCGCCATTATGTATAATATCTTTGTATTATGTATAAAGTAATTGTATTATGTATTATATTATGTATTCGCCGTAATAATATTATTCGCCAAGTTATATGAAAAACAACGTTTTTAGAAAAACACAAACTTTTGGGACAACCTCATAAATGAGAATGATGATACAAAGAGAATATGAACATGTGAACATGATGTTTAGATGGGTATGGCTAAAATAGGTAGATTTAAGAGTTTTATTGAAACCAAAGAAAAAAGTTCTTTGTTCAGATTTTTTATTAGTTATTTTTGAGTTACCTACAAAAAATATATTATTTATTTTTCTAAACCAGGTTCCACGTTCACAAGTCACCAACTACCCGGGCTGACAACTAAGTCTCCTTGGTTTTATTCACGATACCACAGTCACCGTTTGGGGACAGAGGTTGAGTTGAAGGACCTCAGCTTTGAGATTCCTCTGATCTTGATTTACCAGGCTTTCAGATAAAGACCTTTAGTCTCACTCTTATATTCTAAACTTCAAAATGGTGGGCAATTCAACCTTCATGGTCGATTAGGGGTGCGACTGCTGTTGGTACTCACTGTAGCAGTTTTACCTCTGAGAGAGACCGCTCCTGACATGGACAGCTTTGTACTCGATCCTCACATGGATACAGACAGTGCCCTGTGCCCTAGGCAGGGGCCCTTGCTGGGTACTGTCAGCTGGCACCATTTCAACCTTCATGACTTGGTGTAATCTTACCCACGGGATAATAATAATAGAAAAAAAAACTTAAAAATAATAAACCCTCTCTGGAAGAGGTAGCGCCAGGCAAATTTATTTCTTGGGAGATTTTTTTTCTAGGGATTCTGTACTTAGGTTGGTGATCTCTAGGAGAGTGACCGTCAGGAATCTTTAGTAGTGGAAGGTTGGGTGGGGTGAAGTGGTCCACAGTTTGATCTTCATCTTGGCAATTGGGGAAAGTTGGGTTTTCTTTCAATACATGCAAATAATTATATTCAGTGAATTGACTCGAATTAAAATAATGTAGCAATATGTAGAGAGTTCCAGACGGTGTCACAGACACTATAAATACATCTCAATGAGGAAGTCCGACACAAATGGTGTCTATGCCCGAGGGTAGGTAGACCTCGAGAAGGTTCCGACTACCCGGCGCTAATGACCTTGCTGTCTCACCGCAGTCTCGTGCCGCCCAACACGGTCGTCAAACCCACCTATACCTCAGATTTTTATATAATTATATACAAAGCTTTGATTTGATTAAATTCTTTTATTGATGCGATCAAAACTTCATGTATTCAATTATATACTCTGAAACTTCATGAATATATGTTTTGATTCACTTTTGATATAACAAAAAATGGTCTTACATCAGAGAAGTGGAGACCATTGCATTTTCCTGTAGGTCTCAATTAGGAATCCTGCTTAACTTGAAGAATCGGCATACATCCTTGTGATTGAACTTCCCTAACTTCTTTGCATATCTTGTTTTGCTTTCTGCCAATATGCAATCATTTATTTGTATTGAGAAAGAGAAGTTCCTATTGTAGCAAAGTATTTATTATTTTATTCACAGAATATCAATTTTGATATTCTGCTACTCTGTAAACTTCCTTCATTGCTTATCTTGTTTTTTTATTATCAATTATAGTTTATTCTTAAGTAAATTGCTGTCATCCTGAAGTTTTATTTCCTCATTTTACACGTGGCACTATTATATTATTGTCTTATTTATTCTATTTCTAATGGTGTCAATAAAATTATTAAAATCCCCTTGTCGCGTAAAAGTAAAATTCTTTGCAAAATTAAATAATAAGCAAAAAACGGCTTCTGAAAAGATAAGTTCCTTGTTTTATTTTCATCTCAAGATTTCGGGTATCACAAACCCTTCTACAGAAGTAGATGATAAAATAAAACTTATCTTAAATATAGAGGCTGCCTGGCCGGCATTTATATTTCTTGAAAATAAAGATACTTCGGCCAGTAAATATTTTTATTCCCTCGACATTAATAATTTTTAACGCTTTGCCAAATGTTTTAATTTTTCTTTGCTCCTGACGAGGACAAAAGCTTTTTGCCGAAACAACGAGGGAATAAAAAGATTTACTGGCCGAAGTATCTTTATTTTCAAGAAAAAAAATAAAACTTAATCTTCAACTCAAAGGAGTGATATATTAAGCTCTATTTTAACATATGCTCATCCTTGGAAGCCATTTTGTTTATTTTTTATAAAATTCTTTTTGTCTCTTAGCTAAAATAGATGTTTGGGTATTAGTAAGATGGGAATAAAAACAGGACTATCTGGATTCGAGCCTGGAAACTTCTGTACCATATTTAAACGTGCTATGAATTCAATATCTCAAACCATTCATGTTAGAATACACTAGGAAAGAATATATAATCCGAAGAGAGTTGTACTAAATGTTGCCATTCAGATTAAAGGTCGGCCAAGAGTTTGCCATATCCGGAGACAGTCGTACTCAACGGCTATTAAGGAGTTACGATGAAATTATTTTTATCTATGACGTGTTCTTTTTTTGATGGGAAGGATTACATCAAAGTAGGACAAATGGCGGTTCGTCTGGGCCATTGCCAAGTAATAAAAACGTCAGCTGTGATGATCCCTTGCCGAGAAGAATAAGAGGACGTGTTGTGCTTCTGTCCTTGCCCCGGTGGCTCGAAGATATTTATGGCGATTGACGAGATATGCAAATAGGATGAAGTTACATCTTGAACGCCCGCGTGAAATCTTCCGGTAAGTTAGCTTCCTAATTATATCTGTGGAGATAATGCTGTCACACTTGTCAGGTGACAAGTCGCTAACTGTTGTCACCTTTCTTTTGGCATGGTAGCAGATGTATCATTAAGCCTTATCTCTTTCCCAGAAACCGATAGCCATAGTAATGGGACAATCTGTTTTTGTTTCCGACAATGTCGTCTTGTCTGATTCTTTCATTCTGTTCTTGTTTGTCACTTCAGACTGAATGAGAAAACGCTATCATTGAGGTTCATTGAATGCTCGTAGAAATTTTAACACTGAATTTATATTTAACGTTTTTGGATCTTTAAAGTAAAATAGATATTTGGTTTTGTAAGTTATAGAAGCAGTTAATGCTTTAGTTTTATAAACACCAAAATATGATAACGACAATTTTATAATTTATTGTTTGTTAAATAATTGGGTTTTAATTAAAATGTAATTATTTTTCACCTTTTTAACAAACACACGCAGAGTCTTTATTAAGACACCAGTCTTATACAGATTATTCTATCTCATTGCCGACTTACAACGATATCCTCACGATGATCAATCACCATCATGTAGTATGTCCTCTATATGTTACAAACACACACAAAACCTTTATTAAGACACCAGTCTTATACAGATTTTCCTCTCTCATTGCCGGCTTACAACAATATCCTAACAATGATCAATCACCATCATGTAGTGGAGGAGAAAACGATAAATCAAAGTTCTTTTTACCACCTACTGCTTTGTAAAAGTTGCATAGGGACTGAGCAACCATTCGACTTTATATAGCGCTGGTGACAATACCTGTACTGAGATAAGTTGGCTGTCGTTCACATTTTATAAGAAAGAGTCAGTGGCCGGCGGTATAAGCCAAGGATTTCCGACATCCATGAACCGGGTTCGAATCCCATAATGGAAAACTTTTTTTTTAATATGTGAAGAACCTGTTCATATTATTCATTGTTAATAACATAAGCTAGGTTTCTCTTTTTGAGTGGTACCTATTATAGTTATTTTGGGGAAAAAAAGTCCAGGCTCTAGCCGCAAGTGGCCAGTCGAGCCATAGAGAACTTAAGAAAGTCCAGGCTCTAGCCGCAAGTGGACAGTCGAGCAATAGAAAACTTAAAAAAGTCCAGGCTCTAGCCGCAAGTGGACAGTCGAGCCATAGAAAGCTTATGAAAGTCCAGGCTCTAGCCGCGAGTAGACAGTCGTAGCCATAATGGACTAATGCAAGTCGAGGCTCTAGCTGCAAGTGGACAGTCGAGCAATAGAAAACTTAAAAAAGTCCAGGCTCTAGCCGCAAGTGGCCAATCGAGCCATAGAGAACTTAAGAAAGTCCAGGCTCTAGCCGCAAGTGGACAGTCGAGCAATAGAAAACTTAAAAAAGTCCAGGCTCTAGCCGCAAGTGGACAGTCGAGCCATAGAAAGCTTATGAAAGTCCAGGCTCTAGCCGCGAGTAGACAGTCGTAGCCATAATGGACTAATGCAAGTCCAGGCTCTAGCAGCAAGTGGCCAGTTGTAGCCATAATGGACTAATGCAAGTCCAGGCTCTAGCAGCAAGTGGCCAGTTGTAGCCATAATGGACTAATGCAAGTCCAGGCTCTAGCAGCAAGTGGCCAGTTGTAGCCATAATGGACTAATGCAAGTCGAGGCTCTAGCTGCAAGTGGTTAGTCATTGCCATAAAAGACTTATGAAAGTCCAGGCTCTGGCAGCAAGTAGCCAGTTGTAGCCATAATGGACTAATGCAAGTCCAGGCTCTAGCAGCAAGTGACCAGTTGTAGGCATGAAGGACTAATGCAAGTCCAGGCTCTAGCAGCAAGTGGCCAGTTGTAGCCATAATGGACTAATGCAAGTCCAGGCTCTAGCAGCAAGTGTTCAGTTGTATCCATAAAGGACTAATGCAAGTCCAGGCTCTGGTAGCAAGTGGCCAGTTGTAGCCATAATGGACTAATGCAAGTCCAGGCTCTAGCAGCAAGTGGACAACAGTTGTAGCCATAATGGACTAATGCAAGTCCAGGCCCTAGCCGCAAGTGGACAGTCGAGCCATAGAAAACTCAAGAAAGTCCAGGCTCTAGCCGCAAGTGGACAGTTGTAGCCATAATGGTCTAATGCAAGTCCAGACTCTAGCAGCAAGTGGCCAGTTGTAGCCATAATAGACTAATGCAAGTCCAGGCTCTAGCAGCAAGTGGACAGTTGTAGCCATAATGGTCTAATGCAAGTCCAGGCTCTAGCAGCAAGTGGCCAGTTGTAGCCATAATGGACTAATGCAAGTCCAGACTCTAGCAGCAAGTGGCCAGTTGTAGCCATAATAGACTAATGCAAGTCCAGGCTCTAGCAGCAAGTGGACAGTTGTAGCCATAATGGTCTAATGCAAGTCCAGGCTCTAGCAGCAAGTGGCCAGTTGTAGCCATAATGGACTAATGCAAGTCCAGGCTCTAGCAGCAAGTGGCCAGTTGTAGCCATAATGGACTAATGCAAGTCCAG
This sequence comes from Cordylochernes scorpioides, assembly GCA_030710605.1. NCBI lineage: Eukaryota > Metazoa > Arthropoda > Arachnida > Pseudoscorpiones > Chernetidae > Cordylochernes > Cordylochernes scorpioides. The sequence goes on from CP092865.1 coordinate 144,807,094, forward strand.
GCTCTAGCAGCAAGTGGCCAGTTGTAGCCATAATGGACTAATGCAAGTCCAGGCTCTAGCAGCAAGTGGACAACAGTTGTAGCCATAATGGACTAATGCAAGTCCAGGCTCTAGCAGCAAGTGGCCAGTTGTAGCCATAATGGACTAATGCAAGTCCAGGCTCTAGCAGCAAGTGGCCAGTTGTAGCCATAATGGACTAATGCAAGTCCAGGCTCTAGCAGCAAGTGACCAGTTGTAGCCATAATGGACTAATGCAAGTCCAGGCTCTAGCAGCAAGTGGACAACAGTTGTAGCCATAATGGACTAATGCAAGTCCAGGCTCTAGCAGCAAGTGGCCAGTTGTAGCCATAATGGACTAATGCAAGTCCAGGCTCTAGCAGCAAGTGGCCAGTTGTAGCCATAATGGACTAATGCAAGTCCAGGCTCTAGCAGCAAGTGACCAGTTGTAGCCATAATGGACTAATGCAAGTCCAGGCTCTAGCAGCAAGTGGCCAGTTGTAGCCATAATGGACTAATGCAAGTCCAGGCTCTAGCAGCAAGTGGCCAGTTGTAGCCATAATGGACTAATGCAAGTCCAGGCTCTAGCAGCAAGTGGCCAGTTGTAGCCATAATGGACTAATGCAAGTCCAGGCTCTAGCAGCAAGTGGCCAGTTGTAGCCATAATGGACTAATGCAAGTCCAGGCTCTAGCAGCAAGTGGCCAGTTGTAGCCATAATGGACTAATGCAAGTCCAGGCTCTAGCAGCAAGTGACCAGTTGTAGCCATAATGGACTAATGCAAGTCCAGGCTCTAGCAGCAAGTGGCCAGTTGTAGCCATAATGGACTAATGCAAGTCCAGGCTCTAGCAGCAAGTGGCCAGTTGTAGCCATAATGGACTAATGCAAGTCCAGGCTCTAGCAGCAAGTGGCCAGTTGTAGCCATAATGGACTAATGCAAGTCCAGGCTCTAGCAGCAAGTGGCCAGTTGTAGCCATAATGGACTAATGCAAGTCCAGGCTCTAGCAGCAAGTGGCCAGTTGTAGCCATAATGGACTAATGCAAGTCCAGGCTCTAGCAGCAAGTGACCAGTTGTAGCCATAATGGACTAATGCAAGTCCAGGCTCTAGCAGCAAGTGGCCAGTTGTAGCCATAATGGACTAATGCAAGTCCAGGCTCTAGCAGCAAGTGGCCAGTTGTAGCCATAATGGACTAATGCAAGTCCAGGCTCTAGCAGCAAGTGGCCAGTTGTAGCCATAATGGACTAATGCAAGTCCAGGCTCTAGCAGCAAGTGGACAACAGTTGTAGCCATAATGGACTAATGCAAGTCCAGGCTCTAGCAGCAAGTGGACAACAGTTGTAGCCATAATGGACTAATGCAAGTCCAGGCTCTAGCAGCAAGTGGCCAGTTGTAGCCATAATGGACTAATGCAAGTCCAGGCTCTAGCAGCAAGTGGCCAGTTGTAGCCATAATGGACTAATGCAAGTCCAGGCTCTAGCAGCAAGTGACCAGTTGTAGCCATAATGGACTAATGCAAGTCCAGGCTCTAGCAGCAAGTGGCCAGTTGTAGCCATAATGGACTAATGCAAGTCCAGGCTCTAGCAGCAAGTGGCCAGTTGTAGCCATAATGGACTAATGCAAGTCCAGGCTCTAGCAGCAAGTGGCCAGTTGTAGCCATAATGGACTAATGCAAGTCCAGGCTCTAGCAGCAAGTGACCAGTTGTAGCCATAATGGACTAATGCAAGTCCAGGCTCTAGCAGCAAGTGGCCAGTTGTAGCCATAATGGACTAATGCAAGTCCAGGCTCTAGCAGCAAGTGGCCAGTTGTAGCCATAATGGACTAATGCAAGTCCAGGCTCTAGCAGCAAGTGGCCAGTTGTAGCCATAATGGACTAATGCAAGTCCAGGCTCTAGCAGCAAGTGGCCAGTTGTAGCCATAATGGACTAATGCAAGTCCAGGCTCTAGCAGCAAGTGGCCAGTTGTACCCATAATGGACTAATTCAAGTCCAGGCTCTAGCAGCAAGTGGCCAGTTGTAGCCATAATGGACTAATGCAAGTCCAGGCTCTAGCAGCAAGTGGCCAGTTGTAGCCATAATGGACTAATGCAAGTCCAAGCTCTAGCAGCAAGTGGCCAGGTGTAGCCATAATGGACTAATGCAAGTCCAAGCTCTAGCAGCAAGTGGCCAGTGTAGCCATAATGGACTAATTCAAGTCCAGGCTCTAGCAGCAAGTGGCCAGTTGTAGCCATAATGGACTAATGCAAGTCCAGGCTCTAGCAGCAAGTGGCCAGTTGTAGCCATAATGGACTAATGCAAGTCCAGGCTCTAGCAGCAAGTGGCCAGTTGTAGCCATAATGGACTAATGCAAGTCCAAGCTCTAGCAGCAAGTGGCCAGGTGTAGCCATAATGGACTAATGCAAGTCCAGGCTCTAGCAGCAAGTGACCAGTTGTAGCCATAATGGACTAATGCAAGTCCAGGCTCTAGCAGCAAGTGGCCAAGGTGGAGGTGGCCATCGGGCTGCCTAATTGGGCTGGTAATGAATCGCGCCCTTCTCCGCGGCGGCATTGACCTCTGAGGAGGGTGCTTGGCCTTCTGGCCAGGACCATTCTAAACATATGTTGCCCCGTCAAACAACCTTCCCATCTATTTGCCCTTTTAATGTCGGAATTGTACAGAATTATCGGATAAAATCAGATTCATTTCACTGATTGAAGAATAAAGTTTAACAATACAATAATAATTCTCCAATATAGCCCAACCATCAGAGAATCCTAAAACCCAAACATTGCCTTACCTTAGATTCCTTGAGAATTTATAGAATTTTTCAAAAACTTCGGAAATTTCTCATTATGCATATAATTACCTCTAAAGATATTTCAATAAATTGGAGTTAATTATGGGTATTTAATATTTAATATACACTTATGGAAAAAAAACATAAGGAAGTTGTACCTCTTTTTTTTTTTTTTTTTTTTGGCAATTTTAGAATATTAGCCAAATAAAACCTTCTTGATAAATCAGGAAAACCCAGCAACATACACGTTTCAGGATATTGGTGATTCAGCGTGGTGAATAATATAGATATATTCTGTTGCACCAAGTTGCAGCTTTGCAGGCTCAGCGAACTTGGTTTCCTCCTTCTTGGTGTTATACACTGAGCGGGTTTTCATACTTAAAGCAAATAAAGAAAAGTAAATAAAAATAAATTACCTTTTAAAGTTATTGTGTTTATTTATTCGTTGCCTTCGTCGTAGGTCGTGATACTCAGTCTTCATCTAGGTCCTCACTCTCTCTCCAATAAACAATCAAGATATATATACAATAACAATATTACAAAAGGAATGAAACGATCAAAAAGGGAAGATTACATAGTATGTTTGTTTGTTAAATAAATAAAATGACAAAGTATTTATTATATTTTAAATACAGATTATAAATCAAGAATCAGAACAGGACATTTTAAAGGAATGAAGATAAACCCAGACATGACTAGATCCTACAGGAACTGCAATAACTGTTACAACACCCAACTCACTCCGGACCATATATACAGTTGCCCAGCCATCCTTGCAGCCCTCTATATGGCAGACATCAATCCAGAAGAGGACATAAATACGAACAAGGCACCTTTGTTGGCTGGTATTGTGATCAGGGTGCATGGACCGATCTGATCTGCTCCATGGACAAGATACCAACACCGCAGATGATTAATTTTGATATTTATATTATTTATATTTTACTACTCTGGAAACTTCCATTCATTGCTTATCTTGTCTCTTATAAATATTGATTTTGTGCTTGTGCCTTAAAAGAATTGCTGTGTCATTCTAAAGTTTGTCTTTAATAATTTTCTACGTGAAAATATCAAATATAATAGAATACTTTGAATAAATGTAGAGCGCATCAAAACTGATGCAGCATATAGTTGATATTTGTAACAACAGATGGCATAAGCTATTAGCAAAATTAATTATCACGATCAGAAGAGATGCCTTTTACTTGAAGAAGAAGAAAAAATGATTCCGCGGAAGCTGAGTTAGTGATTTAAGGAAGGGCAGTAACAAAGGATGACCTGTAAAGAATAATAATAAAAAAAAGAAGATGAGGTCTAACGATGGGACCACCCTTATTTCAACTTGATTTATAACTTACACATTCCTGGGCAGTTCGCAGCCGAAAGATGGATGTATCTGCGTCATTAGTTTGATTCTAATAGTCGTCTGTGACAAGAATTGGGGATTTAGAACCCCCAACCAATCAGAGGCTTCTGAGTCAGACGATAAAAAGGACCTCTCATGATCACCCATTCTTAGCTTAAATTTTATTGATATTAAAATTAAACTCTTTTAAATATTATAATACATTAGCGCGTCATCTGTTATGAAAATTCGAAACTATTATAGACGCGTGTGATTCTTTTAACCCCATTAATTTATGGGAGGGTCTGGCTCATCAGTAGTGAACTCTCCCAGCGGTTTCGCTAGTTTAATCTACCATGGCGAAACCGCTGGGAGAGTTCACCACTGATGAGCCAGACCCTCCCATTAATTTTTCTATTGCAGTAAGGACAGTAGAAATTGTTTATTTTTTTAAATAATCATACGCGTCTATAATAGTTTCGAATTTTCATAAATAAATATATTGTAAATTGTATTATTCAATATAGTGATGCATACAAACACACAACGGTAAAGGCGCCAGTCTGTGAATTCCAGAATCGAATTCTTGCACGGTTCTTATTTTTAGCGAATGTTGGACTATCTCCCGTAACGTATTTTAGTGACACAATGACACTGTTTTTGTCGGTTAGTCATCCCAAGACCATGTACCACCAACCAGCTAAAACTGTTGGCTCTTAACCTTCCAGCGCGGATTCTATGAAAACTCACCGAGATAGCTATAGTAGTTTCTTAATAAATCTGTAAAAATTGGATTTTAAAGCTAATATGTATGTGTACGCTTTAACACGTTAAAATTATGTAAAAAGTAGAGAAATTATGTAATAATGTTGATAACGACCTCATCAGCTAACTGAAAAAGTGTGAATAATTTGATGTTTTTTATGTTAATGGTTTTTGGCTTAAATGGAATTGGTAAGTGAATTCTAATATTGATATTGGCTACATCCCAAGAACTTGTCATTCTGAGCTTCGTATAATTTATGAAAAGATCGCGCTATTGTGTCTTTTTTATTATCTAAACAAATGACTATGCTCTTATATTCCATGTATTGTTGTAATTAGAATTTAAATCTATACAGTGTAATCTTGCCAGGATTTGTTAATAGTTTCCAACTTTGGGGGATATTCAAGCTTTTA
>CP092865.1:144812489-144824937 GCA_030710605.1 Cordylochernes scorpioides
ATGCTCCATCTTCCGTCCCTTTGTTGAGTTGTGTGCTCCAATGATTCGGCAATACGAAGCCAGTCCTCTAAGGAATGTGGCGAGGAAGCAATCAGAAACTTCTCGAGTGGGCCGGCACCAGATGTAAGAGATTCCAAGACTAAATCCTTTGGCATGTGTAGCTGTGTGCCAATTTTTATCTTTTCAAGATAATAACTACGAACTGATTGCATCTCTTGCTTAGTTAGTTGCCAAAACTTTTTATGTAGGCCGCGTTCAAACTCTGGGAAGAATGTCATCATCCTAGAATGTAAATCTTCCAATGTGTCAATTTCGTCACAAATTGTGGCATAAATCTCAAGAGCATTGCCCTTAAAGAGAGTAGGTATCATGAAAAGAGCATCTTCTTGTTTGATATTCCGGAGCTTGATCTGTTGGTTGAAAACCTTCAGCCATTGCGAGTATTTAAGCCCTTCTTCAGGGTTAAAGCTTGGTATCATATCTTTGGGATAATATTCCATATTCGAATTTTCTTTAAGATCAGTCTTATTAATAGATGAAGTAATTTTTGGGCTTGCCTTCCTCTTTCCCATGCCCTGAGATTAAATAAAATTTCCGCGAACAAGTTCGAATCCTGTCGACTACTTTGTCGTATTGTAATTTTTCCAAAGTTCAATGTGTGGAAATGACAATTAAGCAGTCGTTTGTGGCTGTCTCCACCTCAATAATCATCGTCTTTATTTTTTTTTCAAATCTTTTTAAACAAAACAAAAATTTACATACACCATTTAATTAAATCTTTAGTAAAAAAAAATAAAATAAAATAAAATTTACATTCTATCATTCAAAATGTATCATATATATATATTAAAAATAAAGAAGGCATTTCTAGACCACGAGCACATGTGCTTTTTACATGGCAGAGCGCCATATATATTCATAGAAGAGAAAGAAGGCTGATATTTAAGAATATCCTTTATTTTACTTAAAGGTATATATAAACAAAAATGCATATCCTCACCAAGAGCACATGTGCTTTTCAGATGGCAGAGCGCCATCTAGTGGAACAGAAATCAACTAAATATTGATTTAGCCTGTTCTCTGATATTTGGCCAACCCAATTTCAATCAAGAAAAGCCATCCACGAACGCGTTTCGCGCTTTTGGCGCTCGTCAGCGTGTAGTAGGCTGTTCCACTGCGACCAAAAAGATTTTTGGTCCCAGAGGCTTCTTGAGAAACCAAGAAATGGGGATTCAAAGGCCAAACTTGCATAAATACGCTTAACACATGAAAAAAAAGCAATAGAACAAAATAAAAGGTCACATGTTGATATTAAAAATAAAAAGGCATATCCTGACCAGGAGCACATGTGCTTTTAAAGGTATTTATAAACATGATAAGGCACAATTTAGACTATAGATTATGAACACAAGGTAATAAGTTCAAATCCAAATAAATAAATAGTGTGTGGAATTACTGTAACAGCGTTGTTGCCATTTTCAGACAAATGATTCAGCACTTTATTCTGAAGATGATAACAACGCTATTACCGAAACTCCACACACTATTTATTTATATGGATTTGATCTAATTACCTTGTGAGTTTATAAACAATAAGGAAGGACAAGAGAAATAAAGAAATTGAGCTAGATAAAATTATATATACACCAGCAGTTCACGCCTATCAGCTGCCTGACCTATCCAATAACCTCTAACCAACAATCCAACAAAGCTGTGATATATATAGGCAGAGATGTCAATTAACATAGACAATATTACAACAATGTGTAAATCACAAGAGTCATGTTTCATAGAAATATCCCAAAATTTCCACTTTCAACAAAGTACGTGTTGATATTATTTGACCTAGTACATTATTTTTAATCTTGATAAGTCAAAAAGGTTTGCTTCTTTTATTTTATTTCAATTTAAAGCGCTATATCCCCCTAGGGACACTTACGCTTTCATACATGTATGTATTTACATTTGTCTATATATATATATACAATAATTTTAGGCCGTGAATAGAATAGTCAAATGATGTTAACAATGAGAAAGAGAGAAAAAAACGAGAAAAAGAACTGTGTACAAAAGAAAGAAGTGTCTGGCAATATGTACAATCAACATAATATAAATTATCAGTTTCTTAAAAGATATTTGTGTTGCTATATAATTTAAAATATATCTACAAAAGGTTTTGAATTTAATATACATTTCTTTAGTGGAAATAAAAATACTTGAATCTGTTACTATTAACTTATTTTCGCAAATTTTATATATCTAATTTAAGATCAATTTTTGCCTTCCAAAAATAATGTTGTAAATAAAAACCAGTTTGTCAACACTCTCAATCTTCTAGAAACCTAGCAAACTAGTAAATGTGACAAAATCGGTATGGCCCTCAACTTTGGAAATTAAAATTCACCACAAGTCTTTGGATCCATTTAGTTCGAAATAATTATTGGCCAAATATACCTTTATAATCGAAACTCCCTTTGAAAATTAAACGATTTATAGCCCGTCAAAGTTTTCTATGGCTACTTTTTCCCGAGGATATCACGAGATTTTGGAACAGCGACCCTTTAAATTGCTACTTCTGCAATGTTAGCATCCAAGACAATTTGGTCCATTATCTATCCATTGCCCATTCCTACAGGAAAAGAGATTGCAAATTCGCGATATTTCGGGGCTAAATCACTATAATGAACAACATGTATATAAAATTTTTACTACTCTCCTGCTGGATAAAACATTTGTTTATAAATATTTAAAATTTTTCAAGGCGATTGATAAAATGAGGAAAGTAGTGCTCAACTCCACAGACAACGGCTGATTGCTCCCCCTCCCCTCTAAATTGCTTTTCCTCCTCACTCATGTACATATATAACCTTTTAGGGGAATCCCCTTGTAAGACAATAGTGTCTTAATAAAGGTTTTTTGTTGTTGTTATATACCTTTATAACATTTTTTTATCCAAGTTCCAAAATCACTTTATTAGGTATCGCTCAAAAAGAACAACCTAGTTTATGATATTTACAACAATGAATAATATGTGAAGGTTATTCATATAGTAAATAAAATGTTAACGCGGGATTCGATCCCGTTTCATGGCTGTCGGGAATCGAGGATTTACCCACTCGTCTCCATCGACTCTTTTTTTTTTACCCTAGTACACGTGGTACAGGCCATAATAACCATGGTAGGTAGAAATTGGTGACTGCTCTTACTGCAAGTGCACTACATATCTACATATGTAGCCATTCGACTTTTGCACTTGCAAGTGTGCCAGAGTCTTGTTTGTTTACTTGTACTTGCTGGTGGGGTTGGACTTTTGTAATAATCGAGAGCCATTGAGGAATCTTTCGGTCAACTTGAAATCTTCAAAATGTATAGAGGTATTAGTAAGCGGATCTGACATATGTATGGATTTGTGAAATGGTGACTATATTGTAGTATAAAATAGTTTCCATTGTATATATTTGTACTCTGGGTCAAATATGTATGTAACAACTCTTGTATATATATCTCCAGTGAAAGAATTATTTTTCATTATTTTCTCAATATGAGAGAATACATATTTTCGGGTGCAGCACATATATATTTTGAAAACTACAAATATTTTCTCACAATGAGTTTCTTTTTTATTTTAAATTGCAAAATTTCAAGTGTAATCGCTCTTCAACGGGCATAATTAAAACAATTAACTATTTCTTACTCCGCCTTTGCCGGTCCCAAGCCCGGATGAAAAAGGAGGAGAGGGAGCAATAACAATCTCACTAAAAAAACCTGGGCTCAGCTGGTCCGGCTGATAGTACCCTGTAAGGGCCCCTAATCCAGGGATACAGGACGAGCAGCGTTTGTACTCCATGTTAGGAGCAGCTGCACATGGCGTCTGTTCCTCATGTCAGAGGCGGCCATTTCTTTTGGAGCTAAGTTGGCCTGCCACTGAGTAGTTCTCACAGTCTTAATGACAAAAGCAGATGCATTATGCTTCACCCAGTCGTGATGTTTGTCAAACACATTATTGACTGTATTGACTCATCCTTTGATGAGCTCTACTCTTCCCTGGCAGACACCATCAAAAGTCTCAAGCTTTACAAGCTTGACACCCTAATATGATTGAGTGGAGATAAGAAAGAAAAAGAAGAAGACTATTTATTACAAAAAAAAAAAAAACATTTACAATCATTGTAAACATTTCTTGTAAGAATAGTCAAATGTTTTAATTAAGCCTGTTGAAGAGCGATTATCACTTGAAAACTTACAATTTTAAATAAAAAAAGAAATACATTGTAAGAATATATTTGTATTATTTTAAAACGCTTTTCACAATTTTATCTTGAGACATTTTACTAGGGAAAAGATAGTAAATATTTATTACCTAAGCTGCTAATACATCAGTTAGAATAGAAATAGTGTCCATTATATCTGGAGGTACAGGTATGCATGATTCTCATGGAGTAATATATATATTTTATTTCCTTTTCGCCGTTTATAAGATTCGGGTATTAAGGAACAAAGCCAAGCCATCGTTGTCGACGCCTCCAAGCAATAGATTTCTCCCCAAAGAACTCATTTCAGAAATTTATGGGATGTTTCCACAGAAGAGGTCCAGAAATGACTCCGTTTCTCTTATTTACGAGCCCTTGGCACTTGTTGTGTCTTTGTTAGTTTCTTGCTTTATGTCCATCTCTGGATTCTTTCCAACTTTGGAGGAACGACTGGTTTCATAGGCTTTCACATTAAAGCCTGCGTGCCCCATTGAAATTGTGCCAACTGACTGAATAGGGTCTCAATCCCTATATATATGTAGTTGTCTACATTGCTTCTTCTTTATCAACGGGGGATGGAAAGCTTGTTTTCAGTACTGTCATTATACTGTCTGAGACAATATATGTGATGTAGTAATTCTCTTGTTTCTCTCCGTTTTCGTGGAGTTTTTCTATTTACATAAGGAAATTGTTATTTAGGAAAATACATTCCTAGTGTAAAGAATTTTTAATATTTATGGAATCAGGCATTCTTACAGATCCTGTGGTGAAATCCGTGATATGTAAAACTGTGAACTATAACCCTGATTAGATTCTGGTGAATAAACTTCAAGTATTGTGATATGGTGGTGCTGCCTTCTCCGTATGAAAAGGGGGGTGCCATTGCCCCGTTAGTCAGCCACATTTCAGAGTTCCCTTTAGGCGTTCACGGTTACTGTAGCGGCTTGGGGCTCATGACACTGTACTTCACCCTACAGGAGAGTCCCTTACTTGTGCTGCTTCTCCCGCCTGCCACGCAGAGGAGGATTTCTGGGCAGGATAGAGAATTATTGGTGGTGATGTCTTGTCCCTCCATGGAAAGGGGGGTGCGATTGACCCGTTAGTCAGCCATATTTCAGAGTTCACGGTTACCGTAGCGGCTCGGGACTCACGACACCGTACTTCACCCTATAGGACAGTCTCTTACTTGTGCTGCTTCTCCCGCCCGACACATAGAGGAGGACTTCTAGGCAGAAATATTGTGATATACAACAGCGGAGAGGGTTCACCACTGATGAGTCAGGAAATCCTTATTATTCATAAATTTCCGTAAGAGAAAGTAGAGATCTATTTCAATATATCCCCAGCAATTCAACGCAGATAATAGTTTCATATTATTTCCCCAATATTGAAACTTGGTGAACTTTATCGCAAGAAAGAACTTCTTCAGACGAAATATTGAGACAAGGTAAAACGAGATGAAAAAGATGAAATCAAGATTCAAACTTTAGTAAAAATAAAAGATTAAAACAATAGATACAATAAAGGCCAAATACGAAGTAAAATAAAGCTAAAACCTCTTATTAAAAAGCTAACAACTAAAAGTTTTAAACAATTTGATATAAAAACTGAAACTATATTAAATAAAAGCCTAAACCTAAGTGAAATTAAAGCTAAAAACTCAATAAAAGTAAAAAAATTAATAAAGATAATAATAACTTTATTTTTCAAAAAGGTTACAAGTTTTTCTTTAAAAAGTGTAACGAATGGTCAGTCTATTTACATATTTTTATTTACAACTTCAACAAATAATAACTGTAAAAGTAAACAAAGATATTTACATTTGTTATCTTGACTCCTGGTCAGTGCTGTAGCCCTCGCAGATATGGTCCCCTGGTGTCCTGCAGCTCTCCAGCAGTCTTTCTATGGCCTCTCCTGGTGGTTCCTCGATAAAATGGTCCCCTGGCCTTGATCCATTCTTGTCTGTCAGGTCTCCAGTCATCTGCTCTAGGTCGTTCTCCTGGATCTCTTCTATGGTCGTCGTATCCCTGTGTTCCCTGATTATCTCCGGTGTTCCACCTTCCTCGTCTTCACACGCCAGCTCCCTACATCGTTTCAGCAATCTATTCATGGCTTCTATTTCTTTATTTTTCTGGAACTTATCTTGAGGTTCATTCTTCTTTTCTGTTGAGATAATTTCCATAGTATTTTTTAAGACCAAGGATTGAATATATGCGAAGTCTCTTTTTCTTATGTTTATTTCCTTCCTATATTGAAGATAATAATAATATTAATAATAATTCTTCTGATATTTTCTAAATCGGTGTTATACTTGAAGTGTTCATGAGATATGGAAAAGAATAAGAGTTAGAAGAATGCTGTAAGACAATTTGTTGTAAGAATTATTTTCTAATAGATTGTGTGAATTGCTGTTGTAGTTAATATAAAATTGTGCATAGATTTTTATATGAACAAGGAAGATATCTATCAGAGAGTGTCCTTTCTTTTTTAAATATCCATTTCCTTTAAGTATTTCTACAAACTTTATTTTTATAATCTGTGTTGGAATATAATGAAAGTTGACATCACAATTGTCCAAGTAAATCTCGAGAGGTCGAAGAACAAAAGTAAAAAATCAACTTCTATTTATATAAAAACATAAACTAAAAATTGATGCAAAATCTTTATTTATTATGCAATAAACAGCCTAGCTTTCGAACTCTGTGCCCTTCTTAAACCTTGAAGAAGAGCACAAACTCGAAAGATAATCTACAAATTTATTGCACATAACAAAAAAAGGTTTTGTGTGTAAATTTTATTTGAGATTTTTTATAAACATTTTTAAGCAATAAATTATTCTTAGCGAAACTAGAACAATCCATAAATAAATCCTTTGATAATAAAAGGTATATATTGGATTGATTTGAGGATTTATTTGCAAATGCAAAGTAGATACGTTTTATTGCCCTGACAAAGGTTGGCGTTCAGCCAACGGACAAAATTTGTAAAATTAATCCTTTTTTTTAAATCCAAAATGTGCTTTTTTATTATCAAAATTATCCTTTATTTTATTATCAAAATATAGTTTATATATATGTTATAAAAAAGCAGAGATTTTCTGGTGATTTTTGAATATTTTGAAATTATGATATGGTAATGCAGTCGTGAAAATAATAAAATGGTTTTGATCAGAGATTGCTTTAATTGAGCTAAAGTAATATATAAAAGAAAACATAATTTGATAAAAGTAATGCCTGTCTTAAGGCGTAAGAATAAAAAAAAAATGTAAAACTTATTTACATAATGTACAAAAGATTTGAGCCGGCCATCGGGAAACAACAACAATGAGTTTTTATAGGGAAAGCGTGACCTCTGGCGGTCGATTTAACAGAGTATTTGAATCTATGAAATATATTTTTTTTTTAAATAAAATAATATTTTAATATAACATATATATGTATAATTACAAATGGAAAAGGTATCCAAAATAGAGTTAGTATAGTATCAACTGGCTGAATGTTCTGGCTTCGTCCAGATTGTTAAAGAGTGAATGTTGGTCTGACAAATATTGTTCTATTAATTGTTAATTATTAATAATAGGTAATATTATAATTAGTAGTAATAAAATAAGCAATAGAGTGATAAAATAGGAAATCATAACTATACATTACTATACTATATACTATCAGCATTTGTTAACTCCCAATTATGCAAATTAGTTACCTTTTGATACCCAAAGTACACTTATTGACAAAAGGAATTTGTACCTTTTAGAATGTATATCGGGATTACGATAATAACGCTGAAAGGTATATGATATATACAGTGACCTTTATTGAAGATACACGAGATAACCAAATTTGCAAAAAAATTGCCTCTGTTTACTTCAAAAGAAAAAATAAATACGACCAGTGATATTAAAGACTCTTCACTTCTTTAAGTTTAGTCTATAGTGTATTGATTTTAATATGAAAATAAACCTTTTCAGAAATCTGTGTTAGAATATAATGAAATCCAAGTTAGAATTGCCAAAGTAAATCTTTAGTTTTCGGAGGACAAAATGAAAATTCGACTTCCATTTATATATAGAGAGAGGGTTGATTACTTTGAAGTTTAGAAAATTGGAGGGAGACTAAAGGTCTTTAACCGAAAGCCTGATAAAGCAAGGTCAGGGGAATCTCAAAGCTGAGGTCCTTCAACCCAATCTCTGTCCCTACCCGGTAGTCCATGGACTTCCACGTATCTCAGAGGACGTGGTGATGTAATAGCGACAGATGGCCAGTCACAGATATCGTATGACATGTTTAAAACCACTTATACAAATCCGTCTATTACCTCACCAATTATAGCCCACATATGGTCAGCATTCTACTTCCTCTTACCTTCTCTGCCGTTTCTAAAGGATAATTCCCCCATTTATTTACTGATGTTCGTTCATAAAACTCTCATGTAAATTTGGATGCTTTATTCCATTATAGGGTTATATAGAAATCGTGACTCATCTATTATATATAATATAATCTATTATATATATAATATTTTTAAGAACGGAAAAATATGTCCAGGGTAGCCTAGTGGACATGGCATCTGCCCGGTAAGCGGAGCACTGTGGGTTCGATTCCCACCCCTGGACACTTTTATTTTTCCGTTTATCATTACTCTTCACAATTCACACTTTCATACTTCATCCCTAAGGTTAGAAATAATCGTTATTTCTCCTTAAAATGGATTTCGATTTTTCTTTCAAAAGAAACACATGCGGGATAGTTTTCAAATGTCGTTCTACAATCTTAAGCCACATTATATTGTATTGAAAGCTATATATTGTCGCATTACCATGAAATAAGCCGTTTTCTTTCTCTGTAGCCTATCATGTAGTTATGTATTGTTGCACTTGGTTATGATTTGGCTAGTTTATCAACATTGCTTTCCTTCTTATTTCCATACTGTATGCATTTGCCGAGCGAATTGCCATTATAAAAGAAAAGAAGTAAGCATATTATATTGTATTTATCATCATCTAATAATTTTCCCGTAGGGGTAACTCCATCATAGGTTGATGTCTCCATGTGCTCTAGCTTTCAATGCGGTGTAAAGTAGTGACGTTTTTTACATATTTATACAGTGAATTGACTCGAATTAAAATAATGTAGCAATAGGCAGAGAGTTCCAGACGGTGTCACAGACAGTATAAATACATCCCAATGAGGAAGTCCGACACAAATGGTGTCTATGCCCGAGGGTAGGTCGAGAAGGTTCCGACTACCCGGCGCTAATGACCTTGCTGTCTCACCGCAGTCTCGTGCCGCCCAACACGGTCGTCAAACCCACCTATACCTCAGATGTTCACATCAGCACTAAACTTCACAGAAATCGGGAAACATTGAATACAAGGATCTTTTCAACAACAACAACAAAAAGGCTTTTATTAGGCCCCATTGTCCTGAATGGATTCGCCATACAACAACAAAATAATACAGTAATTTTTTTCTCCCTTTCCCCATGTGCACGTGAGCCTTTGTTTGAAAAAGGATTTATTTACACATCTATTCTAAAACTTTCCTCATTACCTCTTTTGTGTATGAATCTATTCATAATTGATCTGTAGAAATTATAGAGTTCTATTGCTATATTTTTCTTTTCTGAAATAGTTCTCAGTGTCTTCAGTGGGTTGCTAAATCTCCAGAAGGTGTTTTTAAGAGTTTTTTCTCTTTCTTCACCTAAATATTTGCATTCTATGATATAGTGGGAGATTTCATCAGATATCATATTTCCACAAATCCTGCAGCGAATGTTTTCCTTTTTGATGATGAGAATATGACTTTCTCTATCTAGAGTTGAAGTAAACAATGATCTTTTCATGTTTATAAATAGTAAGGACTTATATTTTAAATTTATAAAATTCTGTAAATTTTTCTATGATTTTCTTTCTTGGTTAAAAAAACTGTAATTGCCAAACTAGGTATATTTCTTTGTGTTTGTTTCATTAGTTGGTTGTAAATTCAAGCATGATTTTAATGTCCTTTCTTTTCTTCTTTAAACACTACTCAAACCATGTAATTATTCAATTGTTTATGTAATATAGTATCTTAGTGTTGTTTCTTGACACAACCATCCCTTATGGGGATATCGCGTCTGATTTGATAATAAATTAATAAAATCACCCAATTGATGTATTCATTTTATATATTTTTATTCCTTATTATTATTATTATTTTTTTAATTTAACAATTGCAGAGTACACGTTATATCCACAGATCGAATATTTGAGTGGGAAATATATACAATTAAATGTAAAAAAGAAAAAGTAGTTTAAAGAGATATATACATATTTACATATCAGTATTGATTACATTAGTAGTCACTTATTAAGTACATTCTGCAGAATTTGTTGGTGTATGTCCTTAGTGTAGACCAGATGTCGCATATTTGTTATTCCTTAGAGGTTTATTGACTCCTGTCAATAAAATTATTTTACAATTCAATTTTATAAAATAAAGCTTCCACCACAGTCACCGCGTGTGGACAGAGGTTGGGTTGAAGGACCTCAGCTTTGAGATTCCCCTGACTTTGCTTTACCAGGCTTTTGGTTAAATACCTTTAGTCTCACACCTATATTCTAAACTTCAATATTGTAACATGGGTATTTATTAATTTTATTTATGTAACATAGTATTTATTAATTTTATTATTTTTATATTAACAGAGTGGTCATTTTTATGTTTATATCTTGCCACTCTGTGAATTTCCCTCGTGGCTTATCTTTTGTTTACAATTCATAGTTTGTCCTTCCCTGAAATAAATTGTTGTCTCCTCCTGAAGTTTTTGTCTTCCATAATTTTCCACGTGGCAATATAATAAACCCTCTCTGGAAGAGGTGGCAAATTCTTTTCTTGGGATATTTTCTAGGGATGATGTATTCAATTTATTTATTTTATATTGTTAAAATTCGAAACTATTTTAGACGCGTAAGATTCTTTTTGAATTAAACAACTTCTACTGTCCTTACTGCAATGGAAAAAATTAATGGGAGGGCCTGACTCATCAGTGCTGAACCCTCCCAGCGGTTTCGTCAGTTTAATCTACCATACCGCTGTTATATTGTATTTTTGGAACTTCATTTTATAGTGATACTGTTGCTAGACTCTTGGAATGGGTATTTTAGAAGAACTATGGACATAAGCTTTGAGGACAGCAGAATTACATACATTTATAAATATATAATATGCTTCGAGCAATCGCTCTTCCGCAAATATCAATTATTTATTTTATATTATTCAAATATTTTTCATTGGAGTAGGTAGAAGGATAACCTAAACCGTTTGTTTTCTACCGCTACGACTTGGAATCGAATCCCGCATTGGCAACTTTTTTTTTTCTGATAAAAAAATGCTCCAATGGCCTCCGATTCTTGAAAAAGTTCAACCCTATCAGCGAGTGCAAGTAACCAAACGGGGCTCTGGCACATTTGTAAGTGCAAAGGTCGAGCTGCTTTTCACATGTGTAGACATGTGGTGTATCTACAGTAAAAGGAGTTAAATATTAAGCTTTATTTTATCATATACTCATCCTTGGAAGCCATTTTGTTTATTTTTTTATAAAATTCTTTTTGTCTTTTAGCTAAAATAGATGTTTGGGTATTAGTAAGATGGGAATAAAAACAGGACTATCTGGATTCGAGCCTGGAAACTTCTGTACCATATTTAAACGTGTTATGAATTCAATATATCAAATCATTCATGTTAGAATATACTAGGAGAGAATATATAATCCGACGAGAGTTGTACTAAATGTTGCCATTCAGATTAAAGGTCGGCCAAGAGTTTGCCATATCCGGAGACAGTCGTACTCAACGGCTATTAAGGAGTTACGATGAAATTATTTTTATCTATGACGTGTTCTTTTTTTGATGGGAAGGATTACATCAAAGTAGGACAAATGGCGGTTCGTCTGGGCCATTGCCAAGTAATAAAAACGTCAGCTGTGATGATCCCTTGCCGAGAAGAATAAGAGGACGTGTTGTGCTTCTGTCATTGCCCCGGTGGCTCGAAGATATTTATAGCGATTGACGAGATATGCAAATAGGATGAAGTTGAATCTTGAACGCCCGCGTGAAATCTTCCGGTAAGTTAGCTTCCCAATTATATCTGTGGAGATAATGCTGTCACACTTGTCAGGTGACAAGTCGCTAACTGTTGTCACCTTTCTTTTGGCATGAT
>CP092865.1:144825037-144836056 GCA_030710605.1 Cordylochernes scorpioides
TCTTCCTGTTCGGTACAGAACAGTCTGTAGTACAAGTCATCTTTATGTCTTCCTGTTCGGTACAGAACAAAGTCTCTAGTACAAGTCATCTTTATGTCTTCCTGTTCGGCACAGAACAGAGTCTGTAGTACAAATCATCTTTATGTCTTCCTGTTCGACATAGAACAGAGTCTGTAGTACAAATCATCTTTATGTCTTCCTGTTCGGCACAGAACAAAGTATCTAGTACAAGTCATCTTTATGTCTTCCTGTTCGGCACACAGAACAGAGTCTGTAGTACAAATCATCTTTATGTCTTCCTGTTCGACATAGAACAGAGTCTGTAGTACAAGTCATCTTTATGTCTTCCTGTTCGGCACAGAACAAAGTCTCTAGTACAAGTCATCTTTATGTCTTCCTGTTCGGCACAGAACAGAGTCTGTATTACAAGTCATCTTTATGTCTTCCTGTTCGGCACAGACCATAGCCTGTAGTACAAGTCATCTTTATGTCTTCCTGTTCGACACAGAGCTTGTAGTACAAGTCATCTCTATGTCTTCCTGTTCGGCACAGAGCCTGTAGTACAAGTCATCTTGATGTCTTCCTGTTCGGCACAGAACAGAGTCTGTAGTACAAGTAATATCTATGTTTTCCTGTTCGGCACAGAACAGAGCCTGTAGTACATGTCATATTTATGTCTTCCTGTTCGGCACAGAAAAGCCTGAAGTACAAGTCATCTTTATGTCTTCCTGTTCGGCACAGAACAGAGCGTGTAGTACAAGTCATCTTTATGTCTTCCTATTCGGCACAGAACAGTCTGTAGTACAAGTCATCTTTATGTCTTCCTGTTCGACACAGAACAGAGTCTGTAGTACAAGTCATCTTTATGTATTCCTGTTCGTCACAGAACAGAGCCTGTAGTACAAGTCATCTTTATGTCTTCCTTTTCGGCACAGAGTCTGTAGTACAAGTCATCTTTATGTCTTCCTGTTCGACACAGAGTCTGTAGTACAAGTCATCTTGATGTCTTCCTGTTCGGTACAGAACAGAGCCTGTAGTACAAGTCATCTTTATATCTTCCTGTTCGGCACAGAACAGAGCCTGTAGTACAAGTCATCTTTATGTCTTCCTGTTCGACACAGAACAGAGTCTGTAGTACAAGTCATCTTTATGTCTTCCTGTTCGGTACAGAACAGCCTGTAGTACAAGTCATCTTTATGTCTTCCTGTTCGGTATAGAACACAGCTTGTAGTACAAGTCATCTTTATGTCTTCCTGTTCGGCACAGAACAGAGCCTGTAGTACAAGTCATCTTTATGTCTTCCTGTTCGGTATAGAACACAGCTTGTAGTACAAGTCATCTTTATGTATTCCTGTTCGGCACAGAACAGAGTCTGTAGTACAAGTCATCTTTATGTCTTCCTGTTCGGTACAGAACAGTCTGTAGTAAAAGTCATCTTTATGTCTTCCTGTTCGGCACAGAACAGCCTGTAGTACAAGTCATCTTTATGTCTTCCTGTAGGTTGTTTAATGTTATAAAACATTTGTAAATTCCGTGCTAGACATTTTTTCTAATTGTTTTGAGAAGAAGAAATATCGTGTTTCATTGGATAACCGCTGACGATCGTCTTACGGACACTGCATCAGTGGTAAACCTGGAAATATCTTTATTTACGGGGCTGCTAACTAGAATGGATGATTTATGAGCCCCAATAGACGCATAAAGTGGAATATATACATTGCACTGTTGGAGGGGCCTGGGGATGGGTGGCCAGGGGATCATCGCCGGGTGAGGCCAGGAGAGCCGGGATGTAGAGGAGGATCAGGGGAGCAAAGGTAAGTATTGTTGGTAAAACTGTCATTTACATATTCATTGTTAATAGCCTTTATTTAATGACCTATTGTTCATTATCATTATGATTTAATCATGATCATTACGCAATGTGCGAATTATGTACCTCACGCGTTGTCAATAAAAGCTTGAATCTCTCCCAAAGTTAGAAACTATTAACAAATCCTTGCAAGATTACACTGTGTAGATTTAATCTTTAATTACAACAATATATGGAATAGAAGAGCATAGTCATTTGTTTAGATCATAAAAAACACAACAGCGCCATCTTTTTATAAATTATTCGATTTTCAGAATGACAAAGTTCTTGGGATGTAGCCAATATCATTATTAGAGTTCACTTACGAATTCCATTTAAGCCAAAAACCATTAACATAAAGAACATCAAATTATTCACACTTTTTCAGTTAGCTGATGAGGTCGTTATCAACATTATTACATCATTTCTCTACTTTTCACATAATTTTAACGTTTTAAAGCGTACACACACATATTAGCTTTAAAATTCAATTCTTACAGATTTATTAAGAAACATCTATAGCTATCTCGGTGAGTTTTCATAGAATCCGCGCTGGAAGGTTAAGAGCCAACAGTTTTAGCTGGTTGGTACATGGTCTTGGGATGACTAACCGACAAAAACAGTGTCATTGTGTCACTAAAATACGTTACGGGAGATAGTCCAACATTCGCTAAAAATAAGAACCGTGCAAGAATTCGATTCTGGAATTCACAGACTGGCGCCTTTACCGTTGTGTGTTTGTGTGCATCACTATATTATATAATACAATTTACAATATATTTATTTATGAACATTCGAAACTATTATAGACGCGTATGATTTTTTAAAAAATTAAACAATTTCCACTGTCCTTACTGCTATGAAAAATTAATGTGGTGAACTCTCCCAGCGGTTTCGCTAGTTTAATCTACCATGGCGAAACCGCTGGGAGAGTTCACCACTGATGAGCCAGACCCTCCCATTAATTTTTCTATTGCAGTAAGGGCAGTGGAAATTGTTTAATATTTAAAAGAATCATACGCGTCTATAATAGTTTTGAATTTTCATAACAGATGACGCGCTAATGTATCATAATATTTGAAAGAGTTTAATTTTAATATCAATAAAATTTAAGCTAAGAATGGGTGATCATGAGAGGGCCTTTTTATCGTCTGACTCAGAAGCCTCTGATTGGTTGGGGGTTCTAAATCCCCAATTCTTGTCACAGACGACTATTAGAATCAAACTAATGACGCAGATACATCCATCTTTCGGCTGCGAACTGCCCAGGAATGTGTAAGTTATAAATCAAGTTGAAATAAGGGTGGTCCCATCGTTAGACCTCATCTTCTTTTTTTTTATTATTATTCTTTACAGGTCATCCTTTGTTACCGCCCTTCCTTAAATCACTAACTCAGCTTCCGCGGAATCATTTTTTCTTCTTCTTCTTCAAGTAAAAGGCATCTCTTCTGATCGTGATAATTAATTTTGCTAATAGCTTATGCCATCTGTTGTTACAAATATAAACTATTTGCTGCATCAGTTTTGATGCGCTCTACATTTATTCAAAGTATTCTATTATATTTGATATTTTCACGTAGAAAATTAGAAAGACAAACTTTAGAATGACACAGCAATTCTTTTAAGGAACAAGCACAAAATCAATATTTATAAGATACAAGATAAGCAATGAATGGAAGTTTCCAGAGTAGTAAAATATAAATAATATAAATATCAAAATTAATCATCTGCGGTGGTGGTGTCTTGTCCATGGAGCAGATCAGATCGGTCCATGCACCCTAATCACAATACCAGCCAACTGGGGTGGTGGTGGTGTCTGGTCCATGGATCAGATCAGATCGGTCCATGCACCCTGATCACAATACCAGCCAACAAAGGTGCCTTGTTCGTATAGATGCCCTCTTCTGGATTGATGTCTGCCATATAGAGATCTGCAAGGATGGCTGGGCAACTGTATATATGGTCCGGAGTGAGTTGGGTGTTGTGACAGTTATTGCAGTTCCTGTAGGATCTAGTCGTGTCTGGGTTTATCTTCATTCCTTTAAAATGTCCTGTTCTGATTCTTGATTTATAATCTGTGTATTTAAAATATAATAAATACTTTGCTATTTTATTTATTTCACAAACAAACATACTATGTAATCTTCCCTTTTTGATAATTTCATTCCTTTTGTAATATTGTTATTGTATATATATCCTGATTGTTTATTGGAGAGAGAGTGAGGACCTAGACGAAGACTGAGTATCACGACCTACGAGGAAGACAACGAATAAATAAGCACAATAACTTTAAAAGGTAATTTATTTTTATTTACTTTTCTTTATTTGCTTTAAGTATGAAAACGCGCTCAGTTAATAACACCAAGAAGGAGGAAACCAAGTTCGCTGAGCCTGCAAAGCTGCAACTTGGTGCAACAGAATATATATATTATTCACCACGCTGAATCACCAATATCCTGAAACGTGTATGTTGCTGGGTTTTCCTGATTTATCAAGAAGGTTTTATCTGGCTAATATTCTAAAATTGCCAAAAAAAAAGAGGTACAACTTCCTTATGTTTTTTTTCCATAAGTGTATATTAAATATTAAATACCCATAATTAACTCCAATTTATTGAAATATCTTTAGAGGTAATTATATGCATAATGAGAAATTTCCGAAGTTTTTGAAAAATTCTATAAATTCTCAAGGAATCTAAGGTAAGGCAATGTTTGGGTTTTAGGATTCTCTGATGGTTGGGCTATATTGGAGAATTATTATTGTATTGTTAAACTTTATTCTTCAATCAGTGAAATGAATCTGATTTTATCTGAGAATTCTGTACAATTCCGACATTAAAAGGGCAAATAGACGGGAAGGTTATTTGACGGGGCAACATATGTTTAGAATGGTCCTGGCCAGAAGGCCAAGCACCCTCCTCAGAGGTCAATGCCGCCGCGGAGAAGGGCGCGATTCATTACCAGCCCAATTAGGCAGCCCGATGGCCACCTCCACCTTGGCCACTTGCTGCTAGAGCCTGGACTTGCATTAGTCCATTATGGCTACAACTGGCCACTTGCTGCTAGAGCCTGGACTTGCATTAGTCCATTATGGCTACAACTGGCCACTTGCTGCTAGAGCCTGGACTTGCATTAGTCCATTATGGCTACAACTGGCCACTTGCTGCTAGAGCCTGGACTTGCATTAGTCCATTATGGCTACAACTGGCCACTTGCTGCTAGAGCCTGGACTTGCATTAGTCTTTCATGGCTACAACTGGCCACTTGCTGCTAGAGCCTGGACTTGCATTAGTCCATTATGGCTACAACTGGCCACTTGCTGCTAGAGCCTGGACTTGCATTAGTCCATTATGGCTACAACTGGCCACTTGCTGCTAGAGCCTGGACTTGCATTAGTCCATTATGGCTACAACTGGCCACTTGCTGCTAGAGCCTGGACTTGCATTAGTCCATTATGGCTACAACTGGCCACTTGGTGCTAGAGCCTGGACTTGCATTAGTCCATTATGGCTACAACTGGCCACTTGCTGCTAGAGCCTGGACTTGCATTAGTCCATTATGGCCACAACTGGCCACTTGCTGCTAGAGCCGGGACTTGCATTAGTCCTTCATGGCTACAACTGGCCACTTGCTGCTAGAGCCTGGACTTGCATTAGTCCATTATGGCTACAACTGGCCACTTGCTGCTAGAGCCTGGACTTGCATTAGTCCATTATGGCTACAACTGGCCACTTGCTGCTAGAGCCTGGACTTGCATTAGTCCATTATGGCCACAACTGGCCACTTGCTGCTAGAGCCGGGACTTGCATTAGTCCTTCATGGCTACAACTGGCCACTTGCTGCTAGAGTCTGGACTTGCATTAGTCCCTTCATGGCTACAACTGGCCACTTGCTGCTAGAGCCTAGACTTGCATTAGTCCATTATGGCTACAACTGGCCACTTGGTGCTAGAGCCTGGACTTGCATTAGTCCATTATGGCTACAACTGGCCACTTGCTGCTAGAGCCTGGACTTGCATTAGTCCATTATGGCCACAACTGGCCACTTGCTGCTAGAGCCGGGACTTGCATTAGTCCTTCATGGCTACAACTGGCCACTTGCTGCTAGAGCCGGGACTTGCATTAGTCCATTATGGCTACAACTGGCCACTTGCTGCTAGAGCCTGGACTTGCATTAGTCCATTATGGCCACAACTGGCCACTTGCTGCTAGAGCCGGGACTTGCATTAGTCCTTCATGGCTACAACTGGCCACTTGCTGCTAGAGCCGGGACTTGCATTAGTCCATTATGGCTACAACTGGACACTTGCTGCTAGAGCCTGGACTTGCATTAGTCCATTATGGCTACAACTGGCCACTTGCTGCTAGAGCCTGGACTTGCATTAGTCCATTATGGCTACAACTGGCCACATGCTGCTAGAGCCTGGACTTGCATTAGTCCATTATGGCTACAACTGGCCACTTGCTGCTAGAGCCTGGACTTGCATTAGTCCATTATGGCTACAACTGGCCACTTGCTGCTAGAGTCTGGACTTGCATTAGTCCTTCATGGCTACAACTGGCCACTTGCTGCTAGAGCCTGGACTTGCATTAGTCCATTATGGCTACAACTGGCCACTTGCTGCTAGAGTCTGGACTTGCATTAGTCCTTCATGGCTACAACTGGCCACTTGCTGCTAGAGCCTAGACTTGCATTAGTCTTTCATGGCTACAACTGGCCACTTGGTGCTAGAGCCTGGACTTGCATTAGTCCATTATGGCTACAACTGGCCACTTGCTGCTAGAGCCTGGACTTGCATTAGTCCATTATGGCTACACCTGGCCACTTGCTGCTAGAGCCTGGACTTGCATTAGTCCATTATGGCTACAACTGGCCACTTGCTGCTAGAGCCTGGACTTGCATTAGTCCATTATGGCTACAACTGGCCACTTGCTGCTAGAGCCTGGACTTGCATTAGTCCATTATGGCTACAACTGGCTACTTTCTGCTAGAGCCGGGACTTGCATTAGTCCATTATGGCTACAACTGGCCACTTGCTGCTAGAGTCTGGACTTGATTTAGTCCATTATGGCTACAAACTGGCTACTTTCTGCTAGAGCCGGGACTTGCATTAGTCCATTATGGCTACAACTGGCCACATGCTGCTAGAGCCTGGACTTGCATTAGTCCATTATGGCTACAACTGGCTACTTTCTGCTAGAGCCGGGACTTGCATTAGTCCATTATGGCTACAACTGGCCACATGCTGCTAGAGCCTGGACTTGCATTAGTCCATTATGGCTACACCTGGCCACTTGCTGCTAGAGCCTGGACTTGCATTAGTCCATTATGGCTACAACTGGCCACTTGCTGCTAGAGCCTGGACTTGCATTAGTCCATTATGGCTACAACTGGCTACTTTCTGCTAGAGCCGGGACTTGCATTAGCCCATTATGGCTACAACTGGCCACATGCTGCTAGAGCCTGGACTTGCATTAGTCCATTATGGCTACAACTGGCTACTTTCTGCTAGAGCCGGGACTTGCATTAGTCCATTATGGCTACAACTGGCCACATGCTGCTAGAGCCTGGACTTGCATTAGTCCATTATGGCTACACCTGGCCACTTGCTGCTAGAGCCTGGACTTGCATTAGTCCATTATGGCTACAACTGGCCACTTGCTGCTAGAGCCTGGACTTGCATTAGTCCATTATGGCTACAACTGGCTACTTTCTGCTAGAGCCGGGACTTGCATTAGTCCATTATGGCTACAACTGGCCACATGCTGCTAGAGCCTGGACTTGCATTAGTCCATTATGGCTACAACTGGCTACTTTCTGCTAGAGCCGGGACTTGCATTAGTCCATTATGGCTACAACTGGCCACTTGCTGCTAGAGCCAGAACTTGCATTAGTCCATTATGGCTACAACTGGCCACTTGCTGCTAGAGCCTGGACTTGCATTAATCCATTATGGCTACAACTGGCCACTAGCTGCTAGAGCCGGGACTTGCATTAGTCCATTATGGCTGCAACTGGCCACTTGCTGCTAGAGCCTGGACTTGCATTAATCCATTGTGGCCGCAACTGGCCACTTGCTGCTAGAGCCGGGACTTGCATTAGTCCATTGTGGCTGCAACTGGCCACTTGCTGCTAGAGCCGGGACTTGCATTAGTCCATTATGGCTACAACTGGCCACTTGCTGCTAGAGCCTGGACTTGCATTAGTCCATTATGGCTACAACTGGCCACTTGCTGCTAGAGCCTAGACTTGCATTAGTCCATTATGGCTAAAACTGTCCACTTGCTGCTAGAGCCTAGACTTGCATTAGTATATTATGGCTACAACTGGCCACTTGCTGCTAGAGCCTGGACTTGCATTAGTCCATTATGGCTACAACTGGCCACTTGCTGCTAGAGTCTGGACTTGCATTAGTCCATTATGGCTACAACTGGCCACTTGCTGCTAGAGCCTGGACTTGCATTAGTCCATTATGGCTACAACTGGCCACTTGCTGCTAGAGCCTGGACTTGATTTAGTCCATTATGGCTACAACTGGCCACTTGCTGCTAGAGCCTGGACTTGCATTAGTCCATTATGGCTACAACTAGCCACTTGCTGCCTGAGCCTGGACTTGCATTAGTCCATTATGGCTACAACTGGCTACTTGCTGCCAGAGCCTGGACTTTTATAAGTCTTTTATGGAAATGACTCTACCACTTGCAGCTAAAGCCTGGACTTTGATAAGTCCTTATGGGTTCGATTGGCCACTTGCGGCTATAGACTGGATTTTCACAAGATTTCTATTGCTACATCGGGTCACTTGCAGCTAGAGCCTCGACTTGCATTAGTCCATTATGGCTACGACTGTCCACTCGCGGCTAGAGCCTGGACTTTCTTAAGCTTTCTATGGCTACGACTGTCCACTCGCGGCTAAAGCCTGGACTTTCTTAAGTTTTCTATGGCTCGACTGTCCACTTGCGGCTAGAGCCTGGACTTTCTTAAGTTTTCTATGGCTCGACTGTCCACTTGCGGCTAGAGCCTGGACTTTCTTAAGTTTTCTATGGCTTGGCTGTCCACTTGCGGTTAGAGCCTGGACTTTCTTAAGTTTTCTATGGCTTGACTGTCCACTTGCGGCTAGAGCCTGGACTTTTTTTCCTCAAAATAACTATAATAGGTACCACTCAAAAATAGAAACCTAGCTTATGTTATTAACAATGAATAATATGAACAGGTTCTTCACATATTAAAAAAAGTTTTCCATTATGGGATTCGAACCCGTTCATGGATGTCGGAAATCCTTGGCTTATACCGCCGGCCACCGACTCTTTCTTGTAAAATGTGAACGACAGCCAACTTAACTCAGTACAGGTATTGTCACCAGCGCTATATAAAGTCGAATGGTTGCTCAGTCCCTATGCAACTTTTACAAAGCAGTAGGTGGGAAAAAGAACTTAGATTTATCGTTTTCTCTTCCACTACATGATGGTGATTGATCATTGTTAGGATATCGTTGTAAGCCGGCAATGAGAGAGGAGAATCTGTATAAGACTGGTGTCTTAATAAAGGCTTTGTGTGTGTTTGTAACATATAGAGGACATACTACATGATGGTGATTGATCATCGTGAGGATATCGTTGTAAGCCGGCAATGAGAGAGGAAAATCTGTATAAGACTGGTGTCTTAATAAAGGCTTTGTGTGTGTTTGTAACATATAGAGGACATACTACATGATGGTGATTGATCATGGTGAGGATATCGTTGCAAGCCGGCAATGAGAGAGGAAAATCTGTATAAGACTGGTGTCTTAATAAAGGCTTTGTGTGTGTTTGTAACATATAGAGGACATACTACATGATGGTGATTGATCATCGTGAGGATATCGTTGTAAGCCGGTAATGAGAGAGGAAAATCTGTATAAGACTGGTGTCTTAATAAAGGCTTTGTGTGTGTTTGTAACATATAGAGGACATACTACATGATGGTGATTGATCATGGTGAGGATATCGTTGCAAGCCGGCAATGAGAGAGGAAAATCTGTATAAGACTGGTGTCTTAATAAAGGCTTTGTGTGTGTTTGTAACATATAGAGGACATACTACATGATGGTGATTGATCATTGTGAGGATATCCTTGTAATCCGGCAATGAAAGAGGAGAATCTGTATAAGACTGGTGTCTTAATAAAGGTTTTGTGTGTGTTTGTAACATGTAGAGGACATACTACATGATGGTGATTGATCATCGTGAGGATATCGTTGTAAACCGGCAATGAGAGAGGAGAATCTGTATAAGACTGGTGTCTTAATAAAGGCTTTGTGTGTGTTTGTAACATATAGAGGACATACTACATGATGGTGATTGATCATCGTGAGGATATCGTTGTAAGCCGGCAATGAGAGAGGAGAATCTGTATAAGACTGGTGTCTTAATAAAGGCTTTGTGTGTGTTTGTAACATGTAGAGGACATACTACATGATGGTGATTGATCGTTGTGAGGATATCGTTGTAAGCCGGCAATGAGAGAGGAGAATCTGTATAAGACTGGTGTCTTAATAAAGGCTTTGTGTGTGTTTGTAACATGTAGAGGACATACTACATGATGGTGATTGATCATCGTGAGGATATCGTTGTAAGCCGGCAATGAGAGAGGAGAATCTGTATAAGACTGGTGTCTTAATAAAGGCTTTGTGTGTGTTTGTAACATATAGAGGACATACTACATGATGGTGATTGATCATCGTGAGGATATCGTTGTAAGCCGGCAATGAGATAGAATAATCTGTATAAGACTGGTGTCTTAATAAAGACTCTGCGTTTGTTTGTTAAAAAGGTGAAAAATAATTATATTTTAATTAAAACCCAATTATTTAACAAACAATAAATTATAAAATTGTCGTTATCATATTTTGGTGTTTATAAATCTAAAGCATTAACTGCTTCTATAACTTACAAAACCAAATATCTATTTTACTTTAAAGATCCAAAAACGTTAAATATAAATTCAGTGTTAAAATTTCTACGAGCATTCAATGAACCTCAATGATAGCGTTTTCTCATTCAGTCTGAAGTGACAAACAAGAACAGAATAAAAGAATCAGACAAGACGACATTGTCGGAAACAAAAACAGATTGTCCCATTACTATGCTATCGGTTTCTGGGAAAGAGATGAAGCTTAATGATACATCTGCT
>CP092865.1:144836156-144878489 GCA_030710605.1 Cordylochernes scorpioides
AATGTATGGGTTTATACTTATTATGCCAGAAATAATTATTATAATGTTATTTTTTAATGAAAAAATCACATTGATAATTTTTAATAATGATATGTGTTTAAATAAAAAGGCATATATTGGATCAAAATATATTTATTTTACCAATATATCAGTTGGCTGAACTCCAACAAAAATATTTTCAACTTAATTCTATTGATGTTATATGGCGCTGAGTTTGTTGTTGACACGCTTTAAAATGTTATAATACCTTGATAAAGGTTGGCGTTCAGCCAACTGAAATATTGGTTAAATAAATGATATTTTGATCTAATATATGCTTTTTTATTTAAACATTTTATTTATGGATTTCTCTATTTTCAAAATGATATGTGTGTTATCTTTTTTAAAAACATCAGAATACATTTATTTACTTGACATGAATATTAAACCCCATTTCAATATCATTTTATCATATAAAATTCTTTTTTCATTAATATAATTTAGAAATATGATCCATTTGGTATTCTTACAAAAATTAGCTCATACTTAAATCCTCACCAAGCCTGTATTTTCTGTAAGCAATAGATTATATTTATTTGAAGCAATTAAGTATCTAACTCCACCTTTGCCGGTCGCAAGCCCGGATGAAAAAGGAGGAGGGGGAGCAGTAACAAGCTCGCTTAAAAAACCTGGGCTCAGCTGGCCCGGCTGGATAGTACCCTGTAAGGTCTCCTAATCCAGGGATACAGGATGAGCAGCGTCTGTTCTCCATGTTAGGAGCGGCTGTACATGGCGTCTGTTCCTCATGTTAGACATTTCATATTGGAGCTAAGCACTGGCCTGCTACTAAGTAGTGCTCCCAGTTTTAATGACAACGGCAGACGCATTCTACTTTACCCAGTCATGATGGTTGTCAAGTCTCAAGCTTTACAAGCTTGATACTCTAATATGATTGAGTGGAGATAAGAAAGAATATGAAGTATCTCCATAATAAATTTATATTCCAATATAATGTCTCTCTACACAGCTTTATATAAGCTTCCATCTAACGACAGGATCCAGAGGCTGGTCTTTAGGGATACAACTGTTCAAACCAATTGTTCTTTATTTGCATATATGTATGATCAAAAGCAATAAATATTATTCCATCAAATCGAACAGTTTCACAACATAAACAGCCATCATCAATTCAACCAAACAACCTATTCCAAACACGTCCTCTTCTATAAGCCGCATTTCAAATTTAATTCTCCAGAAAATTCTTCAAGGCGGTTTCAATATAATTATCTTTTTTTCCCCTCGTTATTTCAATCCTTCCGTCTGTGGGTCCCATTACATCTAATTTATGTCGGTTCTCTTTAGAAAAACAATAAATAACAAAACCTCTCTTTGTGGAAGTAAAAGAACTACCAAGAGAGGAGGTAGGTTGTTCAATAAATAATAGCCTTATTACAATCCCCATCTAACCTTGGTTTTTTATATTTTATTACATTTTTCTCTCGCAGTCTTTCTTATTTTACAGAACGTGTAACGATTTATCGTACAGCTTTGTCTATCTTGGTTTTTTGAGGTGTTTGGCTTTTCATGGGATGGTCGAGGATATGTTCTATTTGCATCTATTCGCCTGGCCTGCCAAATGCTCTACGGTACAATTCCTGTGCATTTACTGTTTCCTGATATCTCTATTTTACTTTTTTCTTAAGAAGTGTGACGTTAAAGATGAGATATTTAAAATTAAATTATATTAGACGCCGAATCTCTATGATAATTCTAGATAGTTCCAAAATCACTTTATTAGGTACCGCTCAAAAAGAGCAACCTAGCTTATGATATTTACAACAATGAATAATAAAGTGAAGGCTTATTACATATTAAAACAAATTGTTCAATTCGGGATTCAATCCCGGTTCATGGCTGTCGGGAATCGAGGGTTTTAACCACTAGTCCACCGACTTCTTTTTAGATAGTTCCAATTAATACCGTAGACTGCTCATATCCTAAATGACGATGATTTCATGATAGTCAAATAATAATATTTGCAAGTTTTTGAAAATTTTACAAAAGGTATAGGTGAATCCGCGTCTTTTTCTATTATTAACATGGAATGATAGAAGTTTTCAAACAGGCCCTTCTTTAGCTAACGAAAAGAGGCTTAAATGAAGTCAAAAACTACATTCTTGTTGCTGTTGTCGTGTCCAATGAAGAGCCTCAGATGTCTCTATACATCCCTATCACAGCAGTCGCAATGTCCTCTATCTTAGGTGTGTAAAACTGCTGCTCTGAGTCCATGCCAATTTTTTGCAAGGCTACGGCCATTGCTGGGCATGAGAATATGTGGGTAGGTGTTAGTTCACATCATGATAATTGTTGCATATCTTGTTGGTTCTTGTGCCATCTGGATGTATTGTCATTCCTTTGTATTGTTTGGTTCTGACTCTTGTTATTGTTTTTGTGATTCTTCTCTTTGTTTCGCATCACAAGTGTGGCGAAGGCTACCATCTACAAGTACCATCTTGGTCTTCAGGTGGGCAACGCCAGCCATCACATCGACCTGCCCACTCTGTGGGAAAGAACTCTCGCTGTCCACCGGTGGCGAAGTCGTTCCCGCGGTGGGCGCCACTAATGACGACTTTTATATATTATATATATATTTATTTATTTATTTATATTTATTCATATATTTATGATTATATAATCTTATTTATTCGTATTTATTCAATTTTGTAATTAACCATATATAATTCCTATATGTACGTTGTAATAAATCTGTTTCAATCTCAATCTCTTTGTTTTGCATATTTTATCTTTCCTTATCTTTTGTTTAAAACTACATTCTTAAATAGACGATAAGAACGGATGGGGTACACCACGTGGTTCTATCAAAGCTAGCAGTTCCCAGCCCATCAGTGAGATGAGAACAAGTGTTTACCCAGGTTCAATTAGCAGGTTGATTAGTGTGACGCAACATCTTAGTCACTGATTGATGTCTTTGGCCTTTACATTGAACGAATGCTAACAGATCAATTTTTCACTTTTATAACCGCTCTTACAGTATCAATTTACAGAGTAGAAGATTTGGTTAGAAGTAATACCACTATTTAACACCATTTTTAGGCCTTGGCACATGAGTGTTATTTACAGTTTTATTAGCTATAAAGAGTTAGAAATTGCTGTTATACCTTCCAAAGCTTGCTTTTGTGCTCAGTACAAAGCGACTTTTAATATTTTATAAACAATGTAGATACGGTAGAGGAATGGCCAAAAAAGGAAGAACATCCATAGGAGAGGATTAAACAGAAGAGAAATTCTATAAAAGGCAAATATTTTATTATCCAAAGTATGATAGTTATAATTATTGATAATAATCAACGATTGATGATAATGAGGGATGATGCTTGTACACAGAGTACCTTTTTCATCTATTGTCTTGATAATTCTTTATAGATATATCAAAATGAGTTTGCTGGATGTTTGAATATGCTTGATACCATTCTATTTACATACAGATTGTATAAATACATCACATCATGTAAATATATAACGTAATCATACCATGTAATGTGTGCGAAAATATGCAAACTTCACATTTTACTGACTACAAAAGGAAGTACCTTTACAGGATAATTGGCATCTTCTTTAACACTTGATACCGAGAAACTGGTACATACATTAAACGTCCAAGTAGAGAAAAATTTTACATAGAGTATTTTATAATTTCTAGCACACTCTGGTTCAAGCTGCTGGGAGGTTCACCATCGATAAGCCAAATGCCACAAATATTTCCCTTATCGCAGTGAGAGAAGAGAGAAAGGGCAGTAGAAGTTTTTTAATTTGAAAAAGAAATATTTGGTGATATATAGTCTATATATAAATATAAATAACATCACTATCAACGCCAATGGATAATAAATAATATAGACATTAG
Organism: Cordylochernes scorpioides; assembly: GCA_030710605.1. Lineage (NCBI taxonomy): Eukaryota > Metazoa > Arthropoda > Arachnida > Pseudoscorpiones > Chernetidae > Cordylochernes > Cordylochernes scorpioides. Next base: position 144,840,061 of record CP092865.1, read on the forward strand.
AATATCCTTAGAAAGGAAGACCCCAAAATTCGTATTATATCGCCAATATCCATGCAGAGGTTTACAGAATTAAAAAAAAGAACAGGAATTATAGATCATCCTGAAAATAAGTCCCCTAAACTGGTTTTATATCGTCAATATTCATACAGGCTTATAGAATAAAAAAGAACAAGGATTAGAGAATATTCCGAAAAGAAGACCCCAGAACTAGTATATATTGTCAATATCCACGCAGTTTAGAGAACAAGAAAGAACAGACATTAGAAGATACAGAACATTAGTATTATATCGTCAATGTCTACGCAGGTTTAAAGAACAAGAAAGAACAAGAAGACCCTAAACACTGGTATTATATCGTCAATGTCCACATAGGTTTAAAGAACAAGAAAGAACAAGAAGACCCCAAAACTGGTATTATATCGTCAATGTCTAACGTAGGTTTAAAGAACAAGAAAGAATAAGAAGATCCCAAAACTGGTATTATATCGTCAATGTCTAACGTAGGTTTAAAGAACAAGAAATAATAAGAAGACCCCAAAACTGGAATTATATCGTCAATGTCTAACGTAGGTTTAAAGAACAAGAAAGAATAAGAAGACCCCAAAACTGGTATTATATCGTCCATGTCCACGCAGAATTCTAAAATTAGACAGATCGTGGACACTAGAAGATATCAAAACGAGGCAGAACTCTCAGCAGCGGAAATAACAAGGTGACGACGCCATGTTACACACAAACCTCAACCTGCTAATTGGTTCAGATTGTTGCAGTACGAGTCATCTCAGTTTTATCGCCCTACTTACTGACTTACATGGGCTGGCTATATGGCACACGCTTGGCACGATTTGTTTTCAACATACACAAGAGAATATCTCTTTCTAGCTATTTATCTCATCTCTAAACAACGTACATATCTGTTATGAGCCTTACCTGCTCATTACACTCATGGACAAAACTTAAGGAAGTTGTACCTTTATAGCGTTTACATCGGGATTCAGACAATTACTCTGAAAGATAATACAGTGACCTTTATGCCGTGTCGCTCGGGCCACGAAACCACTCCTCATACCTGAAACGAATATTCTTTATTTGTCAAGCTCAAAAGCTACAGTAGCAAAATACTTTTAAGGCAACAAGACTATTCTATTCCTCAGGCTGGAACTGACTCCTTAACTTAATCCATACGTCCTATTTATAGCACAAATACGTTAAATTAAAACTATGTAAATTAAAGAAGAACAAATATGCAAAGACACAACAGAAGACATACGAGATAACCAATTGTGAACGAAAATTGTCTCTGTCTCCTTCAAAAAAAAAAACATATATATATAACCTGGCGATATCAAAGACTCTCCACTCCCTTAATATTTTTTCCACGAGTGAATATAGTCATTAAATGGCTGGTTGATGAATATAATTGAAAGAATTCAAACACATGTAACAATTGTCCTGGTATGGAATTAAACCTAATTACATATTATCATGTCCAGCAATGGCCGCAGCCTTGCAGAAAATTTACATAAACCCAGAACAGCAACGTTACACACCTAAGATAGAGAACATTGCGACTGCTGTGATAGAGATGTACGGTGACATCCGAGGCTCTTCATTGGACATGACAACAACAACTTCCAACACATTCCTCCATAGACTTTTCAACCCTTTATTCCATGAATACCTAATGCTTTTGATTACTATATATTAGCCAGTGTAAATTTGTATCCCAGATTGAGAAAATGAGTTTTACTTTGGTATATATCCGCTTATATAAAAGGCCAAAGAACGAATATAAGTCGGCAAGATGTGATTGGGTTTTTCGAATGGATTCGAATTAGATTCCAGTTTTCCAGTTGTTTCTGATTAACTAGGCGAGTCCTTCTAAAATGCTTCAAGTGTTAAAATACCATCCATTTAATATAATTGTATATAAGACAATAACTACTCATTTATACACAAGAAATATAAACATTAAGCACGAATGCTTCAAATAAAGCAAACTATCCTTACTTTCATAGAAATAATGTGACGAGCCAAGAATTTCTAATATTTCCATCGCAGTAAGGACAGTAGAAGTTTGTTTTATCTGTAAAATAAACTTTCGTGCTTAATGGATGTATAAAAAGGTGTACCTGGAGATGTGTGAGAAAAAAACACGACAACAAGTTTTCAAATATATTTCAAGAAATTTCTTTCACTTTAATGTTTCTTGTGCAGTAAATTGATAAAGATGGAATAATCCCTCGAAATATTTTGAGAAAATAGTTTTACCTTCACATATTCAGGTACGTCTTTATTATATTTATATTTTAGAATAAAAAATGGGACGTATCCTAACTGCGCTCACTTGAATATTTTATAGCGCATATGTTTCACTTAATGGTGATCTGCCATCTAACATGCTTATATGAGTGATCAGGATATACCTTTTTATTTTTAATATTAACATCTGATCTTTTTTATTCGAGAATGATTTGCTTTGAGTTATTGAGGGAATATTGAATAGAAACAGCGAAGTAGTGACTCAGTGTAGATAACTTTCAGTACGGACGTGTTAAATGCTGGATGTTTGGAAATGTTGGGAGGGAAATAAGAGTTAGCTGAGCGAAAATATTGTAGTCGACATCTCGATCTATTTTCTCTTTCAACTATTATCCAAATTAGTTGTTGATGAGAAAAACTGCAATATCTGCTCAACAATAAATTATCTTATGATGCATTAGCGCGCCATCTGTTATGAAAATGCGAAACTATTATAGACGTGTATGGTTCTTTTGAAAATGTAACAATTTTTACTGTCCTTACTGTAATAGAAAATTTAATGGGATAAATCATCTACATGAAATGATAATGGTCTTCCAAAATCATAGTAGATAAAGAACTCTTTTAAACACAAGATGTAGATACTAAATGACTTTGCGTTATTTAAATTTATCTCTTTTTTGACCAAAAAAAAAAAAGAGAAGAGACTCTATTTCTCTTGACAAAATTGATAGGGACCTCGAAATTAAACACATATATGGTCATCATTCCTTTAAGAAGGATATATTGACACTTGAAAACAACACAGGAGTGGTGAAAATTTCTGTGTTATTATTTTTTAGAGTAAATACAATTCGACAAGGTATTATGGAATTTCATTTAATTGCATGCGATTGAGAAACTTCATTTCATTTAAAAATACCAAAATTATAAAAACAATATTGGGGGCAAATAGTATCATTTCAGTCAATGTCACAATGATCGCAAACTCAACATAAGGAGAAGTTTTGATATTTAATTTCTAGGTAAAACTATTAATACAAACTGTACAATAAGAAGGATTCAGTATATGTAGATGTCAGCGAGCATAGTGTATGTTCATCCATTTAGTAGAGTAGGAGAGGCGTAGGTTACAATTCTGACTAGAAGCAAGAATACAGAGAAGGGATGTTTTCTCTTAGCTGAAAATTTCCTGATAACCATGAATTACGGACGATTTAATTTTTTTTGGGAAGAAAACAGAACTCTAGCCTATCGTATCGCTGGCTGTATTACTAAGACATTTTATAGATAATAATGAATTGGTGAAATACCGACCCGTAGAAAGAAAAGGTGCTCTTCCTCTTGAGTACCTTTTGCCTGAACCTGGAGGTTCCCAAAAGAAGACACTTTTAAATATTAGCCTTATAAATCGATTCGAAATATTGAAAATATCCCTTTTTCACGATAACAAAATTTACTTTCTTTTATTAGCAAAGATCGTATCGAAAACTTTCATACCTCACGATCCTTTGAGACTGTTGGAAATTAAAAATAAAACTATGACAAAAATATGATCATGAATACAAACCGAAGCCATGTTTTGTATAAATTATATACACCATAATTAAGAATATGTAAAAGGTGCTCCAGAGAGAGATTATATCAAAGTCTACCCTGGATTTAGGAAGACCATTACCAATAATTTTCCAAAGTTGGTGTTTTGGTGGCTTTGCCACTGCTCCAATTCTGTAAGATTCCAGTAACGTTCAATAAAAGGCGCATAGTTCAGCGTGTATTTTAAAAAGAGAGGCAGCCTTTTTGTAGATCAATAATTTACAGGCAAAAATTCCAATATATCCTATCTACAATACAGATACATACTTCTACTTGTAAGTGTTAAGGTATTATGAAGATTTTGCTATAGTCCGCAATAGCTATGTTTACCAGCGTTATATAAATAGACAAGAACAATAGACCGTCGCACGTGAGACAAGCAAATTAGAGGACATTCAAGCCGAACTGATTAACCTCTCTCTCTTTTTGTGGTTTCCATCTAACATTTTATAATTAAAATTTACCATTTTATTTTTTAAATCATGGATTACAGGTAGTGATTTGTTCGAATTTGTCAAACTCTTGTATTAGGGCATAGACACCAATCTGAATTTGAGAGTTATGATCAAAAGAGTTACCAAAATATTCATTGTTTTAATGGATTTGATAAATTTATTTTATATATTTTGTAATAATTCTATAAATTTAAAGGTAACCTACCTAGCAAAATAGACGTCATAACTAGACGCTATCTATTGACTGTCGCCGCAAACTAACGGCCTCGGGTCGTTGCGGGTGTTGTAGCTTATTCACAAATCCGAGGCCGCTTGTTTGCGGCGACGGTCAATAGATGGAGTCTAGCTTTGACGTCTATTCTCACGGTAGAGTTGACCTTTGTCTCTATAGATCAATATCCTCCCGGCAACATATGCATCTTTGTAAAAATTATTTGTGGAAATTTGTTTCTTATGTTGTATATTTTATCAATTACTAGCGGATGTACCCGGCTTCGCCCGGGTTTTACCCGAGTAAAGGTTTGTCTAACGAATCTCTCGATAAAGTGAACATTTATTCCCGGTCCCTTGAAAAATACTCGATAAGTTTAAAAAAATCAATATTAATTGGTTCCCTCGGTAATTGGAAGTTAAAGGAATAGTATCTTGCCTTGGAATTGCATCATTATTCTTGTCTCAAATAAATTGCCGTGTCATCCTGAATTTTGTCTTTCCTAATTTTCTACATTACAATATCATCGTATCATCATGATAATATTTAGAGCAGCTTGTTGAACTATAACAGATAAATTAGAATATTTATCTTGATTATATTTAGGCGAAAAGTTATTTCAAAAATTTTATTTGCTAGAAACCTTCCCAGTACTATACTAAATAACTTCCCAAAGTTTCATGGCGTTCCAATGAGTGGTTTGGTCAGGCATAAAGGACAGACACACACATACATTCATTTATATATATATAGATAGATTATCTCTACATAACTTATTATAATACAATATAATGCGGCTTATGATTGTAAAACGACGTTTAACACATTTTACCGCAAATATTTCTTTTGAACGAAAAATTGTAAACTATTTTAAGAAGAAATAACGACTATTTCTTCTATCCTTATGGATGAAGTATGAAAGGATGAATTGTGAAGAGTAATGATGAACGGAAAAATAAAAGTGTCCAGGGATGGGAATCGAACCCACAGTGTTCCGCTTACCGGACAGATGTCATGTCCACTAGGCTACCCTGGAAATATTTTTCCGCTTGTAAATATTATATAAAGTTAATTTATAATACAATATAATGCGGTTTATTGTAATGATAATAGTCGATAATATTATAACATTTGATTTATTCATCACTGAATTATTTATTTTTAATAATCTGTTGCTCTTGATGATGATTCAGAAATATCTAGAATTCTTCTTTGCTTTTGTAAATTAATGTGATGATCATTTTTCGGATTTTGATCTTTATTTTAATAAATACTCATAAAAAGTCGATGGACGAGTGGGTAACACCCTCGATTCCCGACAGCCATGAACCGGGATTTGATCCCCCGTTAACCTTTTGTTTAATAGGTGAATAACCTTCACATATTATTCATTGTTACAATTATCATAAACTAGGTTGCTATTTTTGACCGGTACCTAATAAAGTGATTTTGAAACTCATAAATAAAATATTTTATCTTATCGATAAGTTTTACTTGTCTAATTAATTACTTTACAATCTGGTGGAGATGCTGGGTAGATTATGGAAGACAAACGGAAGATCGCCAAGAATACCTTAAGGCCATGAATTGCCTGTGCCTCAAATACATTTCTGTGTCATCCTGAAGTTTATCTTTTCGATTTCCTATGTTACAATATGTATTATGAGAAACACATTGCAAAAAATAATTATCAAAATAATTATCAATATAGATGTCAATGTAATTTATAATTTTATGTATTTGTTGATAGGATAGGTAAAGGATAGGGGGGGATATGTATTTCTCGTATATTATTTTATAGTTTCATCTAATATCAATTCATTAAATCCAATTTATATCAAATTATAGAGACAGATAACAATTTAAATACAAAACTACAAATAGTAAAAATGATTATATTAATATATCTCTATATATATAAAAATGAATGTTTGTATGTTTGTCTGTCTGTATGTCCGGTATACAAATTCGCAGTAGTTCACTAATTCAAACCAAAATTTCCATACATAGGTAAAAGAATGCGGAAAAGACGATAGGCTATTTTAAAAAATATATAAATCAATTATTAAAACTATATATTTTTAGTCAGAAAATGATGATGACGATATTGCTGTATCATGTTTGATTATCAGATACAAAATTATATCGGGAAAAATTCTAAAAAGCAGAGACCACGGGTGAAACCAGTTCATTATTTTGTATGCAGGAACAAAATTCTAACAGAAAAACATTCATTCGAGCAGAAAACAGAAGCCAGATCATCTTTCTATAAAAATATCGCTTCTCAGACACAAAGTTTGGAGCGGGACGTTTCACAAGAGTGACATCCACGGCGCCAATTTATAATTGTAACGAATAGTATTTGAATAGGGTACATTTAATAGGGTAAAACCCGGGCGTTGCCCGGGTCATTCGGCTAGTATTCAATATATACTACTTCTTCAAATTGAAGACACTTCGGCCAGTAAATCTATTTTATTGTCTCGACGTTTCGACAAAAAAATAATCTTTAACGCTTTGCCAAATGTTTTAGTTTTGTTCGCTCCTGACGAGGACAACATATTTTTGTCGAGACAATAAAGTAGATTTACTGGCCGAAGTGTCTTTAATTTAAAGAAATATGAATGCCGGCCAGGCAGCCTCTATCTTTACAATAGATACTATTATTTCGACACAGTATGATGCTGTGTATTAGAAAATGGTCTTACAATAGTTCTTTATAGAATGTGGGTGGGAACACGCCGCCTTACATTAGGCTTCTCCTCCGTTCACTCTGTAGTTACTGAAGCCTGCTTTACAGGCAATACAAGTTTCATAGGGGTAAAACTACGATATTTTGGAAGAAATAGGAAACCTTCATTATTAGTAAAATAGTATCAATATGATAGAAACTGAAATAATGAAAATTCAACTTTTATTCCACCTCTAAATCAAATTTTAAGTAAGATAAAAAGCCAACCTGTATACCATGGTTTGGGGCTATGACCCTCATTGGTATAGGGGCGGTTTAGATTTCATGGCATTCTACAAAATAATCTATGAAATCGGTCGAATTTATCAAAAGCTGTGTAAGCTGGTGAGATGCCAGGGGCAAATTTTCAGACCAGGATACAATATGAAGTTTGAAGGAGAATGGTATTCATGTATCAGAAAATAGAGTTGTGGTAAATTCTTTATCACCAACAGAACGAACCAAACTGAGATGAAAAAAAAAAATATTTTGATGCATTTTAAAAAATAGAGGTGTCTTTTTTTACATGAATATTGTTTTTTAATACAATTTCCATCTATCGATAAAATCTGTAACAAATATATTTACTGGCAATGTGCTGAATTCAATAACTTCTATAATTGCAGTAAGGTCTGTAGAGATAATATTTGATGATATTATTGAAAAAAAAAAACACATTGCCAGTAAATTTATTCGTTACAAATTTTATGAATATTGATACTTTCCTCAACTTTAAGTTGTTAGATAAAAATTTTAGCATCGTTTATTTAGTTTACCCAGTATCCTTGAATGTACAGAAGTTGCCAACTATCCGTAGCTTCCCTTGGTCACAAAACAGAAATCCATATGACACATGAATATTTTTACACTTGGCCTCAATAATCACATAATCATAATTTTTATTAAATAAAATAATCCCTTGATTCAATATTGAGTAAAATATATCAAGCCTCGAGGGAAAAGTATCTTTTCTTTTTTTTTCTTTCGGGAACGAATGCCCTTCTACAGGATAAAACATGGCATAATTCTTCGTCAATAGAAAACGAGTTAAATATAATCGGATTCTATTTTACATAATTTTAAAAATTTCAGTAAATATAATTTTTTTCATATTAACTATTATACAAATGGTGACAAAATATTTAAAATATTTTAAATATAGATACTTTTCCTTGGAGGCCTAATATATTTTACTCATCATTTTTATTATAGATTTTTTTTTCTACGCTCACCTTCAGTAAAATATATAAATTGGCGGCTACAAAGATACTTTCTGTTATTTATTGTAGTATCATTTGAAGGACAAGACAATGAATAAAGTTATAATATGATTTTTAGAATATATATACATACGTATCAAAATAGGCACCTATCCTTTTAAAAGTGCATTATAAGAAAACATTTTGTTTATTACCAGAGTACAGATGCTAAAAGCGGTGATAAAAAATATGTTGCAAAACCAGTTTGGGAAATTTCAGTCAAAATCCAACCATTATGTTCAGCACCGAGGTAATAGAATATATGCATTGTTTTAATCCCATTTAAAGGAAGAGATGCCTCTTCTGGGTCATGAATACCATCCTCACGCAACTTTATATTATATATAAAAAGTATAAACAGTTAAACCTGTCTATAGCGCTCCCTCTTGGGACTCACCAAAATAGGGTGCTATAGACAGGTTACTTTTAATGTAAATCGTATCGTACTACGTATTTGAAATCGGGCGCTATAGAGAGGGAGGCGCTATTTAGAGGGGGGCGCTATAGACAGGTTTAACTGTATATGTATAAAGAAAAACAGTAAAAAAGTAATTTGTCCTGGAATCACGTTGATAATTTGATAAAAATATATCTTTTGATCGTGTAACTAAAAGCTTCTAATGGCTTGCGTCTTCTGTTGGAATAAATATCAAGTATTCGTTGACTTTTAATTATTCCAGAATTTAGCCAAATAAATTCCGACAGATAACGCAAGCCACCAGGAACATTCAGTTAATGATCAGAAAATTCCTTTTATTATATACTAGCCGAATGACCCGGGCAAAGCCCAGGTCTTACCCGATTAAATGTTTTTATTCAAATACTATTCGTTACAATAATAAATTGGCGCCGTGGATGTCATTCTTGTGAAGCGTCCCGCTCCAAACCTTGATAGAGGGCTGTTCGTGAGCTAAGTAGAATAATTCGAATAAATAGTTTTAATATTTAATTTATATATAATTTAAAATAGCCTATCGTTTTCCTCGTATTTTTTTTTACCTATGTAAAAAAAACACCCAGGCTAAGTTTCGAACCAAGGTTGTGGAAATACTAAGACGTACGCCTACAATTAAGCTACGCTTGGCATCATAAATATTCGCATGTAAAGCTATTTCAGGCCTTACATATTTCTAACGACCTTTTTGAAATAGGTTTTTGAAACATGGAAATTATAATACTTCAAATAAATAGAAATAGAATGAACACAAATAAAACATACCAAATATTTCGAATTAGAGCAGTTATTTTAAACGGCGAATTAGATCAGTTATATCTAAAAATGAAAATGTATAAATCTTCAAATCGAGCGAGCGTCTATAAATATTTCGGTTTAGATCAAGTATTCTAAACGTATGTGTTATTAAGCGAACTATTATTAATAAAATATTGAGAAGATTTTATTTATTTATTTCATCTCAATTTGCCGGTGTTACATTTGAGTACAGCTTGCGAGTCACCTTGTCCAGATTATTTACACATGGCGAGTTGTAATGCTGGAGTGGCCCCCCGAACCTTACAGGAGGGCAGTTGTTGGGTGTTTGGCTGTCAGCTAGCCATTGGGTCCAGGTCGTCGGATTCGGTGGCTGAGGTCACCTTGATTTTGAACAATTTCTTGTATAGTTGGATTTGATGATTTTTGAAATTGCGAGAATAGTCTTGTCGCAGAGTCTTGATAAATCTCTTCTATATTAGGCTGGTTGAGATCTTCTTTGAGAATTTTGTTTGAAAGATTGAATGAGGCTTTGAGAAGATTTAGATTTTAAACGTATTTATAACCTTTTAGTACTTGATAGAGGGCGCTGTTCGTGAGCTAGAATAATTTGAATATATAGTTTTAAAAATTGATTTATATATTTTTTAAAATAGCCTATCGTCTTCCCCGTAAATTTTTACCAATGTATGGAAATTTTGGTTTGAATTAGTGAACTACTGCGAATTTGTATACCGGACATACAAACAAACAAACATACAAACATTGATTTATATATATATATAGAAGATATAAGAATACAGTTAAACGTGTCTATAGCACCTCCCCCCCCCCCCTCCCCGAATAGCACCTTCCTCTCTATAGCGCCCGATTTTAAATACGTAATACGATGAGATTTACATTAAAAGTGACCTGTCTATAGCACCCCCTCTCTATAGCACCCTATTTCGGTGAGTCCCAAGAGGGGGCGCTATAGACAGGTTTAACTGTATGTAGAAATATATGTGTGATAAAGATTCTTCCCTGCTTTTACATATTGACACAATCAATAAAGATTCAAGGGTTTCTTTTCTCATTTCTTCATTTCTCTTTTCAGGTACTACGGACTTTTCAACGACATGAAAAGAAAGATTTTATAAAAATCAAAATGTTGTATAAAAAAAATGTTTAATGAATTATTTTTTTAAATTTTATCGAGTAGAGAAAAAGAAACTATTTGGAGAACCTTTTTGTATTTACAATAAAAATACTTCTTGCTTTCCTTTCTACGTTGAATAATTCGCAGTTTCATATACCTATTAACGTGACAGATCAAATATTTACAAGTTTTTCTATGATTCATTGGCCGAGAGAGAGAGAGAGAGAGAGCCTTGTCTATTTGTATTACTTGTTCTCGAGTTTGGATAAAAATGAAAATATTGCTAAAAAAGAAAAAGATCACTAGAAGATACACATACGCTGTGTCTTGCGTAAATTTTACTTTCTAACTTTGTTTTTACGTATTTATACTTTCTACTATCGAATTTTCAGTTACCTGGGCTCCGGGATAAGTCTATTTGAGACTAAATGTCCCAATAAAAGGTTTTGTTGTTGAATTTGTTGTACGATCTATATACGATAGCTTCAGTGACATAACACTATCTTCAGGTATATGTGGCATCTCATAATTTTGTCATGCATTGTATTAATTCTATCTTTTAGACACTTTTAGGACACTTTTATTTTTCCGTTCATCATTACTCTTCACAATTCATCCTTTCATACTTCATCCCTAAGTTTGGAAATGATCGTTATTTCCCCTTGAAATAAATTTTGATTTTTCGTTCAAAAGAAACACATGCGGGATAATTTTCAAATGTCGTTTTACAATCACAAGCCGCATTATATTGTATTATAATATACTATCTTTGTTGACAGTGTCCATCAACATAAAATATATTTTAAAAATATATCCAAAATTGGCCTTTCCTGACCGCTCAAATGAAAATTTAAGCATAATAAAGGTTTATTCAGGTTTATTCCATAGAATCGGCCAACCTTTTTATTGATAAATTGAGAAAGGCCAACCACACATATACATTTCAAGCTGTTGACCCTCCTAGTTAACACCAAATCTCTAAGCAAATACACCTATTCCCCGATTTACACGGTACTTGTTTTACACGTTTTCGCTTTTACACGGTTTTGCAATTTTGTTTTTGTTTTTATCGCACTATACTGAATTCTACTGTGATTGAACACATGTACTGTGTACACATCTCACGAGGAATCCCGAGCTTATGTGCTGACTTGCTGCACACGCACACTGTGTCTGTATTTCTAATTAAAAAATAATAATTTTCGATTTACACGTTTTTCTCAGGAACGTATCTACCGTGTAAATCTGGGGATAGGTGTACGCTTAAACGTGTATAAGAAGGGGAAAAAGAGGTAAGAAAAATACAAGAATAAGAAGATTATTCAACTTAAAGAATGTGACTACAAAAGAGAAGATTCTATGTCAGATATTCAAGGTTTTCAGTAGGTATGGCAGGGCTATGAGGTTATTCACATGGACGGACGTCTGACACCCGAAGCGGCGGCATCTGACCAAGAGCATTGTACCCGAGATGACATTTTTCACGTTGGTGACAGGCACCTGGCCATCAGACTACAATACCTCGTCTGCTCAGATTTACGGTGGCCCAGGATAGAGTTACGTCGGGTAGATTTACCTCGTCATTCTGAACCACACGCTGCCGTGGGACCATTAACTTCAAACCATTTCTTTGCTTATGTCGGTCAAAATAAAAAAGATACCTATTGATAATTTTTATTAAAAGTTTTTTTCAATAAATATATTTTCCCAAGTTTCTTTATCTACACATCCCTCACCAGCCGGGATGTTCGGACGCCAGTTCCTATCTCTGATCCAAAAAACTTTATGCCAAGATATTCTCTTGATAGGAAGAGCTATAAACCTCCTTCCGCCTATCTCTGATAAGTCGCTAACAGATTTATGTAGGATTTGTAATAGGTTCCCACACATCTATAAACTACAATCAGAGAGAGGCTTGCAACCTAGATGGGGTTTGTACCTTAAATTGTCGTTTACGGCATTTCAGAATCCGGTAGGAAACTTGCTGGTTTGAACATATTTGTGAAAATTTACTTCAACGCCTTCTCAATTCATGAACTATTAAAACTTCATCAGTAAATACAAGTTCTCAAAAGGTGTTCTTGAAATGCGTTAAATTTTGAACTACTTCTGCATGTGTAGGCATGTGGTGTACTCACTTTATAAGCAGTGGTGTGTAAAGCATTTACCTGTTTTATATATTATAAATATAATAATCAATTTAGCGACATCTATTGCTCAAAATTATAGGTAATTTTTAAGCTAATTTAAAAATATATATAATCAAAGCTATTTCTACAGAACTTATACAGTGATGAATAAAAAATTGAATATGAGAGAAGGAATGGCTCAGCAGTGTGATGAAGTCTTCTAACACTTTCGACAGTTTTACATACCAGTCTATTTCAATTTAAATATTGTTTTAACTACTCTGTTTATATATACGGAACTTGAGAAATTCTGAGCATAACCCGGACTCCTGGAGCGTAAGAAAGTCGCTAACTATCCGGTTTTAGAGGAATTCTTAGCGGTGATTATATATCCGAGATGACAGAGAAGATCAATGTGAAAAAAATTAACATTTCTGGACGCATGTTATGCACGGCGAATATAGTGATAGATCGTATTCCATCTCGTTCAACGATGTTCGATAGGTTCCAGTAGGACGTTCAATCAGAACATATCGTCAAAATCGATTGACTTTCAATATAAAGTAAATCAGAGTAAATCAGGCGGCGTTTTATTCATTGTATAAGTTCTCCTGTAGAAGGACAGAGATGGCTGAAAGCTTGAGATACGGTTTTAAAGTAAAAATAAACTCATCTCCGGAAACCTTTTTTAATTGTTTAATAAATCAAAGATAGTCAAACAGAAGCCCTTATCAACACAATTATAACAAATCAGCTTATATATTTTGGTTATCAACATAGAAATTGTATTTATTATTAAGTTGTTAACGTGATAATCCTGTCGAAGGATTAACAAGTCCGAAAGCTTGAAAATAAAAAGATGCACAAGAAACTTAACCCTGGAAGCTAAATTTATTTTATAATATACAGGATTGTTTTTCACATTTTCTTTCCTCTTTAACAATCTAATTGAAAGATGAGGACATAGTCAAAGAAAAACAATTACAGGAAAACATCAGCGATATTCTCTTAAACTATTGCAGTTAACTAACAATAGAAAAAAAAATATAAATAGAAAATCATAGGAATTAACATTTCTTGATCCATCTCATTTAATAGTCACATAAAATTATTCTTTCATCCTGGTATAGACTGTTCCTTTGTAAATACACTCATGGACAAAAATTAAGGAAGTTGTACCTTTTAGCATGTATATCGGGATTCAGATAATAATTCTGAAAGATACTCATGGACAAAACTTAAGAAAGTTGTACCTTTTAGTATGTACATCGGGATTCAGACAATAACTCTGAAAGATAGTTGATATAAAGTGACCTTTATTGAAGACACGCGAGATAACCAAGTGTAAACAAAATTGCCTCTGTCTCATTCAAAATACAGAAAACCGGCAATATTAAAGACTTTCCACATTCTTAAGTTTTGTCCATGAGTGTATATATTTATATATAGTAAATTTACCTCTTCACATCATATAAACATATCACTTTGTTCCTCTATTAATGATATGATGCTTATTTGATAGTATCATCCCTATAGGATAAGCGGGGTTCTATTTGTCATCCGTCCACATACCAATATTTGAAAAATAATCAAATTCATTTGAAAGCATATATTCAAGCTACTGATTCCTTGGAATAAAAAAAAATGTGTCCAACATTGTCTTTACATTCTGCGATGCGTATAGATTCTTAGAGATTCTCTTGTAATCCCTTCAATAGTTTTATTTGAAATATTCATTAAAACGTAAAACTCCGCCTTTGCCGGTCCAAAGCCCGTATGAAAAAGGAGGAGAGGGAGCAATAACAAGCTCGGTAAAATACCTGAGCTCAGCTGGCCCGGCTGATAGTACCCTGTAAGGTCTCCTAATCCAGGGATACAGGATGAGCAGTGTTTGTACTCCATGTTAGGAGCGGCTGTACATGGCGTCTGTTCCTCATGTCAGAGGTGGTCATTTATTTTGGAGTTAAGTCGGCCTACCACCGAGTAGTGCTCCCAGTCTTAATGACAAAGGCAGACGCATTCTACTTCACCCAGTCATGATGGTTGTTAAGTCTCAAGCTCTACAAGCATGATACCCTAATATGATGGAGTGGAGATAATAAAGAAGAAGATTAAAAAGTAAAATTTTACTCTAAAAATCCAAATTATAACACTATACCCTGATAGATATACCACTATATACATGTACCTTTAATAACATTTTCATTGTGATTTTGAAATAGGATTTTTACTTCTTAAATATATACATGGAATGGTCGATGGATAGTCTAGACCATCGGTATTTGATAGCTACGACCCGTGATCGAATCCCGCATTGACTATCTTTTTCTAAAGAAGAAATTGCTTCAATAGCTCCATATTTTACAGAAGTTCAACCCCACTAGTGAGTGCAAGTAACCAAACTGGGCCATGGCACATAAGTGCAAAATTCCAATTACTTCCAACATGTGTTTTCATGTGATACACTTACATTAAAAATAATAGCTAACTACTCACCATGATAACATGGCTTGTACTATGTATAGTTGGGATAAGACAAAAACTATACTGGGTAAAAAATTGAATACCCAATAAACAATTTACCAATTATAAAAGAGTAAAACATCTTTAGTATGCATCTAAAAGTATTATAATATCCATTTATCAAAATGACA
The DNA here is from genome assembly GCA_030710605.1 of Cordylochernes scorpioides. NCBI lineage: Eukaryota > Metazoa > Arthropoda > Arachnida > Pseudoscorpiones > Chernetidae > Cordylochernes > Cordylochernes scorpioides. The sequence goes on from CP092865.1 coordinate 144,855,706, forward strand.
AATATATTCTTACAATGAGTATCTTTTTTATTTAAAAAACGCTAGCTTTCAAGCGTTAATCACTCTTCAACGGGCTTACTATAATATCGACTTTATCCCACCAGAAATATTTACAAAACCAGACGCGCGCAGCGTGAATATTTATAGCTGAAATTTTTATAACTGAAAATTTTAAATTGGTTTGTAATTTAACTATTTTATGGAATATGTCTATTTTAATTTTTAGGGCATCCAGAACCTATAAAATTGATCTAATGATTTATTCTAAGATGTCTAAGGTATTGTGATGGTAAATATATTTTTCTGTTTATGCTGTAATATTCACTGGAAACGAGAGATTCTAAGAGCAACCGCTGAAATTTGTTCTTAATGTTTTTGTATTATCCATTTATGATGATAAGGACGTTAACATATTGGCATGAAACGGCTCTATTAAAAACGACTAAAATATCTTATCTCTAATTGCTTATCTTGGAGGCACATTGCGATATTCAAATTTTATAAAAATTTGATTATTTTAGGACTAAATAAGTTTTAGATTTATAATTTATATTAGGATGGGTTTATGAATGCTTCTCGTTCACTTTTGAAGGTTACATTGAACCAGGAAAAGTTTTAAAATAGTTTACCATGTTTATTGCTGCCTCCCTATCTTGAAAAAAACTTAGAAAATTTTGTGAAAAATAGAACAAAAGTGAATTTGTACTTGGATCAGGAAGATAAATTAAGAAAAAAAAAGCATTTCCTGATCGTGCAACTGAAAGTTGCTGATGGCTTGCGCCATCTATCGGAATAAATATCAAGTAATCGTTGATTTTTAATTATTCCAGAATTGGCCAAATACCGTTTCTTGATTAATCAAGAAAGCCATCAGCAACTTTCAGTTGCACGATCAGAAAATGCCTTTTTTCTTAATTATAAAATATTGTTCATGGATTTATAAAGCATGGACAGTCACCGACTTTGTAAAAATCTTCTCACAAATGTTATTATGATTGATATGCTTGTATATGACTTTTGATATGTGATTCAACTTTCTCCAAGGTTTTATTCAAACGGCTTATCAACAGCTTAATTCTCTATCTTAGCAACAATGGGAAAAATCTTTCTCAGAAGAAACATAAATGTCCATATATCAGAATTTTCAAGTAAAACCTTCATAAGAAAATATAGCTATAAGTGCCTCGTTTCAAGATCTACTTTAATTGCCTCCAATCTCAAATGTTCATGAAAAAAGTCAACATATTCAATACATGATCATCTTCATATTGTTAAAAAAGAAGTTGAAAGAAAAATTATATTTCGAATACCAATCTAAAAGTTGCACAATATCTCGAATATTTTAAACTTTTCAAAATTTTCTCGACCATTACCTGAAGCCAATAAGTAAATTGCAGTTTTTTCCGCTTCTATATACTGAAATGGTAGATCAAATAATGATGCACGCATACGCTGAAATGAAATAACAACGAATGTCTCATGAATTATGACAAAAATGGCAAGATTTGAAAGACAATATAAACATCAAATGTTTCTATCGATATTCTACGATCAAATGTGAAGCTCAGAGAGTCATGTTTAAAATTTGAAGTCTCATATTATTGCTGAGAAGGAATACAACATGTTCTAATAGAGAAGAGACTTCTGCAGTAACATTGGTGGCGTGCAGCACCTTGGTACTTTGATAGTGCATTGCGGTTTGTCGGTTTGCTACATCCATTTAAGGATCAAAAATCATACTATGATTAGTAGCCCGTAAAACCATATTATCTCTTCTGTAGTATCTCAAATGGATTTCTACTTGGAGAATGTTCCAAACGGCTAATTCTATTATAATTCAATGAATCTACCCCTTTCCTTTGTATTTATCGAATTCTTTTCAATAATTTTTCGATAATCCTTTTCAGAAAAGAAAACAAAATTAGAAAGATAAGCTAAAAAATCCGCTATTACAATTACAATTATTTTATTTCCAAAGCGCTATATCCCGCAAGGGATACTTGCGCCAAACAAGGAGAAAAGTTTATTTACATAAGTTATTTACATTATTCAACGCATGAAAATATTAAAGATCCAGATTTTGTAGAAAGTTTAGAATGTATTTACAAAATGAATTGAACTTTAAATATGATTTTTTTAAAATCGGAAATCAAATCGTTAAGTTCACAAACAACTTGTTCATTCTTCATTCTATAATCTTGAAATATGAATCATGATGAAGATTGTATTCTTCTACTTCTTCATCCTACCCAGTATATAAACCAAATTTCTACCATCATTATATCTATCAACCAAACTGTTTAAGCAAGAAGATCAAGTTCTGCCGTTTAGACCATTGAGGTTAGAATCTCCGCTACCCTTGGTCTATTTCAGGTACACCTTTATATACATCTTGCTTCTTATTATTTATATGTTTTAGTCATAGATTCTCGCCTATCATACGATATTGTAATGTAAAGAAATAGGAAAGGCAAATTTCAGGATGACACGACAATTTATTTATAGCAAGCATAAACTAAAATTATAAAATACAAAATAAGCAATGAGGGAGATTGAGTAGCAAAAATTAAATATCAAAATTAATAATTTGTTCATAAAATAAATATTTCGTGCTACAATATATCCCTTTAGAATTTCTTTTACACGATGTCAATTGGTTATGGCAGAAAAGTCTCAAACCTCTAACTTTCCGAAATGGTCCTACCTTTTGTTATAAAGTTAATTCTGATCAAATTGAAAATCAGTTTTTCTATATAAATTATCATTCAATTTTCTTTTAAATTCTTACCATTTTAGCTATGAATATATATGCTGTGCTCGTATTTTTTAAATACTTCTTGTAAGAAATAGTAGATGTTTTTAACTAAGGTTGTTAAAGAGCGATTATCACTTGAAAGATAGCATTGTAAAATAAAAATTAAAAATCATTTTGATAATTCTTTGTAGATTTCAAACGGCTTTCACACACACAAATTAGACCTTGAATCATACTAATATGTTATGTTTATGGTTATCCAGGAATATTTTGAAACTGAAAATGCATTAGTCATTACACTTTCTCAGATAACAGCCATTCATCATACACGATTCTCACAACTGCCACATACTCTGAACAATGACTTATAAGATTTTCTTTGGATAATTTGTAGTAAAAATTTCTTCAATATTTGAGTATCGCTCCATCATGCTATTGTTAATTCTATTACATTGCGCAAGTAATTGTTCTTTTGACATCTCTGAACCACTATATGAACAACATTTGTAGAAATTTTAGCTAATTTTCCAATCTAGCTTCTACATTTTTAATCCTACATGCCAGTTAATCCCAAAGTGTCCATCTTTTGTTAATCTCATGTAACAGTTACAGTAGAAACACACTATCTACCAGTACTAGGTATTTTACATATACATGCTAAAAGGTACAACTTCCTCAAGTTTTGTCCTTGAGTGTACATGTTAGATACCGCCAAAAATCATTTGATTTTCTTAATAAATGTACATATTATATATATACACATTGTATATATTATGATGCATTAGCGCGCCTTCTCTTATAAAATTCGAAACTATTATAGACGCGTATTATATTATTTTTTTTATTTAACAATTTCTACTGCCCTTACTGCAATGCAAAAATTAATGGGAGGGCCTGGCTCATCAGTGGTGAACCCTCCTAGCGGTTTCGCCTGTTTACTCTACCATACCGCTGTTATATTGCATTTTTCTAAAATACCCATTCCAAGAGTCTAGTATCAGTATCACTATAAAAGGAAAACCGAAAAATGCAATAGCGGTAGATTAAACTGGCTAAACCTCTGGGAGGGTTCACCACTGATGAGTTAGGCCCTCCCATTAATTTTTTAATGGCAGTAAAGGCAGTAGAAGTTGTTTTATTTTTAAAAAAAGAATCATATACGTCTATAATAGTTTCGAAATTTAATGAATGTATTGAGGAAATTAAATCCTTCCTGAATGTTTGCCGAAATAAATGAAAATATTGTGAAATACGACTCGTATCTCTTAAAATGATTTGTTTATATGCAATATAGGTAAAAAATCGCTCCTCAACTCAATTATTCAAAATACGGTAAATGTAAGTGGACATAGAGATGTGGAGAATGCCATTTGTGAATTAAGGGAAGAAGAATAAAGAAGCGACGGCCCAAACAAGGTAATTTTTCTCAGAATCCGCGAACAATAGTGTGATATCCTGGACTGGTTTTTGTCTCGCGTCTTAACGGGATAATGATAGAGTGACTTCGGGGAACCTGGAACATTTTTTTTCATGGAGTTGGGGGCGAAGGGTTCAGTGAGAAAGACGAGTCTTTATTTTGGGGAGTCATATTATCCCAGGAATGTTTATTCTGGCTGAGACAAATAGCTGCTGGCATTGCCCTTCTTGTGGGCGTTACACTTCTCTTTGTCTTATAATTTCTTCATCGAATGGACAAAAAACCTTCCAATAACCCCCTCGATATGTCCTCAGTACTTTAGTATGTATGTGTGAACATCTTCCATACCTTTAATACTTATATTTACAATACAATATAATGTAGAAACGACATTTGACAATTATCCCGCAAATGTTTCTTTTGAACGAAAAATCGAAATAGGGTTCTGTGGGTTCGATTCCCATCCTGGACACTTTTATTTTCCGTTTATCATTACTCTTCACAATTCATCCTTTCATACTTCATCCCTAAGGTTAGAAATAATCGTTATTTCTCCCCTTAAAATAAATTTCGATTTTTCGTTCAAAAGAAACATTTGCGGAATGATTGTCAAATGTCGTTTCTACACTTATATTTACAAACAAATTAGGCATATCGTGACCATTAACATGAGTGTTTTTATAGTAGAACAGAAATCAACTAAACGTTTATTTAGCCTGTTCCCTGATATTTGGCCAACACATTTTCTTTATAAATCAAGAAAAGTCAACCACGAACGCGTTTCGGGCTGTTGACCCTTGTCAGGGTGATACAAACTGTGCCTCTGCGACCAAAAATCTTTTGTTCCCAGAGGCTTCCTAATAAATAAATTTTAAAAAAAGTTATTTAAGGTCAAACTTGTATAAATACGCTAAACATGTGAAAAAATCATTAAAAAAAAAATAAAGGTTAGATGTTGATATTAAAAACAAATTAGGCATATCCTGACCACTAACATGATCGTTTTATAATTACATATTCAAACTATTTTTGATGCAATATAAAGTAATACAATACTACATAATGTCTTTAATATAATGATAAAATACTGGAATGGCCTTGTTCAGTAGTGGTGAACCCTCTCAGCGGTTTCGTCAGTTTAATCTATCATACCGCTGTCATTTATATTGGACTGTTTTGATTATATGGCGATACTGAAACTGAAGAATAGGTTGAATTTCTTATAAAAGATGACGTTATTAGGCATCATGTTAGAATAATGTTTGAAATTAGCTGCTTCCTCGTATGGGTTATGAACCCTACAGTACTGTCAATTGCCTTGGGTTGTTTTGATTTTATACCAATACTGAAACTGAAAATAAAAATAGGCATCACGTTAAAATTATGTTTGAAAGGCCTTATAATAAGCTTTAACTGCTTCCTCGTATGGATAATAAACCCTTACAGTATTGTCAATTGCTTTGGGTTGTTTTGCTTTTATACCAATACTGAAACTGAAAATAAATAGGCATCACGTTAAAATTATGTTTAAAAAGCCTTAACTGCTTCCTCGTATGGATTATAAACCCTACAGTACTGTCAATTGCATTAGGTTGTTTTGATTATATACCAATACTGAGACTGAAAAATATAACGTTGTTCCAAAGGTTCGTAAACATATTATGATTTATATTTTGCAAGTGTTCACGAACTTTTGGGACAACCTTGGTAACATTGGTGCCCTTGGTAAAATTTTAAAATAATTCTTATAGAAGAATGATTTAATCTCTGATGTTCTATATCAAGGGTGGTCAATCAGCAGGTGAGTAAAGTTTGAATTTATTATAACAGATGGGGGATTAGCATAATGTTGAAATTATGTTTTAAAAAAAACTTTTAAAAAGCTTAAACTGCTTCCTTATGTATGGGGTTATAAAACCTTCAGTACTCTCATTACGTTATAGATAACTTTCAAGTGTTTATCAAAATTGTCTATATTTTTCAGGTATTTTTATCAAACTTATGACAAGCTTTAATTGTCTCATCGTATGGGTGTTAAACATTTCAGCATATTTATCCAATCATGGACCACCTCTATCAGCCATATGGTGCGATTTATAGACTTTACAACACTTAAAATTACTTGTGTGGATACCTTTCAATGCTCCATCCATTAAAAGTTCCAAGACTTCGATGGAATCCTTGGCAGAAGCACGTCAGATCCATGTCAGTATCTACAATAATTGCTAGCTGTGGGTCACAGCTCTCATAGGGAAGGTGCTATGTAGCAAGGTATTTTTTCTTTTCACAAAAAGCGCGAAATAATAAGGCGAGAGGTTTCTTTCAAAGTGTTTTGTTAATTATTTTGCAGAGATTTCGAGAATTACTGCCCTTCCACAGGAGAAAATTAGAAAACGTATAAGAAGATGAATTGTATATATACATATCTGTATATTTACATACGATATATATTAGGATATTTGCATTTAAAGAGAAAGGAACGACAGAAATATATAATAAAGCCTTGTATGTAAACTTGTATTTTGTAGAAAAGGAACTATGAAGAAAATTGTGAAATGGCGACTATTTTGTTGTATAATTAAATAAAATATCAATGAAGGCTCTGTGTTAAGGGAATATATTGATCAGGAAGTTCTATTAATGCTATTAATGCCAATGAAAAGCATTGCCAAAGGACTCAATAGCATCAATAGAAGTATTGAACTGCCTGACAATATTTTACCACATATAGCATTCTAGTTTCTGTAACAGCCTTCAATGATTTTTTATTTAATTATACAACAAAATAGTCGCTATTATATAATTTTCTCCATAGTTCATTTTCTACTAAATATAATTATATATATATATACTCTTATAATTTTATATTTCTGTCGTTCCTTTATCTTTAAATGCATATATTATAATATATGTAAATATGCAGATATGTATATATACATCTTCTTATACGTTTTCTATTTTTCTTCTGTGGAAGAGCGGTAATTCTCGAAAGATCGGCAAAATAATAAAAACTTTAAAATAAACCTTTAGCCTTATGATTTCGCGCTTTTTTATTATTTTGTTTCAGACGATTATATTGCTCAAGATTTTTTTATTTATTAACAAAGTATCATTTTTGATGATTATATATTTGCTACTCTGCACACTTCACTCATTTTCTTCTCTTTTTTTATCATTCATAATTTGTATTTGTGCCTTAAATAAATTGCTGTGTTATCCTGTAGTTTGTCTTTCTTAATTTTCCACGTGGTAATATATTTTTCGCAGTAAGGAAGTTCTAGGTAATCTGACCCATAGAACTTCGATATAACCCGTCATCCTGGATGGTAAAAAAACGCCAGAGTTCAAAAGGGGAATGTAGACCAAGAACTAAATTTAAAAAGTATTGCTACAGAGTAATCGTTATCTCAACAAGCTAATGACCGTTATCATGGCACCTCGATAAGACAATTTGATAATTTTTTGCTCCAATCTTTCCCCGACATGAAGAAAGAAACCTATAAGCCACTCGCCCCACTACAACGTTTTTTTGTCCCTCACCACGGGTAAAGTTCCAGGACCCCCACGTCGCTGGCTGGAGTGCATGACTAGCCACTGACCTCAACACGTCATTCTCTTTCTGAGACACTTCGCTGGGTCTTCAGCCTCTCTGGGTGGACGTGAAGCTCCTAATTACCAAATAGAGAGATCAAGAGAGAGTAACCTTCATTCCAGTACTTAGAATTTAGATACACTTCGGCCACAGTGAATCTTTTTTTATTCTCTTGACGTTTCGACAAAAATATTTTGTCCTCTTCAGGAATAAAATGTATATAATATTTTATAATAATATTTTTTTCTGACGAGAACAAAAGATTTTTGTCAAAACGTCGTGAGAATGAAAAAAGATTTACTGGCCGAAAGAGTCATTTAATTCTAAGAACTATGAATGCTGGCCAGGCAACCTCCATCTTCATTACTTCATTCCAGTAGTTCGCGATTATAAAATTACATAAAATTATATTTTCACAATCAGAGCAAATTAACTATATAATGATGATAGATTCGCATTTCCTCACAGATGGATGGCGTTATGTGTGCCGTTCTGAAATTATAGATAAATTCTCTATTTCCTTATTGATTTATTCTAATTTATTTAAAATCCTCTTACCCAAATTGCTGAAGTCTTAGCCTCAACAGCTAGCGGTGTAAACTGAAGACGCGGACTGGGCTAACAATACCTCCCTATCAAAGAAAGGATGGAAACACCCCATCAAGCCCTACACCATCAGAATAAAGTCTGACTAGAGTTTGACGTCATTGTTGCAGAGACACGGACCGAACTAACAATACCTCCCTACCAAAGGAAGGATAGAAACACCCCATCAAGTCCTACACCATCAGTATAAAGTCTGACTAGAGTTTGGACGCCATTGTTACAGACACGGACCGAGCTAACAATACCTCCCTACCAAAGAAAGGATGGAAACACCCCATCAAGTCCTACACCATCAGTATAAATCTGACTAGAGTATGGACGCCATTGTTACAGACACGGACCGGGCTAACAATACCTCCCTACCAAAGAAAGGATGGAAACACCCCATCAAGTCCTACACCATCAGTATAAAGTCTGACTAGAGTATGGACGCCATTGTTGCAGACACGGACCGTGCTAACAATACCTCCCTACCAAAGAAAGGATGGAAACACCCCATCAAGTCCTACACCATCAGTATAAATCTGACTAGAGTATGGACGCCATTGTTGCAGACACGGACCGGGCTAACAATACCTCCCTACCAAAGAAAGGATGGAAACACCCCATCAAGTCCTACACCATCAGTATAAAGTCTGACTAGAGTTGGACGCCATTGTTGCAGACACGGACCGGGCTAACAATACCTCCCTACCAAAGAAAGGATAGAAACACCCCATCAAGTCCTACACCATCAGTATAAAGTCTGACTAGAGTATGGACGCCATTGTTACAGACACGGACCGGGCTAACAATACCTCCCTACCAAAGAAAGGATAGAAACACCCCATCAAGTCCTACACCATCAGTATAAAGTCTGACTAGAGTATGGACGCCATTGTTGCAGGCGCCACTCAATCATCCAAGTTGATCAATGATGCTCATTACTTTATTTGAATTGCTAATCCCCCCGCACACAAATCTGTTATTAAACCCAACCACAAATTATTTAACTTGACGACGCTATATCCCTTGGCATAAACGAATCATTTAAACGACAGATCCACACGTTCTTCCTTGCTAATAGGTAGCCTGGTGCAATGTGGGTGGTCCATTACGCCTCTTCGAACTTACATTTGGAATATTGTGAGTATCCTTTGAAATAGGATAGTCTGAATTCACTTTCTGTAATAAATTGACAAAAGAAGTTTATAGAAACATATTTCTGTGAAAAATAGACACTTCGGCCAGTTAAAGCTTTTTAATATTTCAACGTTGCGACAAAATTCTTTTGTCTTCGTCAGGTGAAATTAATAAAAATAAAGCATTTGGCAAAGCGTTAAAAATTTAATTTTTGCCTTAATAACGCTCTATTAACGCCTTGCTAAATTCTTTATTTTTATTATTTTCTCCTGACGAAGATAAAAGAATTTTGTCGAAACGTTGAGAAAATAAAAAAAAAAACTCTAACTGGCCGAAGTGTCTATTTTTCACAGAAATATGAATACCGGCCAGACAACCTCTATATTTATTAAAACAGTAGTTACAATATTATAAAAACCTGAAAATTATATTTTAGCGCTACTTTCATCCTAAAATATATATATGTTATAAATAATTAAAAAAAAAAAGAGATAAGATTTCTGTTTGTATTTTGATTGTTATTTATATACAATTATTAGCTGTTGCTTGAATTTGGTATGCATGAGTATGTTACGATATTTGATCAGATATTTCTTTATTTAGCTTAGGAATATATATAAAACATAATTTGGTAAAAGTACCGCCTGGCTTAAGGCGTAAGAATAAAAAAAATGAAATACTTATTTACATAATGTACAAAAGTTTTGAGCCGGCCATCGGGAAAGATGAGTTTTTATAGGGGAAGTGTGACCTCTGGCGGCCGATTTAACAGAGTATTTGAATATGAAATATAATTTTAAATATAAAATAATATTTTAATATTACATTTATAATTGAAATTATTTCAATCAAATAATCCCATGTATTAAAAGGTGAAAACATTAGGCTTCAAGGGATAAGTTGCACTTTGGAAAAATTCAATTTAGATCACTAGATTTCGGGCATGAAAGATCTCCTACAGGAGAAAATACGAAACAAACAATCGCTAATAAGATATGAGTTTTTTTACCATATATCTATGAAATTATGTAAAGTAGTATATGAACTTATTATAACTCATGATCTATTGTCGAATTATTGTATCGTTTTTCTTCTGTAGAAGGGTTTAAATTCCCGAAAGCAAGAGATCTAAATTAGAATTTGCAAAAAATTGTACAAATCTATTTGGCTAAACACGTAATTGCTTTACTACCCCAGCCATCCTATTCTCCTGGCCTTGCTCCCAACGACCTTTTTTTTACCCTGAAATTAAAAAACTCTTAAAAGGGCGTCGATTCGACTCAATACCTGAAATAAAGGAGAATTCGAAGAATATTTTGAAAATACTGAAAGATGAGGTTTTTCAGAGGTGTTTTGATATCTGGAAAAAAAAAAGATGGAACAAGTGTATAGATAGTGACGGTGATTATTTTGAGAAAATTTAAATAAAAATTTATTATACTTTTGTATTTCTTTAAATATTTAACATTCCTGGAAATTATTGATCACACTATGTATTAAAATTTATCATAAAATTTGAAAGAAAATAAAGTAATTAATCTGTTCCCGACCACACCGGATCACGTTTTATGGAATGGCAGCAGTTCATTACGTCACTGTGCTTCTATTCTATCCTTTGTTGTTGTTGTTGTTGTCGTGTCAAATGAAGAGCCTCAGATGTCTCCATACATCTCTATCACAGCAGCAGCAATGTCTTCTATCTTGGGTGTGTAAAGCTGCTGCTCTGGGTCCATGTCAATTTTCTGTTGTTGTTGTCGTGTTCAATGAAGAGCCACAGATGTCTCCATGCATCTCTATCACAGCAGCAGCAATGTCCACTATCTTGGGTGTGTAAAGCTGCTGCTCTGGGTCTATGTCAATTTTCTGCGAGGCTGCGGCCATTGCTGGGCATGATAATATGTGGGTAGGTGTTAGTTACATACCAGAACAGTTGTTGCATACCCTATAGGTTCTTGTGCCATCTGGATATTATCCTTTAAAAAGTATATATACAAATTTTATATTTTATTCTATAGGCTATTCCTTTGCACAAGTAGACAGACGGGTGAGTAGCAAGGCAACCTGGAGGACAGGCAGAACTGCCAATAAAGATTCTTATGTTTGCACAAGAAAGCAAATAAAAAAGTATCAAAGGTATAGCCACCTGAGGTGGGACTCAACACTTGTCCCCGGTGTTTGCACAAGCAGACAGACAGACGGAGGAAGTAGCAAAGCTGCGGAAACCTGGAGGACAGACAGGATTGCCAAAAAATGTCTTTATGTTTGCACAAGAAGTCAAACACAATGTATCAAAGCTATAGCCACCTGAGGTGGGACTCAACACTTGTCCCCAGAGTTTGCACCAGAATACAGATGGGTGAAGTAGCAAGGCTGAGCCCAACTGAAGGACAGACAGGATTGCCAAAAAATGCCCTAATGTTTGCACAAGAAGTCAAAAACAAAGTATCAAAGCTATAGCCACCTGAGGTGGGACTCAACACTTGTCCCCGGTGTTTGCACAAGCAGACAGACAGACGGAGGAAGTAGCAAAGCTGCGGAAACCTGGAGGACAGACAGGATTGCCAAAAAATGTCTTTATGTTTGCACAAGAAGTCAAACACAATGTATCAAAGCTATAGCCACCTGAGGTGGGACTCAACACTTGTCCCCAGAGTTTGCACCAGAATACAGATGGGTGAAGTAGCAAGGCTGAGCCCAACTGAAGGACAGACAGGATTGCCAAAAAATGCCCTAATGTTTGCACAAGAAGTCAAAAACAAAGTATCAAAGCTATAGCCACCTGAGGTGGGACTCAACACTTGTCCCCGGTGTTTGCACAAGCAGACAGACAGACGGAGGAAGTAGCAAAGCTGCGGAAACCTGGAGGACAGACAGGATTGCCAAAAAATGTCTTTATGTTTGCACAAGAAGTCAAACACAATGTATCAAAGCTATAGCCACCTGAGGTGGGACTCAACACTTGTCCCCAGAGTTTGCACCAGAATACAGATGGGTGAAGTAGCAAGGCTGAGCCCAACTGAAGGACAGACAGGATTGCCAAAAAATGCCCTAATGTTTGCACAAGAAGTCAAAAACAAAGTATCAAAGCTATAGCCACCTGAGGTAGGACTCAACACTTGTCCCCAGTGTTTGCACAAGAAGACAGACAGACGGGGAAGTAGCAAGGCTGCGCCCAACTGAAGGACAGACAGGGTTGCCAAAAAATGCCCTAATGTTTGCACAAGAAGTCAAAAACAAAGTATCAAAGCTATAGCCACCTGAGGTGGGACTCAACACTTGTTCCCAGTGTTTGCACAAGAAGACAGACGAGTAAAGTAGCAAGGCTGCGGCCACCTGGAGGACAGACAGAGCTGCCGAGCTAAACATAGCCTCAGTGAGCGTCTCCAGACCCACGCGTGTGTTTGGGTTGGCGAATCTCCCGCCTCCTCTGACTGAACGACCTCGGACGTTGTTCCACGAGGCTTAGCGGTCAACGCCATGTGGAAATATTTATCTAGAAATAAGTGCAGCCTTTCAAAACTCAAATGTATTTTAGACATCCCAATTGGAACAGCAGAGAACCTCGGATGCTTCTGTGATAATGATGTGCAAGATTCATAACATCTTTGCATCGAATATCCGTTTTTGACGAATATAGGAGACATAAAGAGATAGAGCACATCACTAACTTAATATCATTTTTATTGAAAAAACCATATTATATAAATATTTAATGCTATTTGCATATACCTTTTCAGAATTATAAGGAATATAATCATGATGTAATGTAAACATAAACTATATTTTCTATAATAACACTCTTTATTATATAAACTTTATGCATGTACACTTTATAAATATCGAATGATACAATAACTAGCATTTGCTTAACGCAAGTGTCCTTCACAGAATATCGCACTGCGGTAACTTATAAATCCATTTAAAAATAAAGATATACACTGATTGAGACAAAACTTAAGGAAGTAGTAACTTTTAGGATGTATTTCGAGATTCAGACAATAACTCTGACAGATATTACAGTGACCTTTATTGAAGACACGAGATAACCAAGTGTGAACGAAGTTGCCTCTGTCTCCTTAAAAAAAAAATAGAAGACTGGCGATATCAAAGACATTCCACTGCTTTAAGTTTTGTCCATGAGTATATCTTCCCGAGTGTTAATACAGTTTAAGAACAATTTATATAATTATTATCCATATAAACGACTAAAATAAATTCTTCGAGTTAAAATAGAAAAATAAAATAGAGATTTAATGCACAAGAAACTCCTCTTCAATCTCCGTTTTATTTTTCTATTATCCATATAAGACTAATCATTCCAAAGATTCCTCCATCAAGCTCTTCCAAGATGATAAATCCATAGCCATAGTTGTCAAATGGTGGTAAGACATTGCCTTGGTGTCTTTCTTAAGTTGGTCTACCGATGTAGCATGTCCTATAATTCCTTCAACCTATCCTTGATTCAATCTATCTAGCATTCTTTGAGTTATAGATGAAATTAAAGCATTAAAGCACGAGTGTTTCTTTTACACATTAAACAAATTTCTACTGTCCTTAATGCGATGAAAAAATATTGGGAGTGTTTAGCTCATCTGTGGTAATTTTTTTAATCGCAGTGAAGTCAGTAGAAGTTTGTTTTATATGTAAAAGAAAAATTCGTGCTTTAATGCTTTAATTTCTTATGTATAGATGGTGTGTTATTGACTTATAATTAATGCATTGAGGTATTTCATGGGGAAATAATGCAACAGTTTCTCCAATTGCCTTTCACAAATATTAATATTTCTTTATTTCGACTTAGAGCGCTATGTCCCCCTAGGAACACTTGCACTTTAAACATAAACAAAAATTTTGAAAGAAAATAAAGAAAGATATTTTAAATATGTACAGAATTAGTATGCAAGTTAATTAGAAGAAAAGATAAAAAATATATATCAACACAATTGATATATGTACAAAGGGTTGGTATGCAAATTTAGTTAAATTAAATCAAATTGTAAAGCATTGTGTGTATTCGAGCAATTTACAGATTAAAAAAAGTTTTAAGGAATATTTTATAATGAAAATATGCTAGATATTAGAGAATTATTCAGTTAAAACAATACTAAAAAGAGTTAATTACTAAATAAAAGCGTTCCAATGGAATTTAGTAGTTTATATAAAACATATGGTTCTGGAATCAAAAGAATGTCAGGTGGGTCATCTCTAGTGTTGGCCTGTAGCTCACTTATCGCAGTAAAACTTTTTCTTACATTTTGTTGAATACATCTCACCCTCAATACCCTCAATATTAATAAAGAAGAATAATACGGTGGGGGAATATTATGTTCTAATCAATTATACTCGTAAATAACTCCAGTAGTATAGGAACAACCTGGTTCGAAATCGAAAAATCAGATTTTCGACTTAGCGCAAAGAGCTTTTACCTGAGCATCTTTATTTGAGCAACCTTTTCTTTCTTAGCAAAATTAATTCCATATAAAAATGAATTTGCGTTAAATATTAATACTGCACTTAAATTTAGTTTTATAAAAGGTTATTCCAAAAAATAGTATACATTTTGATTTTTCAAAGAATATGAGACCTTTTAATATCAGGATTCATGTGAATATGGCGCTTAGAAATGCGTAAGAGTATAAAAGAATCGCATCATATATTCCGATAGTTTGTAAGGCTAGGGACTAGACAAAAGGAATTTGTGTTAAATATTAATGTTACACTTAAAAACTTTGTTTTAAATAAGGTATACAAATAAAAAGAATATATTTCGATATATATTTTTTAATGCGTAACCTTTTAAAATTAGGATTCAGTTAAGAAATGATGTCGTTTAACAAATACGTAAGAATAGAAAAGAATTGCATCATATTCAGACAATTTGGAAGAGAGGTGAGCTTTCAGACTTCAGAGCAATTTGACTATGTATGGGCAACAGTTTATTATGACTAGGTGAAGCTGAATCATCGCATTCTAACCATAATGGTTAATTGACATGATTCACGGTGTTTTCTATGGAGATGACTAAGGGATGGGTGCAGACATAAGATGTCATAAAGTAGGGACATTACCTGAGGGGGGTCGACGGTGGAGCAGGGACCGGGTGGGGGATAAAGCTTCTAGGATGTAGTCTTCAGCCCCTTGGTCCCCTACATGGAGTAGTCCAGCCTGTACATACCTTCAGTCAGAGGAATCCTGTAGACAACCTTCATTTATCTATAATACAATATAATGCGGCTAATGATTATATGAAAATTCGAAACTATTATAGACGCGTATGATTCTTTTTAAAATTAAACAATTTCTACTGTCCTTACTGCAATGGAAAAATTAATGGGAGGGCCTGGCTAATCAGTGGTGAACCCTCCCAGCGGTCTCGCCAGTTTAATCTACCATACCGCTGTTATATTGCATTTTTGGAACTTCCTTTTATAGTGATACTGATGCTAGACTCTTGGAATGGGTATTTTAGATGAACTATGGATATAGCTTTGAGGACAGCAGATTTACATATAATTATAAATATATAATATGCATCGAGCAATCGCTCTTCCGCAAACTTTAAATTGAATCAGCGAAACCGCTGGGAGGGTTCACCACTGATGAGCCAGGCCCTCCCTTTAATTATTCCATTGCAGTAAGGCAGTAGAAATTGTTTAATTTTTAAAAGAATCATACACGTCTATAATAGTTTCGAATTTTCATAACAGATAGTACGCTATGCATCATAATATAATGATTATAAAAGGAAGTTTGACAATTATACCGCAAATGTTTCTTTTGAACGAAAAATCGAAATTTATTTTAAGGAGAAATAACTATTATTTCTAACCTTAGAGATGAAGTATGATAGAATGAATTGTAAAGAGTAATGATAAACGGAAAAATAAAGTGCCCAGGGAATGTATTAGCCATACAAAACTGCTCCTCTTCCAGAATGGTGAGATTGAATCTACTTTTATTACATCGTTCATAAAATATTATAGTGATTAATGAAAACAAAAAAGAAAAAATAAGAAGTAGTTTGAGTCAAAAGGCGATCCATCAATTAAGTTTATATACAAGGACGTACCTGGATCTGTAAAGAAAGAAAATTCCATTATATATATTCCATTTTTGGTGTGGTAACCCGTAATAGTAACTTTTGACGGTTTACTTTATTTTCTAAAATTGCTAGCAAAGGATTATATTCTAAATGATATTTAAATATAGGCATATACTGACCGCTCAAATCAACATTTCAGATGGCAAAGCGCCATCTAGCAGAATAAATACCAACTAAACATTCCTCAGCGCTCCAAGCGGCCAAAGTAATGTGAACCTGAATGAAAATGAAAGTTAAGGAAATAGTTGGTTGCGTGAGAGAAAGGGCAGGAAGGCAATTAAAAGAAGGTCAAAAAAGCAAAAGGCTCCTACAAGGCCAGCTGAAGAAAAAGGTAAAATGATAAGGAAACAAGATAACTATTGATAATGAGGACATTGAGTTTAATAGAGATCTGGGATATCGATGTCATAGTTAACTTTAATTCGCTACTTAATAACTTATTTACATACTCTATGTGAATTATTTTATTTAATCTTATTGTGTTACTACTATTCTGTTTCACATTATAAGCTGGAGAAATTATTTCATTTGAAACGTATGTATTTACATTCATGAACAAAACTTAAGGAAGTGAAAAGTCTTTCATGTAGCCTGTCGTTTTTTTTAAAGGAGACAGAGACAATTTTGTTTACACTTGGTTATCTCGTGTGTTGTCAATAAAGGTCACTGTGTAACAAAATCTTTCAGAGTTATTGTCTGAATCCCGATATACATTCTAAAAGTTACAACTTTTTAAAATTTTGTTCATGAGTGTATATCTCTGGGATATCGGTGTATTGTTAAGCTTAATTGGCGTCTTTATATCTTCTTTTCTCATACGCTATGTGAATTAATTTCATCTTATTTTTACTAATAACCTGTTTTAGAATACAAGTTGGAGTAATTATACCATTTGTGACCAGTGTATTTGTATGTAATTATAGAGGTCCCATTGAACTAATATCAATGTCATTGTAACACCTACTTTATTTTATATAGCCTATATGTTACAAGAGAAGGAATCTCCAGACATGATTTCGAAGATGGAATCAAAGTTTACTACAGACGGATTTCTTTATTTGTATTGTCTATAGTTGTTTATATCTTGTGAAAAAATCATACATGCATACGATTTTTATTTTGGCCCTACTCCCCTACAGGACTCACTAAGATTGAGCAGAACCAAAGAGAAAAGTTTTTTTTTAATTATCCCTAATACACGTTGTAAAGGCTATGGTAATAATGGTGGGTAGTTAGCGACTGCTTTCACTGTAACTGCACCACATGTCTACACGTATGAAAAACAGTTCGACTTTGCACTCACAAATATGCCAGAGCTACGTTTGGTTTTACTTGTACTCGCTGGTGGGGTTGGATTATTGCAAGAATCGGGGGCCATTGGAGCATTTTTTTAATTAGAAAAGTGTCCAATGCGGGATTCGATCCCGAGTCATAGTGGTTGAAAATCAATGGATCACTCTTCCACCGATTCCCCAAGAGAAAAGGTAAAAATATAGAAGAAGAGAAAAGGAGCATAGTTAAAAATATAGCCGCCTTACGTAAATTATATAGACACCCATGGCAAAATATTTGTTTCCTAACAACTCAGATAAGAGATTATAGAGTGAGAATGGTGGACATGCCATTCTGGAAAAGGATCCCATTTTCTCAATGAATACGCGTCGCGCATCTATAGGTACTTTCTCGGCGAAAAACTGAGGAGTGTTCAAGAAGACCTTGTCTGGAGGAGAACTCTCTCAAGGTGGGGAAAACCTCCCTTGCTGAAGAAATTTGTACACATATACAACTCTATATATTTCCCTATATTTTATCTACCCTTTATTTACTCCTATATTTGTATTTCTGTAACAGTTGATTAGAAGAATCATTATAATTGTTTGAAGTGTCAATTATCCTCAATGAATACCAAGTGTATCAGTTCGTCTTGGACCCAGGCTGAGATCATCTTACACTCTCATGTTTGTTCAGCTCATTACGTCCCCACTGTGGGGGGTTCTGGAGGAGGGGAGGATATACTTAGCCCTGCTAGATGAGTGGAATAGGAGTCCCTAGAGGGACTAGGGGGGACGAGCGTCCTTAGGGAGGTTTCCTAGAACCGTTACTTATATTTAATCAATTGGAAAGAGGAAAGAAGCTTTTTATCCTATTGTATAATTTATATAAGGTTATGGAGACTTAATTCATAGATTAAAAGTGGGGCAAAGTCTGAATGTCACTTCCATGTGATGGATAACCAACGACAGCAGCTCTTTTTACCCATCATGGAGACTTATGGAAAGAAACTTCCATGGTGATATGGAAACTGTTATGTTCGCAATATAAATTTTGACGTGCTCCTCTTTGGTCATTGCAAATATCAAAATATCATCCAAGTAGAAAATCACTCCTTTTTACCCTCTGAGAATGATGTCTATGTTTAAAAATTTCTGGAGCAATTGAGATTCCAAACGGAATGCGGCGGAAGTTTTAATGTCTGAAGGGAATGATGAAGGTAGTTAATTTCTGACTCTCTTCATCCAGTGGTATCTGATGAAAACCGCTATTGGCTTCAAGTTTTGAAAAAAAAACTCTTCCAATAAATAGCTAAAATATCTATCTACGTTATCTATATAGAGAATTGAAGTTGTTATAAGATCTGGATAATTTAGCGAAAAACCGCTGAGAGAGGGTTCACCACTGATAGACCAAGCCCTCTCATTCAACAAGTTTTTCCATTACAGTAAGGTCTGTAGAGATAAAATTTGAAGATATATCTGAAAAGAAACTCATTGCCAAAAAATAATTATTACTAATTTCATCGAAAGATGGCAATTGAATCTATAAAAGTTGCTATAGTTTAAAATTGAAAAGAATTATTTTGTTTTTGTAAATATATTTTATTTATTAAGTATATTTATTTGAAAATTTATCCATGAATGAACTTGGTCAATTCAGATGCGGGTTTAATCACCTCATAGAACGTCTTTCTCAGAAGGTTATTGTACATTGAAATCAACAGCCGGCTTAGTCGAATTTACGGGCTAATTTGCATTTGAAGCTGGGAGTCAGAAAAGAGTGATTATGATATTGATCAATTATAATCATCACTACTATATTCATACCTAAAATAATAAACTTTAGTCATGAAACTCAATATTCCTTGGACAAAGATAACTTCTGTCTTATCAATTAACAGATATTTCAATAAAAACAAATGCTATTTTCAAAATTAAAACATAGGCTATAAACAGATTTTTGTTCCATTATAGCAAAAACCATCATAATCATGAAATCACGCAGAAACTTATCTTTGCTCGGTTCAACTCAAATTTCGTTAGAGTTTATCCGGGTGATAAATGGTTCTGGGTCGTTTACAATCATTCAGATATTCCCATTACTCATCTAGAAGGACGACAGATCTGACTTTCACCCGGAAAGAAATTTTGATAAAGCTTTCTACTCTAAATTATGTTTCAATGATAAATGCTTTTGCCCAAAAGCATCCTCACATCTTTTTTTCTTATATTTGACTATAGATTACGTTTTTTTATCAAGCTATTAAAAGATTTTTCCATTTAATTCTTCTATCTTTTTTTGTAAAGACATTCAATAAAGAACATTTATAATCTCTATTTATATTATTTTGATTGAACGGGAAGTATCGAGAAAAAATATACTTTCTCCGTTCATACATACATTTTGTTATAGATTAAACTATAATACCATATAATGCGGATTATGATTGTAGAACGAGGTTTGACAATTATGCCGCAATTGTCTCTTTTGAACGAAAAATCGTAATTTATTTTAGGGAGAAATAACGATTATTTCTTAACCTTAGGGATGAAGTATGAAAATATGAATTGTGAAAAGTAATGATAAACGGAAAAATAAAAGTGTCCAGGGATGGGAATCGAACCCACAGTGTTCCGCCTACCGGGAAGATGCCATGTCCAATAGGCTACCCTGGACATAACTATAACTGTCTAACCATTAATAGTTTAATCTATCACAATTCATATATAAATGTTCAGAGAAAAGTATCTTTTAGAAAGCTTCTATATCTATGTGATGAATAAAAGAACTAGAGCGTATAAATGTTCTTTATTGAATGTCTTTCAAATCCAAAAATGGGGGCCAAACATGTTCTGTCTTGTTCATCTTTCATTGTAAACATCAATTTAACTCGTGGAATATATTACATCGATGAAATCAGATAATATAAGAATATGTAATGAAAATATATCAGATAGTTCTTCAAATTAAAGATACTACGGCCAGTAAATCTTTTTATTTTTGTCTCGACGTTTCGACAAAAATCTTTTGTCCTCGTCAGGAGCGAACAAAAATTAAAACATTTGGCAAAGCGTTTAAATTTTTCTAAGGCTTCAAGGGCGTTCTCACGCGATAATATTAATAATTTAATTTGTCACAATACATAACTGTTTAGAGAAAAGTATATTTTAGAAAGCTTCTAGATCTAAATGATGAATGAAAGAAGTCTTGTTAATCTTTCATATAAATCACGATAATCACGAGGACAAAAGATTTTTGACGAAACGTCGAGACAATGAAAAAGAATTAATGGCCAAAGTATCTTTAATTTGAAGAACTATGAATACCGGCCAGGCAGCCTCTACCTTTACGCTATATCAGATAGTTAAAATTGCCACAAATACAATAGAACCTCGTAGACCAAGTATTTCCAATAGGAAGGTAGACGATAGAGCCGTCCGTGATGAACTTGACCTACTTGTTAGAGCTGTAGTGACGCGTAGCTAACCGGGAGTGACGGCTTATTAAACGGCCGTTTCTTCTAATTCGCTTAATTGGGAGATCATCTTTATGTCTTCCTGTTCGGCACAGAACAGAGCCTGTAGTACAAGTCATCTTTATGTCTTCCTGTTCGGCACATAACAGAGTCTGTAGTACAAGTTATCTTTATGTCTTCCTGTTCGGCACAGAACAGAGCCTGTAGTACAAGTCATCTTTATGTCTTCCTGTTCGGCACAGAACAGAGCCTGTAGTACAAGTCATCATTATGTCTTCCTGTACGGCACAGAACAGAGCCTGTAGTACAAGTCATCTTTATATCTTCCTGTGAGGCACGGAACAGAGCCTGTAGTACAAGTCATCTTTATGTCTTCCTGTTCGGCACAGAACAGTCTGAACAGTCTGTAGTACAAGTCATCTTTATATCTTCCTGTGAGGCACGGAACAGAGCCTGTAGTACAAGTCATCTTTATGTCTTCCTGTTCGGCACAGAACAGAGTCTGTAGTACAAATCATCTTTATGTCTTCCTGTTCGACATAGAACAGAGTCTGTAGTACAAATCATCTTTATGTATTCCTGTTCGGCACAGAACAGAGCCTGTAGTACAAGTCATCTTTATGTCTTCCTGTTCGGCACAGAACAGAGTCTGTAGTACAATTCATCTTTATGACTTCCTGTTCGGCACACAGAACAGAGTCTGTAGTACAAATCATCATTATGTCTTCCTGCTCGGCACAGAACAGAGCTTGTAGTACAAGTCATTTTTATGTCTTCCTATTCGGCACAGAACGGAGCCTGTAGTACATGTCATCTTTATGTATTCCTGTTCGGCACAGAACACAGCTTGTAGTACAAGTCATATTTATGTCTTCCTATTCGGCACAGAACAGAGCCTGTAGTACATGTCATCTTTATGTATTCCTGTTCGGCACAGAACAGAGTTTGTAGTACAAGTCATCTTTATGCCTTTCTGGAGGTTGTTCATTGTCATAAAAACATTTATGAATCCTGGGTTAAACATTTTTCCTAATTGTTTTGAGAAGAAGAAATATCGTTTTTTTTTTTTTTTTAGGATAACCTTGGCGATCGTCTAGCGGACACGGGAATCAATGGTAAAGCTGGAAATATTTTTATTTACGGGGCTGCTAACCAGAATGGATGATATATGAGCCCCAATAGACGCATAAAGTGGAATATATACATTGCACTGTTGGAGGGGCCTGGGGATGGGTGGCCAGGGGATCATCGCCGGGTGAGGCCAGGAGAGCCAGGATGTAGAGGAGGATCAGGGGAGCAAAGGTAAGTATTGTTGGTAAAACTGTCATTTACATATTCATTGTTAATAGCCTTTATTTAATGACCTATTGTTCATTATCATTATGATTTAATCATGATCATTACGCAATGTGCGAATTATGTACCTCACACGTTGTCAAC
>CP092865.1:144878589-144891813 GCA_030710605.1 Cordylochernes scorpioides
CATAAAGATGACTTGTACTACAGACTCTGTTCTGTGTCGAACAGGAAGACATAAAGATGACTTGTACTACAGACTCTGTTCTGTGCCGAACAGGAAGACATAAAGATGACTTGTACTACAGGCTCTGTTCTGTGCCGAACAGGAAGACATAAAGATGATCTCCCAATTAAGCGAATTAGAAGAAACGGCCGTTTAATAAGCCGTCACTCCCGGTTAGCTACGCGTCACTACAGCTCTAACAAGTAGGTCAAGTTCAACACGGACGGCTCTATCATCTACCTTCCTATTGGAGATACTTGGTCTACGAGGTTCTGTTGTATCTGTGGCAATTTTAACTATCTGAAATATTGCAAAGATAGAGGCTGTCAGGCCGGTATTCATAGTTCTTTAAATTAAAGATACTTTGGCCAGTAATTATTTTTTATTGTCTCGACGTTTCGTCAAAAATCTTTTGTCCTCGTGATTATCGTGATTTATATGAAAGATGAACAAGACTTCTTTTATTCATCATATAGATCTAGAAACTTTCAAAAAGATACTTTTCTTTGATAAGTTATGTATTGTGACAAATTAAACTATTAATATTATCGCGTGAGAACGCCCTTGAAGCCTTAGAAAAATTTAAACGCTTTGCCAAATGTTTTAATTTTTGTTTGCTCCTGACGAGGACAAAAGAATTTTGTCGAAACGTCGAGATAATAAAAAAATTTACTGGCCGAAGTATCTTTGATTTGAAGAACTATCTGATATATTTTCATTACATATTCTTATATTATCTGATTTCATCGATGTAATATATTCCACAAGTTAAATTGATTTTTACAATGAAAGATGAACAAGACAGAACATAGATAAAGAATTCTTCCTGGATTGAAATTAGACGAAAAACATGGTGAAGGAAGACGAGTTTCTTTTATTGATGCATAGGTGCAAGCTTTCGGGTAAAAACCCTTCAACAGGCGAGCATTGAAGCGCGATTATTAGTACCATAGTTCTTATAAGTCGCGCTTCAAAAAAAAAAAAAAAAAACAATGCTCGCCTGTTGAAGGGGTTTTACCCGAAAGCTTGCACCTATGCATCAATAAAAGAAACTCGTCTTCCTTCACCATGTTTTTCGTCTAATAAGACAGACCATGTTTGGCCTCCATTTTTGGATTTGAAAGGCATTTAATAAAGAACATTTATACGCTCTATTTCTTTTATTCCTCATATAGAACGGGAAGCTTCCTAAAAGATACTTTTCACTGAACATTTATATATGCATTGTGATAGATTAAACTATTAATGGTTAGACAGTTATAGTTATGTCCAGGGTAGCCTAGTGGACATGGCATCTGCCCGGTAGACAGAACACTGTGGGTTCGATTCCCATCCCTGGACACTTTTTTTTTTCCGTTTATCATTACTTTCACAATTCATATTTTCATACTTCATCCCTAAGGTTAGAAATAATCGTTATTTCTCCTTAAAATTACGATTTTTCGTTCAAAAGAAACAATTGCGGGATAATTGTCAAACCTCGTTCTACAATCATAATCCACAATATATTGTATTATAGTTTAATCTATAACAATATGTATGTATGAACGGAGAAAGTATATTTTTTCTCGATACTTCCCGTTCAATCAAAATAAAATAGAGATTATAAATGTTCTTTATTGAATGTCTTTACAAAAAAGATAGAAGAATTAAATGGAAAAATTCTTTTAATAGCTTGAAAAAAAAAGTAATCTATAGTCAAATATAAGAAAAAAAGATGTGAGGATGCTTTTGGGCAAAAGCATTTATCATTGAATCATAAATTTAGAGTAGAAAGCTTTATCAAAATTTCTTTCCGGGTGAAAGTCAGATCTGTCGTCCTTCTAGATGAGTAATGGGAATATCTGAATGATTGTAAACGACCCAGAACCATTTATCACCCGGATAAACTCTAACGAAATTTGAGTTGAACCGAGCAAAGATAAGTTTCTGCGTGATTTCATGATTATGATGGTTTTTGCTACAATGGAAAAAAATGTTTATAGCCCATGTTTTAATTTTTAAAGGAGCATTTGTTTTTATTGAAATAGCTAAGATCAAAGAACTTGCGCATAAAATTAAATCCAAAAGACAAAAAACCTCTCGCAATCAGTATCTTTTATTATTACAAATAACAGACGCTAGCTTTCGAACAATTAGTTCTTCAACGGGCGTTCTTACAAAACGAAATCAGATTCTTATTAATATATAGAGGTAATAGAAAAAATAAATACAAATATTCGCTCAAAGATATGCTAAAAGGTAAATTAGAGAATTGAAAAATAATCAGATATGCAAAAATTTCTTTAAAACTAAATTAAGTTTAAAACTAAGTGGGGAAGGGGGGACATAGCAGAATTCGTTCTTCAAACTCTTTTAAAAAAGGCAGCGGAACTGTTCCGGGACATCTATTCTTCTGTTTATGCTGTCTTTACAACCAGAAACCAAGGATTCCAAAATTAATCTTTCCCCTTTGTATCTGATGTTGTTGTAATGGCAGATGGGGTTATCCAGATCAAAACTATGTCCTGTGTTTAACGTGTGTTGGTACAGATGTTATTTGTAATAATAAAAGATACTGATTGCGAGAGGTTTTTTGTCTTTTGGATTTAATTGAAATAGCTGTTAATTGATAAGACAGAAGTTTTCTTTGTCCAAGGAATATTGAGTTTAATAACTAAAGTTTATTATTTCAAGTATGAATAGTAGTGATTATTATAATTGATCAATATCATAATCACTCTTTTACGACTCCCCGCTCCAAATTCAAATTAGCCCGTGAATTTGGCTAAGCCGGCTGTTGATTTCAATGTACAATAACCTTCTGAGAAAGACGTCCTATAAAGTGATTAAACCCGCATCTGAATTGACCAAGTTCATTCATGAATAAATTTTCAAATAAATATACTTAATAAATAAAATATATTTGCAAAAACAAAATAACTCTTTTCAATTTTAAACTATAGCAACTTTTTAGATTCAATTGCCATCTTTAGATGAAATTAGTAATAATTATTTTTGGCAATGAGTTTCCTTTCAGATATATCTTCAAATTTTATCTCTACAGACCTTACTGTAATGGAAAAAATTGTTGAATGAGAGGGCTTAGTCTATCAGTGGTGAACCCTCTCTCATCAGTTTCGCTAAATTCTCCAGATCTTATAACAACTTCAATTCTCTATATAGATAACGTAGATGTATATATTTTAGTTATTTATTGGAAGTGTTTTTTTTTCAAAACTTGAAGCCAATAGCGGTTTTCACCAGATACCACTAGATGAAGAGAGTCAGAAATTAACTACCTTCATCACTACCTTCGGACATTGTAAGCTTTCGCCGAGTTCCGTTTGGAATCTCAATTTCTCCAGAAATCTTTTAACGACCATGGACATCATTTTCAGAGGGGAAAATGATTAATTTGCTACTTGGACGATATTTTGATATTTACAATGACCAAAGAGGAGCATGACAAATTTTATATTGTGATCATAACAGTTCCCATATCACCATGGAAGTTTCTTTCCATAAGTCTCCATGATGGGTAAAAAGAGCTGCTGTCGTTGGTTATCCATCACATGGAAGTGACAGTCAGACTTTGCCCCTCTTTTAATCTATGAATTTAGTCTCCATAACCTTATATAATTCATACAATAGGATAAAAGAGCTCCTTTCCTCTTCCCAATTGATTAAATATAAGTAACGGTTCTAGGAACCCTCCCTAAGGACGCTCGTCCCCCCTAGTCCCTCTAGGGACTCCTATTCCACTCATCTAGCAGGGCTAAGTATATCCTCCCCTCCTCCAGAACCCCCCACAGTGGGGACGTAATGAGCTGAACAAACATGGGAGTGTAAGATGATCTCAGCCAGGGTCCAAGACGAACTGATGCACTTTGTATTTATTGAGGATAATTGACACTTCAAACAATTATAATGACTCTTCTAATTAATTGTTACAGAAATAAAAATAAAGGAGTAAATAAAGGGTAAATAAAATGTAAGTAAATATATAAAGTTGTACAAATTTCTTCAGCAAGGGAGGTTTTCCTCACCTTGAGAGAGTCTTTCTCCAGACAAGGTCTTCTTGAACACTCCTCAGGTTTTCGCCGAGGAAGTACCTATAGATGCGCGACGCGTATTCATTAAGAAAATGGAATCCTTTTTCCAGAATGGCATGTCCACCATTCTCACTCTATAATCTCTTATCTGAGTTGTTAGGAAACAAATATTTTGCCATGGGTGTCTATATAATTTACGTAAGGCGGCTATATTTTTAAACTATGCTCCTTTTCTCTTCTTCTATATTTTTACCTTTTCTCTTGGGGAATCGGTGGAAGAGTGATCCATTGATTTTCGACTACTATAATCTGGGATCGAATCCCGCATTGGACACTTTTTTTCTAATTAAAAAAATGCTCCAATGGCCCCCGATTCTTGCAATAATCCAACCCCACCAGCGAGTACAAGTAAAACCAAACGTAGCTCTGGCATATTTGTAAGTGCAAAGTCGAACTGCTTTTCACACGTGTAGACATGTGGTGCACTTACAGTGCAAGCAGTCGCTAACTACCCACCATTATTACCATAGCCTGTACAAGGTGTATTAGGGATAATTTTGAAAAATACTTTTCTCTTTGGTTCTGCTCAATCTTAGTGAGTCCTGTAGGGGAGTATGGCCAAAATAAAAATCGTATGCATGTATGATTTTTTTTCACAAGATATAAACAAATATAGCCTATACAAATAAAGAAATCCGTCTGTAGTAAACTGATTCCATTCCGAAATCATGTCTGGAGATTCCTTCACTTGTAACATATAAGCTATAAAACAGAAAACAGATATTACAATGACATTGATATTAGTTCAATGGGACCTCTATAATTACATACAAATACACTGGTCACAAATGGTATAATTACTCCAACTTGAATTCTAAAACAGGCTATTAGTAACAATAAGATTAAATTAATTCACATAGCGTATGAGAAAATAAGTTATAAAGACGCCAATTAAAGTTAACAATAACACGGATATCCAAATATAGAGGCTGCGTGGCCGACATTCATAGTTCTTCAAATAAAAGATACTTCGGCCAGTAAATCTTTTTACTACTTATAAAAAGATTTACTGGCCGAAGTATCTTTAATTTGAAGAACGTATATCCAGGATATGCACTCATGGGCAAAATTTAACGGCGTTTCATTATTGTTCATTTTTGTACTCCTGCAGATGGGAGGTAATTCCCTAAAACTTGTGATTGCAATAAAAAGGAAAATAAATTCTCCAGAAACCTGTTGTCTTGTATCATTAAGGAAGTTGTACCTTTTACCATGTATATCAGGATTCAGACAATAACTCTGAAAGATACATTCATGGACAAAACTTAAGGAAGTTGTATCTTTTAGCATGTATATTGGGATTCAGACAATAACTCTGAAAGATACACTCATGGACAAAACTTAAGGAAGTTGTATCTTTAGCATGTATATTGGGATTCAGACAATAACTCTGAAAGATACACTCATAGACAAAACTTAAGGAAGTTGTACCTTTTAGCATGTATATCAGGATTCAGACAATAACTCTGAAAGATACATTAATGGACAAAACTTAAGGAAGTTGTATCTTTTAGCATGTATATTGGGATTCAGACAATAACTCTGAAAGATACACTCATGGACAAACCTTAAGGAAATTGTATCTTTTAGCATGTATATTGGGATTCAGACAATAACTCTGAAAGATACACTCATAGACAAAACTTAAGGAAGTTGTACCTTTTAGCATGTATATCAGGATTCAGACAATAACTCTGAAAGATACATTCATGGACAAAACTTAAGGAAGTTGTATCTTTTAGCATGTATATTGGGATTCAGACAATAACTCTGAAAGATACACTCATGGACAAACCTTAAGGAAGTTGTATCTTTTAGCATGTATATTGGGATTCAGACAATAACTCTGAAAGATACACTCATGGACAAAACTTAAGGAAGTTGTACCTTTTAGCATGTATATCAGGATTCAGACAATAACTCTGTAAGATACATTCATTTGACAAAACTTAAGGAAGTTATACCTTTTAGCTTGTATATCGGGATTCAGACAATAACTCTGAAAGATACACTCATGGACAAAACTTAAGGAAGTTATACCTTTTAGCTTGTATATCGGGATTCAGACAATAACTCTGAAAGATACACTCATGGACAAAACTTAAGGAAGTTATACCTTTTAGCTTGTATATCAGGATTCAGACAATAACTCTGAAAGATATTACAATGATCTTTATTGAAGACACACGAGATAACCAAATACACTCATGGACAAAACTTAAGGAAGGTTACCTTTCAGCATGTATATAAGGATTCAGACAATAACTCTGAAAGATATTACAGTGATCTTTATTGAATACACACGAGATAACCAATATACACCCATGAAAAACACTTAAGGAAGTTGTACCTTTTAACATGTATATCAGGATTCAGACAATAACTCTGTAAGATATTACAGTGACCTTTATTGAAGACACACGAGATAACCAATATACACTCATGGACAAAACTTAAGGAAGTTGTACCTTTCAGCATGTATATAAGGATTCAGGCAATAACTCTGAAAGATATTACAGTGACCTTTATTGAAGACACACGAGATAACCAATATACACCCATGGACAAAACTTAAGTTAGTTGTACCTTTCGGCATGTATATTGGGATTCAGACAATAATTCTGAAAGATATTACAGTGACCTCTATTGAAGACACACGAGATAACAAAGTGTGAACTAAATTGTCTCTGTCTCCTTAAATAAAACGACTACATGAAAGACTTTTCACTTCCTTAAGTTTTGTCCATGAATGTAAATACATACGTTTCAAATGAAATAATTTCTCCAGGTTATAATGTGAAAGAGAATAGTAGTAACACAATAAGATTAAATAAAATAATTCACATAGAGTATGCAATTAAGTTATTAAGTAGCGAATTAAAGTTAACTATGACATCGATATCCCAGATCTATATTAAACAATGTCCTCATTATCAATAGTTATCTGTTTCCTTATCATTTTACCTTTTTCTTCAGCTGGCCTTGTAGGAGCCTTTTTTGACCTTCTTTTAATTGCCTTTCTGCCCTTTCTCTCACGCAACCAACTGTTTCCTTAACTTTCATTTTCATTCGGTTCACATTACCTTGGCCGCTTGGAGCGCTGAGGAATGTTTAGTTGGTATTTATTCTACTAGATGACGCTTTGCCATCTGAAATGTTGATTTGAGCAGTCATTATATGCCTATATTTAAATATCATTTAGAATATAATCCTTTGCTAGCAATTTTAGAAATAAAGTAAACCGTCAAAAGTTACTATTACGGGTTACCACACCAAAAATGGAATATACGATATAATGGAATTTTCTTTCTTTACAGATCCAGGTACGTCCTTGTATATAAACTTAATTGATGGATCGCCTTTTGACTCAAACTACTTCTTATTTTTTCTTTCTAGTTTTCATTTACCACCATAATTATTTTATGAACGATGTAATAAACGTAGATTCAATCTCACCATTCTGGAAGAGGAGCAGTTTTGTATGGCTAATACATTCCCTGGGCACTTTATTTTTTCCGTTTATCATTACTCTTTACAATTCATTCTATCATACTTCATCTCTAAGGTTAGAAATAATCGTTATATCTCCTTAAAATAAATTTCGATTTTTCGTTCAAAAGAAACATTCGCGGAATAATTGTCAAACTTCCTTTTATAATCATTATATTATGATGCATAGCGCACCATCTGTTATGAAAATTCGAAACTATTATAGACGTGTATGATTCTTTTAAAAATTAAACAATTTCTACTGCCTTACTGCAATGGAATAATTAAAGGGAGGGCCTGGCTCATCAGTGGTGAACCCTCCCAGCGGTTTCGCTGATTCAATTTAAAGTTTGTGGAAGAGCGATTGCTCGATGCATATTATATATTTATAATTATATGTAAATCTGCTGTCCTCAAAGCTATGTCCATAGTTCATCTAAAATACCCATTTCAAGAGTCTAGCATCAGTATCACTATAAAAGGAAGTTCCAAAAATGCAATATAACAGCGGTATGGTAGATTAAACTGGCGAGTCCGCTGGGAGGGTTCACCACTGATGAGCCAGGCCCTCCCATTAAATTTTTCATTGCAGTAAGGACAGTATAAATTGTTTAATTTTTAAAATAATCATACGCGTCTATAATAGTTTCGAATTTTCATATAATCATTAGCCGCATTATATTGTATTATAGATAAATGAAGGTTGTCTACAGGATTCCTCTGACTGAAGGTATGTACAGGCTGGACTACTCCATGTAGGGGACCAAGGGGCTGAAGACTACATCCTAGAAGCTTTATCCCCGACCCGGTCCCTGCTCCACCGTCGACCCCCCTCAGGTAACGTCCCTACTTTATGACATCTTATGTCTGCACCCATCCCTTAGTCATCTTCATAGAAAACACCGTGAATCATGTCAATTAACCATTATGGTTAGAATGCGATGATTCAGCTTCACCTAGTCATGATAACCTGATGCCCATACATAGTCAAATTGCTCTGAAGTCTGAAAGTTCACCTCTCTTCCAACTTGTCTGAATATGATGCACTTCTTTTCTACTCTTACGTATTTGTTAAACGACATGTTTTCTTAACTGAATCCTAATATTAAAAGGTTACGCATTAAAAAATATATATTGAAATATATTCCGTTTTTTTGAATACCTTCTTTAAAACGGAACTTTTAAGTACAACATTAATATTTAACACAAATTCCTTTTGTCTAGTCCCTGGCCTTGCAAACTATCGGAATATATGATGCGATTCTTTTATTCTCTTACGCATTTCTAAGCGCCATATTCATATGAATCTTGATATTAAAAGATCTCATATTCTTTGAAAATTCAAAATATATACTATATTTTGGAATAACCTTTTATAAAACTAAATTTAAGTGCAGTATTAATATTTAACGCAAATTCATTTTTATATGGAATTTTAATTTTGTTAAGAAAGAAAAGGTTACTCAAGTAAAGATGATGAGTTAAAAGCTCTTTGCGCTAAGTCGAAAATCTGATTTTTCGATTTCGAACCAGGTTGTTCCTATACTACTGGAGTTATTTACGAGTATAATTGATTTGAACATAATATTCCCCCACCGTATTATTCTTCTTTATTAATATTGAGGGTATTGAGGGTGAGATGTATTCAACAAAATGTAAGAAAAAGTTTTACTGCGATAAGTGAGCTACAGGCCAACACTAGAGATGACCCACCTGACATTCTTTTGATTCAAGAACCATATGTTTTACATAAACTACTAAATTCCATTGGAACGCTTTTATTTAGTAATTAACTCTTTTTAGTATTGTTTTAACTGAATAATTCTCTATAATATCTAGCATATTTTCATTATAAAATATTCCTTAAAACTTTTTAAATCTGTAAATTGCTCGAATACACACAATACTTTACAATTTGATTTCATTTAAATAAATTTGCTTACCAACCCTTTGTACATATATCAATTGTGTTGATATATATATATTTTATCTTTTAATCTAACTAACTTGCATACTAATTCTGTACATATTTAAAATATCTTTCTTTATTTTCTTTCAAAATTTTTGCTTATGTCTAAAGTGCAAGTGTCCCTAGGGGGACATAGTGCTCTTGTCGAAATAAAGAAATATTAATATTTGTGGAAGGCAATTGGAGAAACTGTTGCATTATTTCCCCATGAAATACCTCAATGAATTTATTATAAGGCAATAATACACCATCTATACATATGAAATTAAAGCACGAATATTTCTTTTACATATAAAACAAACTTCTACTGACTTCACTGCGATTAAAAAATTCACCACTGATGATCTAAGCACTCTCAATATTTTTTCATCGCATAAAGGACAGTAGAAATTTGTTTAGTGTTTAAAAGAAACACTCGTGCTTTAATTTCTTCTATAACTCAATGAATGCTAGATAGATTGAATCAAGGATAGGTTGAAGGAATTATAGGACATGCTAAATCGGTAGACCAACTTAAGAAAGACACCAAGGCAATGTCTTACCACCATTTGACAACTATGGCTATGGATTTATCATCTTGGAAGAGCTTGATGGAGGAATCTTTGGAATGATTAGTCTTATATGGATAATAGAAAAATAAAACGGAGATTGAAGAGGAGTTTCTTGTGCATTAAATCTCTATTTTATTTTTCTATTTTAACTCGATGCATTTATTTTAGTCGTTTATATGGATAATATAATTATATAAATTGTTCTTAAACTGTATTAACACTAGGGAAGATATACTCATGGACAAAACTTAAAGCAGTGGAATGTCTTTGATATCGCCAATCTTCTATTTTTTTTTAAGGAGACAGAGGCAACTTCGTTCACAATTGGTTATCTCGTGTCTTCAATAAAGGTCACTGTAATATCTGTCAGAGTTATTGTCTGAATCTCGAAATACATCCTAAAAGTTACTACTTCCTTAAGTTTTGTCTCAATCAGTGAATATCTTTATTTTTAAATGGATTTATCAGTTACCTCAGTACAATATTCCGTGAAGGACACTTGCGCTAAGATATGCTAGTTATTGTATCATTCGATATTTATAAGGTGTACATGCATAAAGTTTTATATGATAAAGAGTGTTATTATAGAAAATATAGTTTATGTTTACATTACAGCATGATTATGTTCCTTATAATTCTGAAAAGGTATATGCAAATAGCATTAAATATTTATATAATATGGTTTTTCAATAAAAATGATATTAGGTTAGTGAAGTCTATATTTTTCTGTCTTATATATTCGTCAAAAACGGATATTCGATGCAAAGATGTCTTGAATCTTGCACACCATTATCACAGAAGCATCCAAGGTTCTCTGCTATTCCAATTGGGATGTCTAAAATACATTTGAGTTTTGAAAGGCCGCACTTATTTCTAGATAAATATTTCCACATGGCGTTGACCGCTAAGCCTCGTGGAACAACGTCCGAGGTCGTTCAGTCGGAAGATGCGGGAGATTCGCCAACCCAAACACACGCGTGGGTCTGGAGACGCTCACTGAGGCTATGTTTAGCTCGGCAGCTCTGTCTGTCCTCCAGGTGGCCGCAGCCTTCCCCGTCTGTCTACTTGTACAAACACTGGGGACAAGTGTTGAGTCCCACCTCAGGTGGCTATAGCTTTGATACTTTGTTTAAGACTTCTTGCGCAAACATTAGGGCATTTTTTGGCAATCCTGTCTGTCCCTCATTTGGGCGCAGCCTTGCTACTTCACTCGTCTGTCTTCTTGTACAAACACTGGGGACAAGTGTTGAGTCCTACCTCAGGTGGCTATAGCTTTGATACTTTGTTTAAGACTTCTTGTGTAAACATTAGGGCATTTTTGGCAGCCTTGTCTGTCCTTCAGTTGGCAACAGTTTTGCTACTTCCCCGTCTGTCTGTCTACTTGTGCAAACACTGGGGACAAGTGTTGAGTTCCATCTCAGGTGGCTATAGCTTTGATACTTTGTTTAAGACTTCTTGTTAAACATTAGGGCATTTTTGGCAGTTCTGTCTGTCCTTCAGTTGGCAACAGTTTTGCTACTTCCCCGTCTGTCTGTCTACTTGTGCAAACACTGGGGACAAGTGTTGAGTTCCATCTCAGGTGGCTATAGCTTTGATACTTTGTTTAAGAGTTATTGTGCAAACATTAGGGCATTTTTGGCAGTTCTGTCTGTCCTCCAGGTGGCCGCAGCCTTGCTACTTCACCCGTCTGTCTGTCTACTTGTGCAGACACTGGGGACAAGTGTTGAGTTTCCATCTCAGGTGGCTATAGCTTTGATACTTTGTTTAAGAGTTATTGTGCAAACATTAGGGCATTTTTGGCAGTTCTGTCTGTCCTTCAGTTGGGCGCAGCCTTGCTACTTCCCCGTCTGTCTACTTGTGCAAACACCGGGGACAAGTGTTGAGTCCCACCTCAGGTGGCTATACCTTTGATACTTTTTATTTGCTTTCTTGTGCAAACATAAGAATCTTTATTAGCAGTTTGTCTGTCCTCCAGGTTTGCCTTGCTACTCACCCGTCTGTCTACTTGTGCAAAGGAATAGCCTATAGAATAAAATATAAAATTTGTATATATACTTTTTAAAGGATAATATCCAGATGGCACAAGAACCTATAGGGTATGCAACAACTGTTCTGGTATGTAACTAACACCTACCCACATATTATCATGCCCAGCAATGGCCGCAGCCTCGCAGAAAATTGACATAGACCCAGAGCAGCAGCTTTACACACCCAAGATAGTGGACATTGCTGCTGCTGTGATAGAGATGCATGGAGACATCTGTGGCTCTTCATTGAACACGACAACAACAACAGAAAATTGACATGGGACCCAGAGCAGCAGCTTTACACACCCAAGATAGAAGGCATTGCTGCTGCTGTGATAGAGATGTATGGAGACATCTGAGGCTCTTCATTTGACACGACAACAACAACAACAACAAAGGATAGAATAGAAGCACAGTGACGTAATGAACTGCTGCCATTCCATAAAACGTGATCCGTGTGGTCGGGAACAGATTAATTACTTTATTTTCTTTCAAATTTTATGATAAATTTTAATACATAGTGTGATCAATAATTTCCAGGAATGTTAAATATTTAAAGAAATACAAAAGTATAATAAATTTTTACTTAAATTTTCTCAAAATAATCACCGTCACTATCTATACACTTGTTCCATCTTTTTTTTTTTCCAGATATCAAAACACCTCTGAAAAACCTCATCTTTCAGTATTTTCAGAATATTCTTCGAATTCTCCTTTATTTCAGGTATTGAGTCGAATCGACGCCCTTTTAAGAGTTTTTTAATTTCAGGGTAAAAGAAAAGGTCGTTGGGAGCAAGGCCAGGAGAATAGGGTGGCTGGGTAGTAAAGCAATTACGTGTTTAGCCAAATAGATTTGTACAATTTTTTGCAAATTCTAATTTAGATCTCTTGCTTTCGGGAATTTAAACCCTTCTACAGAAGAAAAACGATACAATAATTCGACAATAGAACATGAGTTATAAGTTCATATACTACTTTACATAATTTCATAGATATATGGTAAAAAAAACTCATATCTTATTAGCGATTGTTTGTTTCGTATTTTCTCCTGTAGG
>CP092865.1:144891913-144926756 GCA_030710605.1 Cordylochernes scorpioides
CTTAAACAAATAGCATTAATGTTCCTCAGAGGAATAATTAGTGGTAATTAATACGATTAATAAAAGGGATAAACGTAAATTTTTTAGCGAATTACCAGAAATGCCTTGTTTTGACTTCGTATATATGAGTACTCGTACGTGTGTATAGGTAGATAATTATTATTGATTAAAAAAATAAGAATTATTTTTAAAATAAGATGCTCGTGTTCTTTTTTTGGGGGGGGGGGGGAAACCGAGTGGGCCTTTTTCTTTACATAGCCAGAATAGTAACTCATGCATAAGCATTTCTAAATTTGTACTTGATTTTCTGATTAATATTATTCGGATTGTGACCATTTGAGATATATAATACTTGAATAATTAAGAACAAAGGTAAAAAGCTAATACTGGTGTTTAGAAGATGTGTTTGGTGAAACGCGCTGTTGCTGATGCTGGCAGGGCCACTAAGTGGTCCAAGGGAAATACTGCGAATCAAATTAAATAGCAGGATGGTGGCTGGTGTGTGCAGGGCCACTAAGTATACAAGGGAACTGCTGATAATAAAATGTTATAGCAGGATGGTGGCTGGTGTGTGCAGGGCCACTAAGTATACAAGGGAACTGCTGACAATAAAATGTTATAGCAGGATGGTGGCTGGTGTGTGCAGGGCCACTAAGTATACAAGGGAACTGCTGATAATAAAATGTTATAGCAGGATGGTGGCTGGTGTGTGCAGGGCCACTAAGTATACAAGGGAACTGCTGATAATAAAATGTTATAGCAGGATGGTGGCTGGTGTGTGCAGGGCCACTAAGTATACAAAGGAACTGCTGATAATAAAATGTTATAGCAGGATGGTGGCTGGTGTGTGCAGGGCCACTAAGTATACAAAGGAACTGCTGATAATAAAATGTTATAGCAGGATGGTGGCTGGTGTGTGCAGGGCCACTAAGTATACAAAGGAACTGCTGATAATAAAATGTTATAGCAGGATGGTGGCTGGTGTGTGCAGGGCCACTAAGTATACAAGGGAACTGCTGATAATAAAATGTTATAGCAGGATGGTGGCTGGTGTGTGCAGGGCCACTAAGTATACAAAGGAACTGCTGATAATAAAATGTTATAGCAGGATGGTGGCTGGTGTGTGCAGGGCCACTAAGTATACAAGGGAACTGCTGATAATAAAATGTTATAGCAGGATGGTGGCTGGTGTGTGCAGGGCCACTAAGTATACAAGGGAACTGCTGATAATAAAATGTTATAGCAGGATGGTGGCTGGTGTGTGCAGGGCCACTAAGTATACAAGGGAACTGCTGATAATAAAATGTTATAGCAGGATGGTGGCTGGTGTGTGCAGGGCCACTAAGTATACAAGGGAACTGCTGATAATAAAATGTTATAGCAGGATGGTGGCTGGTGTGTGCAGGGCCACTAAGTATACAAGGGAACTGCTGATAATAAAATGTTATAGCAGGATGGTGGCTGGTGTGTGCAGGGCCACTAAGTATACAAGGGAACTGCTGATAATAAAATGTTATAGCAGGATGGTGGCTGGTGTGTGCAGGGCCACTAAGTATACAAGGGAACTGCTGATAATAAAATGTTATAGCAGGATGGTGGCTGGTGTGTGCAGGGCCACTAAGTATACAAGGGAACTGCTGATAATAAAATGTTATAGCAGGATGGTGGCTGGTGTGTGCAGGGCCACTAAGTATACAAGGGAACTGCTGATAATAAAATGTTATAGCAGGATGGTGGCTGGTGTGTGCAGGGCCACTAAGTATACAAGGGAACTGCTGATAATAAAATGTTATAGCAGGATGGTGGCTGGTGTGTGCAGGGCCACTAAGTATACAAGGGAACTGCTGATAATAAAATGTTATAGCAGGATGGTGGCTGGTGTGTGCAGGGCCACTAAGTATACAAGGGAACTGCTGATAATAAAATGTTATAGCAGGATGGTGGCTGGTGTGTGCAGGGCCACTAAGTATACAAGGGAACTGCTGATAATAAAATGTTATAGCAGGATGGTGGCTGGTGTGTGCAGGGCCACTAAGTATACAAGGGAACTGCTGATAATAAAATGTTATAGCAGGATGGTGGCTGGTGTGTGCAGGGCCACTAAGTATACAAGGGAACTGCTGATAATAAAATGTTATAGCAGGATGGTGGCTGGTGTGTGCAGGGCCACTAAGTATACAAGGGAACTGCTGATAATAAAATGTTATAGCAGGATGGTGGCTGGTGTGTGCAGGGCCACTAAGTATACAAGGGAACTGCTGATAATAAAATGTTATAGCAGGATGGTGGCTGGTGTGTGCAGGGCCACTAAGTATACAAGGGAACTGCTGATAATAAAATGTTATAGCAGGATGGTGGCTGGTGTGTGCAGGGCCACTAAGTATACAAGGGAACTGCTGATAATAAAATGTTATAGCAGGATGGTGGCTGGTGTGTGCAGGGCCACTAAGTATACAAGGGAACTGCTGATAATAAAATGTTATAGCAGGATGGTGGCTGGTGTGTGCAGGGCCACTAAGTATACAAGGGAACTGCTGATAATAAAATGTTATAGCAGGATGGTGGCTGGTGTGTGCAGGGCCACTAAGTATACAAGGGAACTGCTGATAATAAAATGTTATAGCAGGATGGTGGCTGGTGTGTGCAGGGCCACTAAGTATACAAGGGAACTGCTGATAATAAAATGTTATAGCAGGATGGTGGCTGGTATGTGCAGGGCCACTAAGTATACAAGGGAACTGCTGATAATAAAATGTTATAGCAGGATGGTGGCTGGTGTGTGCAGGGCCACTAAGTATACAAAGGAACTGCTGATAACCAAATGTTATAGCAGGATGGTGGCTGGTGTGTGCAGGGCCACTAAGTATACAAAGGAACTGCTGATAATAAAATGTTATAGCAGGATGGTGGCTGGTGTGTGCAGGGCCACTAAGTATACAAGGGAACTGCTGATAATAAAATGTTATAGCAGGATGGTGGCTGGTGTGTGCAGGGCCACTAAGTATACAAGGGAACTGCTGATAATAAAATGTTATAGCAGGATGGTGGCTGGTGTGTGCAGGGCCACTAAGTATACAAAGGAACTGCTGATAATAAAATGTTATAGCAGGATGGTGGCTGGTGTGTGCAGGGCCACTAAGTATACAAGGGAACTGCTGATAATAAAATGTTATAGCAGGATGGTGGCTGGTGTGTGCAGGGCCACTAAGTATACAAGGGAACTGCTGATAATAAAATGTTATAGCAGGATGGTGGCTGGTGTGTGCAGGGCCACTAAGTATACAAGGGAACTGCTGATAATAAAATGTTATAGCAGGATGGTGGCTGGTGTGTGCAGGGCCACTAAGTATACAAGGGAACTGCTGATAATAAAATGTTATAGCAGGATGGTGGCTGGTGTGTGCAGGGCCACTAAGTATACAAGGGAACTGCTGATAATAAAATGTTATAGCAGGATGGTGGCTGGTGTGTGCAGGGCCACTAAGTATACAAGGGAACTGCTGATAATAAAATGTTATAGCAGGATGGTGGCTGGTGTGTGCAGGGCCACTAAGTATACAAGGGAACTGCTGATAATAAAATGTTATAGCAGGATGGTGGCTGGTGTGTGCAGGGCCACTAAGTATACAAGGGAACTGCTGATAATAAAATGTTATAGCAGGATGGTGGCTGGTGTGTGCAGGGCCACTAAGTATACAAGGGAACTGCTGATAATAAAATGTTATAGCAGGATGGTGGCTGGTGTGTGCAGGGCCACTAAGTATACAAGGGAACTGCTGATAATAAAATGTTATAGCAGGATGGTGGCTGGTGTGTGCAGGGCCACTAAGTATACAAGGGAACTGCTGATAATAAAATGTTATAGCAGGATGGTGGCTGGTGTGTGCAGGGCCACTAAGTATACAAGGGAACTGCTGATAATAAAATGTTATAGCAGGATGGTGGCTGGTGTGTGCAGGGCCACTAAGTATACAAGGGAACTGCTGATAATAAAATGTTATAGCAGGATGGTGGCTGGTATGTGCAGGGCCACTAAGTATACAAGGGAACTGCTGATAATAAAATGTTATAGCAGGATGGTGGCTGGTGTGTGCAGGGCCACTAAGTATACAAAGGAACTGCTGATAACCAAATGTTATAGCAGGATGGTGGCTGGTGTGTGCAGGGCCACTAAGTATACAAAGGAACTGCTGATAATAAAATGTTATAGCAGGATGGTGGCTGGTGTGTGCAGGGCCACTAAGTATACAAGGGAACTGCTGATAATAAAATGTTATAGCAGGATGGTGGCTGGTGTGTGCAGGGCCACTAAGTATACAAGGGAACTGCTGATAATAAAATGTTATAGCAGGATGGTGGCTGGTGTGTGCAGGGCCACTAAGTATACAAAGGAACTGCTGATAATAAAATGTTATAGCAGGATGGTGGCTGGTGTGTGCAGGGCCACTAAGTATACAAGGGAACTGCTGATAATAAAATGTTATAGCAGGATGGTGGCTGGTGTGTGCAGGGCCACTAAGTATACAAGGGAACTGCTGATAATAAAATGTTATAGCAGGATGGTGGCTGGTGTGTGCAGGGCCACTAAGTATACAAAGGAACTGCTGATAATAAAATGTTATAGCAGGATGGTGGCTGGTGTGTGCAGGGCCACTAAGTATACAAGGGAACTGCTGATAATAAAATGTTATAGCAGAATGGTGGCTGGTGTGTGCAGGGCCACTAAGTATACAAGGGAACTGCTGATAATAAAATGTTATAGCAGGATGGTGGCTGGTGTGTGCAGGGCCACTAAGTATACAAGGGAACTGCTGATAATAAAATGTTATAGCAGGATGGTGGCTGGTGTGTGCAGGGCCACTAAGTATACAAGGGAACTGCTGATAATAAAATGTTATAGCAGGATGGTGGCTGGTGTGGGCAGGGCCACTAAGTATACAAGGGAACTGCTGATAATAAAATGTTATAGCAGGATGGTGGCTGGTGTGTGCAGGGCCACTAAGTATACAAGGGAACTGCTGATAATAAAATGTTATAGCAGAATGGTGTCTGGTGTGTGCAGGATCACCAAGTGATCCGAGGGAAATGCTACGTGTCAAATGTTATAGCAGAATGGTGGCTGGTGTGTGCAGGACCATCAAGTAGTCCAAGGGAAATGCTGCGTGTCCAATGTTATAGCAGGATAATGGCTGGTGTGTATAGCAGGGCCACTAAGTGGTCCAAGGGAATTTCTGCGAGTCCAATGCTATAGCAGGATGGTGTCTGATATGTGCAGGGTCACCAAGTGGTTCAGGGAAATGCTGCGAATCAAATGTTATAGCAGGATGGTGGCTGTTGTGTGTATATCAGGATGGTGTCTGGTGTGTGTATAGCAGAATGATGGCTGGTGTGTGTGTATATCAGGATGGTGTCTGGTGTGTGTATAGCAGAATGATGTCTGGTGTGTGCAGGGCCACCAAGTGGTCCAAGGGAAGTGCGGTGGATACTGCGGGAAGTGTAAGCCTAGTGCCGCCAGCGGACTTCAGCTAGATGTAGCGCCTCCATGATCTTTCTCATCGGTAAGTGTTCCCCCCCATCCCCCTATTCCTTGGTGAATCAATAGAATCTCAGATAAACCTTTACGCAATTAAAATAAATAACGTTTAACTAATCCAAATGTGAGCCATCCTTCATACGCGGTTCGTGTGAATCATAGACTCTCCTCAATCTTTAGAAATTGCATTGTTTGAAGGGACTACTGCTGTGTAACTGCGATTCCTAAACCCTACACTTCAAGTAGAAATATAAATTCAAATAATTTTAGTTATGAGGTGCAATGGAGTATTTTTTCATATATTATAGCTTAGCATAAGCAGTGGACATCATCCATTACGCCGGTGGCGCCCCAAGCGGTGGCGTCCTCAGTAAGCTTGAGGCCTCGCGAAAGACGAAGCACAACAGTATGCAAATATGAATTTTAATTCTTATAATCTCGTAATCGTTTCATATACATTTAACACTATTTCATCTCTAATCTGTCTTTATTGTATTTATTTTGTTTTTTATTATATTTATTTTATTGCACATAGTGATATGCATATCAATATAATTATCTTTTTAAGTTTATATTGGAGACTATGCACCTTTGTATGTATTGACAAGATGGCAATAAAATTATTTGAATTGTCAATTGTCCTTACATGTGATGTTAACGTGAGACTGTGTGTGCAGCTGCCGCCGTTGTAAATTTATTTATTGAGTGTCACCCACTGCCATTGTCATCATCATCTGACTGCCCGCTCATCTGTTGTTTACTGGCTCTAATAAACCACCCGTGTTTTCTACCTGGGCTTGCTCACTCACACTAGGCTATAGCACCGTTCTA
The DNA here is from genome assembly GCA_030710605.1 of Cordylochernes scorpioides. Lineage (NCBI taxonomy): Eukaryota > Metazoa > Arthropoda > Arachnida > Pseudoscorpiones > Chernetidae > Cordylochernes > Cordylochernes scorpioides. The sequence continues at coordinate 144,898,278 of CP092865.1, forward strand.
GTGAACTTGTCAAACTATACATGGGAAGTTTTTATGGCAAGAATTATATGGCTTCTTGTTTACCGGCTCTAATAAACCACCCGTGTTTTCTACCTGGGCTTGCTCACTCACATTAGGCTATAGCACCATTCTAGTGAACTTGTCAAACTGTACATGGGAAGTTTTATGGCAAGAATTATATGGCTTGTTTACTGGCTCTAATAAACCACCCATGTTTTCTACCTGGGCTTGCTCACTCACACTAGGCTATAGCACCGTTCTAGTGAACTTGTCAAACTGTACATGGGAAGTTTTATGGCAAGAATTATATGGCTTGTTTACTGGCTCTAATAAACCACCCATGTTTTCTACCTGGGCTTGCTCACTCACACTAGGCTATAGCACCGTTCTAGTGAACTTGTCAAACTGTACATGGGAAGTTTTATGGCAAGAATTATATGGCTTGTTTACTGGCTCTAATAAACCACCCATGTTTTCTACCTGGGCTTGCTCACTCACACTAGGCTATAGCACCGTTCTAGTGAACTTGTCAAACTGTTGGTAGACTGCTTCACTGTACATAGGAAGTTTTATGGCAAGAATTATATGGCTTCTTGTTTACTGGCTCTAATAAACCACCCGTGTTTCTACCTGGGCTTGCTCACTCACACTAGGCTATAGCACCGTTCTAGTGAACTTGTCAAACTGATGGTAGACTGCTTCACTGTACATAGGAAGTTTTATGGCAAGAATTATATGGCTTCATTTACGCCTATAATAGAACTGACAAAATAATTTATTCACGCATTTCGGGCTTGGCTTTGGACACCTAGGGAATGACACCCTTACGTCCCAGAAGATTCTAATCAATCGAGAAGAGAAACTAATAACAACTAAGGAATAGAAAGTAAGTATAAGGAATGTCATGTATAGAAGACCTATATACAGAGGCTGGAAACAGAATGTATTCCAAGAGAAAGTGGCGTATATCAATTCTATTCTCAAGTATTAGCCACAGTCCACCCATACGACGGGAACATTCCAAGAAGTAAACCTAAACTGTGTCGATCTACACTCATGGACAAAACTTAAGGAAGTAGAAAGTCTTTGATGTCTCCAGTGGTCTTTTTTTGAAGGAGACAGAGGCTGTTCACATTTGGTTAGCTCATGTCTCTTCAATAAAGGTCATTATAATATCTTTCAGAGTTATTGTCTGAATCCCGTAATACATGCTAAAAGGTACAACTTCCTTAAGTTTTGTCATGAGGGTATTTGTTATATGGAAGGTTTGCCTTCATTTTTGTGCATGAGAAAAATGATTCGTTTTATAACGGAGATGAACACAGTTATAGAGATCATAAATGAGGGAGTGTGGAAATCTAGGGATGCCATAGAAAAAATCTGCGAATTACTCACCATCTGTTCCAACACTTCAGGTAATCAACTGGTATTACCAGTGTTTTTACCCATCTGCCAGTAATGACTGCATCTGTTTTTAAAAAATTACTATGGGTAGGTCTCTCTTCTAAATGATGCAATAAAAAATCACAAGGCCAAATCCATATTATATATAACCTCTTTACTCTTCAAGCAACTATAATTCAACACACACATTAATTCACCCATTGTTCTTAATCCCAATCTGTATATTTTGGAGTGCTGAATTAAAATATTTAGACTATAATTTCTGTAAAACGACATTTATCCCGCATGTTTCTTTTGAATGAAAAATCGAAATTTATTAAGGAGAAATAATCATTTTTTGTAACCTTAGGAATGAGGTATGAATTGTGAAGAGTAATGATGAATGGAAAAATAAAATGTCCAGGGATGGGAATCGAACCCACAGTGTTCCGCTTACCGGGCAACATTACTCTTCACAATTCATCCTTTCATACCTCATCCTTAAGGTTAGAAATAACGATTATTTCTCCTTGAAATAAATTTCAATTTTTCGTTCAGAAGAAACACATGCGGGATAATTTTAAATGTTGTTTTACCTTCATAAGCCGCATTATATTGTATTATAAATTAATTTATAATTTCTATGATACTGCTGTAACACAGCGATTTTACCATCCAACATTTTATCTGATTTGGGTAAGTTTTGGCAGATAAAAGAAACATTTATTGATTCAGCGTGCATTTCATAGTAGGATTTCATGGACAAAACTTAAGGAAGTTGTATCTTTTAGCCTGTATATCGTGATTTAGACAATAACTCTGAAAGATATCTGATACACAGTGACCTTTATTGAAAACTCACGAGATTACCAAGTGTGAACAAAATCTCCTCCAGCTACAAAGACTTTCCACTTCCTTAAAGTTTTGTCCATGAGTGAAGTTACAAATCTAAAGTGTCCTTAAGAGTGAGGTGTCCTCTTATCTGAGAGCAGCAAAGAAAAATGTGAGTTGTCCAATATCATAGAATAAACCTAAATCAATTTTTTGTTGCTGTTTCTTATCCATGCTCCTCAAGATGTTTTATGATAAGCAGCGGCCTCTCCCAAAAGTCCTGTTTAGTGCATCTGATGCAAGCCAAAATGTGTTTTGGAGCTGCAGGTGCCAAGCTATATTTGAGGCAATTGGGGTAGATTGTTATTTTCAATCTTCAATTACTTGAATTACTGTTCTAAATATTGTTGTTTGATGCTGTCTGAGGGTCAGAGCTCCTTCACTCCACTGTACCAGCTGTGCTTTGGTGGGATCTTAAATAAATCTAGTTTAGTTGATAGGTATTCCAATAAATGACACTCTGGCATCTGAGAGGCTCATTTGGATGGTCAAGATAATTCAATTAATTTTTTGCCTACTTTCTTCTCTTTTTTTCTTTTGTTCATATGTACTAGTCTTCTTTCTTATCTCCACACTGGGTGAAGTTGAATGCGTCTGCCTTTGTCATCAAGACTGGGAGCACTACTCAGTGGTAGGCTGACTTAGCTCCAAAAGAAATGGCCGTTTCTGACATGAGGAACAGACACTATGTGCAGCCGCTCCTAACATGGAGTACAGACGCTGCTCATATATATCAGTATATATATGTACTAGTGAAGTGAATGGCCTCCCATGCTTACCCCTCTGTACCTGGCCTGTGGTGCAGTGGACATTGTTGGGAGTTACAGTAAACCCTCTACACGATTGTATCAAGTCTTGTTCTGGTAGACTTGATGCTGTAACCAGGAGGGATACTCCCTCTTTAAAAATCTTGAGATCAACTGACCCGGTTGATAGACCTCAGCAATGATCCCACTCCAGGGATACGGAGGAGCTGTGTCTGTACTCATGTTAGAGTGGGCAGCAAAGGCTTCCATGTTAGGAACGGCCTCAAATTACAGGCAAAGTCAGACTTTCACCAAAGTGTGCCTGGATCATGGTGCCATGATCAACGAAAGCTGCACCCCTATTCCCCATTCCATGAGATCGTGAACTCATGGAATTCGTGTAATCTTTACACAAGGGGATAAGAAACAACAACACTAGTGAAGTAAATGAATCCCAATGGGTTCACCAGTCTCCATACAGGAGGTACAAACAAACTACACTTAAGAAAAACAGCAGTGTGTGTATTAAAAAAATTTATTTATCCATGATTCAATTTACATTCTCTTACAACAAAGCTAAAGGTTTAAAATGATCAATAATAAGGCAAAGATTCTTGCATCCCGAGAAGAGGTTTGTGTGCTCTAGCCTAGAACTACAGAACCAAAACCTCTTCCAGGGACACAACTCTTTCTCAATATTTATAAAATGTACAATTTGGCCAGGTGGGTGCGGGAGATGCTATGGCACTGGCTAGGGTACAAGCTACAACAAACTTTTCTCCTTCTTCGGGTACAAAAATAAACATCAAGGGAACCAACTTTGTTCGCCTTTCCAAAAAACATGCATAAAACTCTTCTCTCTTCTTTTCTTTTTTCTCCTCTTTTTTCTTGTTTCATTTAAATAAATAGTAAAAATTAAAAAATCCTCTTTTTTTAAAAAAGGGGTATTAAATAAAAAGAAAGAAAAACAAAAAACAAAGCTAGGGAAAGATCACAGGAGAGGGGAGGTGGGCCCGCTTGGAACTGGCTGCAGTGGCGCGGCCTGTCCACAGGGCGTTGTGGATGGTGAAGGCATCAATGGTCACCGTGAGGTGCTTGGTGTGGATCTGGGAGAAACACTTCCCTCCGGAGTTGTACCTGGCAACCCACACATATATATATATATATAGAGAGAGATAGACAAAAGAATTGCTATAAATTTATTAAATAAAAACAAACGATAGCATTGCGTCTCTTTATACATGAAATTTATTATGCTAGCTTTCGGATCTTATCGATCCTTCCACAGGCTAAGCTGTAAGTTGAGAGAAAGAGTATATATAGTTGTACAATATTATTTATATACACCTAACGAAGATAGAAATAAATATAAATAAAATAAATATAAACACATTTCACGAGTTCACGTTTTCTCGTGGCCAGGCTGCAGTTTGTTTCATCTTTGTCCAAAGCTCAGTTTGTTTTCTATTCATAGTCAATTGGTCCCTTTATTCCATTTACCTGTTGAAGGGCGTATATCTATCTACATGCGAACAAAACATGGTGTATGGGGTTATGGGTGTGAATTTGAAACTGGGGAAGATGAGGAAGGATCTGGTGAAAAGGAAGGGCTGGGCTGTTTTTTCTTGAATGAGTGGTACTGAGATGGTAGTTCTATACGCCTGTTGATACTGTTTAAATCATGAGAGACAAAGGATTCTATTAATAATCTTTGATATTTGGATTTGATGTTGTGGTAATGACAGGTTGGGTCGGAAAGGTTAAAGGCATGGCCGGTTTTTGAGGTATGCTGAAAGATCAAAGATTTGGGATCTTTGTTTATTATATTTCTGTTGTGCTCGGAAAATTCTGTTGTAAATGAAGCGGCCAGTCTCACCCACATATTTTGCGTTGCAATCTTGGCAACCTATGGAGTAAATGGCATATGGTTGCTGGTCGGGACGTTTCTTAATATTAGATCTGGTGATGGGGTTCCGGAGTATTTGGCCTATTGAGAGGTGGTTGGTGAAAAAGGTTTTTAAACCAAATTTCTTGAGGGAGTGGGCTATTGATTGATTTTCAAAGGAATAAGGTATAATGCAGGTGTTACGGTTTACTGCGGGCTGAGTGTGTTTGGAAGGGTTGAAACTATGTCTAAGTATGAAGGGAAGTGGATAGCCACTTGCTGTTAGATTACTGATGATGGTTGTCTTTTCTATTTTTTTGAAGGCTGGGGTGGAGCAGTGTGTATGTATTCTTTTCGTGAGTGTTCTGACGACTGTGAGTTTGTGGCCTATTGGGTTATATGAATCAAAAAGGAGATAGGATGGTTTTATGGATTTTTTTGTAATAAACTGTTGTGTGGTATGATTCATCAGTTTTTACAATAGAACATGAGTCCCACAAAGTTCTGCCATATTTGGGACAGACTTTTTATCAAAACAGCTTTGGCAAAACTGAGAAGAGACGGTCCAATAGATGCCGTCAGGGTTTGACGGTTTATTTTGACGGGAGAGGCGCCCTATGCTTCTACATGTATAATGTAGTTTGTTGGTTATCCTGTAGATGACTGTAGTGTGGCATGTTGGTTACAGTCGGTGGTGGCCACAATGTTTAGAGTGGGTTCAGGCGTGATTGGGATTACACAAAAGACGAGACATGTTGGATGTCACCACAGAGATGGCGAGAGAGCAAGTGAAGCCGACACCGGTCAGGGGAGAACTGTCTAGAGGGGTCTGTCAATCGTGTTTCAGAGCGGACTAATCTGTTTGAGTAAGAAAGGGGCACACCTGGGAACCCGACTTGTTTTTCGAACCTTTTTCCTCCATTGGCGCCGACTGTCAATCACTCAAAATTTTGTCACTTTGGCAATTACACTACAACTATACAACACATGGGGACATATATTACAACATATATACTCTCCATCCTTATTCCACACATTTGTTGTTTCTTATCCTCTTGTGTAGAGATTATACACAAATCCCATGAGTTCATGCTCCTCAAGTTGTTTTATGATAAGCAGCAGCCTCTACCAAAGGTCCTGTTTAGTGCATCTATTGCAAGCCAAAATGTGTTCTGGAGCTGCAGGTACCAATCTACATTTTGGGCAAGTAGGGTAGATTGTAATTTTCTATCTTCATGTCAAGCTAGATTTTAGGCAAGTGACGTATAATTTTGTTATTTTCTATCTTCAATTGTTTGAGATGGCCTGTTCTAAATCTTGTTAGTGTTATTTGGTGCTGTCTATTACTGAGGTTCAGAGCTCCTCCTGGGTTCACTCCACTGTGCCAACTGAGGAGCTCTGAATTTCATACATTTAGTAATAGAAATCTACACATATTAGATTTTTCTTTTCTTCCCATATTTCAAAGGGCAACTCCCTTTGTGAAGGAAGAGTACTGCGATCAGGTAGATAAATTAAGCCATCTCCTGATCGTGCAAATGAAAGTTGCTGATGGCTTGCAAACTCTGTCGGAAAAATTTCAACTATTCATTGATTTTAAATAATTCCAGAATTAACAAAATACCCTTTCTTGATTAATCAAGAAAGGCACGTATGTGTTTCGGGATGTTAGCTCTAACGCCTTTCTCTTAATCTCCTTTCTTTATCGAGGATATTCTGAACTAAATTAGGAAGGCCACTCTAGCTATGCAAGACCAAAAAGAGGAGAGTTACTCCTTAAAAATATCGGGACAAATGGATATTTTAAAAATCCAATATTTCTGTATGCAGTTTTATATTTAGAGTGATTAATAGGGATTGTTACATCTTCAAAATATTTTTATAAAAATCTAAAATAAAGCAGAACTACCTCTCTCTTAAAAAACAATACCTAGTTGCAAAGCTAAAATGTCTTTTAGGAAGAGGTGTCCTCTTTCCGATGCGTTGATAATTAGTAAAAATATATATAGAAAATTATAATCTTTGCCATGCCCTATATTATTTGGCAAAATACACATTATTGACTGTATTGACTCATCCATTAATGAGCTCTACTCATCCCCAGCAGACACCATCAAAAGTCTCAAACTCTACAAGCTTGATACCCTAATATGATTGAGTGGAGATAAGAAAGAAGATTTGTCAAAATGTTTCTAATCTATAATCCAAATTATGCCTTCATCATTGGACAAAAAAGGGTAACTTTGACTATGAAAACTGTCCATTGAAGAGAGTGTCCTCCCTTGGAAGCTGTGTTGTTTGTTGTTTCCTATCCCCTTGTGTAAGGATTACACAAATTCCATGAGTGCATGCTCCTCGAGCTATAAGCAGCAGCCTCTCCCAAAGATGGAAGCTGTTCTCCAGTATACTAACACCTCCCACAAATGGTTGGCGAGCCACTCACTTGTAGAACTTGTCCATCATGGAGGAAGTGATGCTCCTGGGCCCAGTGCCGTACATCTTGACTACCTCCTCCGAGTCAGGGTTGTAGGTGTACAGAGCCCGGAACTGGCACCCTGCGTCTCGGAACAGGATCAGGAAGTGCTTGCTGCTCGAGTTGTGCACCGCTTCAATGACTCGCTTCTTGGTGTCAGCGTTCACTGCCCCGGCCAGCACCGCGCTCACTGCGTTGAGGATCAGGGTGCGGTTGGACTTGGCTGTGGGCTTCACAAAGAGCTTGGGGCCGGTATACTCTGCCGCTGTGGAGGAGGTCTCCGAGATACAGTCCGTCCGGCTTGGGAGGGAGGAGAGTTCGTAGTCTAGGTCTGCACAACCACCTTCTTCTGGACATGTGGCATGGGAGGGATCTATATACACTCATGGACAAAACTTAGGAAAGTGGAAAGTCTTTTGATGTTACCAATCATCTATTTTTTTTTTAAGAAGACAGGCAATTTGTTTACACTTGGTTATCTTGTGTGTCTTCAATAAAGGTCACTGTGTATCAAATATATTTCAGAGTTATTGTCTGAATCCCGATATACATGCTAAAAGGTACTACTTCCTTAAGTTTTTGTCCATGAGTATAGACTAGAATATCTCATTATAACAGAGTAACTTGGTTATAACATCATAATTATAAGGTTTTATAAACTGCGGTTATAATCCCACAAACTCTCAAACGGTGTTGTTATAGCGAGGTTTGACTGTAAATATAACATTTATAGAGAGAAAAACAATTAAGAAAGTAAGACAAACCCTAAACAGCTATAAAACAGCATACAAGGCAAAGACACTTAAAAAATAAACTCAATGGGTCTGAGTGGTATAAACAGTCAATTTTAGACAGCTATGACCAAAGATCAAATTCCGCATTGGGCACTTTTTTTTTTTTGAAGGAAAAAAAATTGCTTCAATGCAATCAATGCAGGTTTTAACATGAGGCATTGTTGAGGTAAATGGCAAGATTGTCAGAGCTTCAAGAGAGTCATTGAGGGTAAAATACCAGAGTTAAGGGGAGGATGCTCAGTGTTCTGGGCTGACTTGGGCCGGGGTAGCTTGGGGCCACCGGCAGACTTGGGCCGGGGGGTGGTGCGAGCTGGGGAGTGGATCTCTCCCTCTGCAGCCTCCCCTTCCTTCTGTGCCTTCCTCTCCAGGTACTGCTCCAGGATGGCCTGGTGCCGTAGCCGCTTCTCTTCCTTCTTCCTCTCCTGCTCCTCCTTGCGGGCCCTGCAGCCGCCTCTGTCAGCTCCCTGTCACCTCCAACACCACAACTCAACACTCACCTCTCCTGTTCCCTCTTCTTGCTCAGCTCCGCCTCCTTGGCTAGCCTCTTCTGCTCCTGTTCCGCCTTCCTCTTGAGGGACATCAGCATAATCTGCTCCTTCTTCTTTTCCATCTCTGTCTGGGCTTGCTGCCACATACACAGACCATCTCACACATCCTACTCTGTACAATTAAACTATTTCACAGATCAACACTTTCAGTAAATTCTGGGAAAGTTTTCAAGCCACAGGCTCTTCCTCAGACCACTATCTAAATAAGCTTATAGATAATATATAAATATCTTATACCCTCACTGGTGATCTCCCATCAAACAATACAGCGGTGGCAGAGGAGCACAATGTACATATTCATTGTACATAGATATATGATTTTTGAAATATAGTCATCATCTCATCATTGTACATTACTCGTTTAAATAGTGCGGACTGTGCACTTTAAGCTTGTATTGAACTGTCGATAAAATTTATTAACTGCCAAATTGTCTTATTCCCTCTCTCTCTCTCACCTGAACACAAGAAAATTCTGTGCGAATTCCTCAACATTGCCATTGAGCATGTTAGGAACAACACAATAAACAAGGTCCACACTCAGGACGGCTTGTAGCACATGATCCCGACGTCCCTTCAGAGAAGTCTGGTGTAAATATTTTATATATTTATTACTGTATTTTAATTTTTCTAATGACTAGGAATCAATAAAGTTGTTAATTGTCAATTGTCTCTCCCAAACATGACTGGATGATGACCACTTTACACAATGTTGTTGGATTTTTACAGTATGAGAGAGATATATCCAAAGACATATACAAGTTATTTTTCCCTATCAAATCACTGTACAAAGTAGATAACAACTCACACATCGTCTAGCTCTTGAACAAACCTAGGATGGATATTTTAGGGAGCAATGATGGATGATCATACATAGGATGAATGAGGAGAAAAACAGATTTAAAAATAAATGTCTTACATCACAAGTCCTATCAAAATATTATTTTCTTTGTTACCCTGTATGGAATAACAAAAAGTACAGTAGAACCTCCCTTAGCGGACATTCGTGCTACTGGATACCTCAAAACCTTTGGGACCTTTGGGAGAAGCTGCTGCTCATCATAAAACAGCTCGAGAAGCATGAACTCATGGAATTCGTGTAATCTTTACACAAGGGGATAAGAAACAACAACAACAAAACAATGGACACTTTTTATCTCCAAAATTGCCCTCCCATTGAAAATATGTTCGGGCTAGCGGACATAGTTTGCTTAAATACCAAAGAGTCCTCCTACAGTGACAAATATACAAGCAAGCATAATCACCCAATATTAAAAGCTCTAAAATGTGGTATGTTTGAATAAACTGAAAAATCAACTGGGAGCGTTCACCAGTTATTTATTTTCTTGGTATTTGAAATTAGGTTCGTTAAAAGGTAGGTTTGTTATTTGTAAAAACTCAAAAGTTTGTTATAACCATGGTATTTTTCAATGGTATTAACCTTTGGTTCATTTAAGGGAAGGTTCGCTATATACTGGGTTTATTTTAGTGGGTTTTTAATGTGTTTCTATGCTGAATGTACAAATAAGTACAAATAAAGTTCTGTGAAGAACAGTGGAGGATCTAGAGATGGGACCAAAAAAAGAAAATTGACACATGTGAAACAATGAAACATGAGATGTCAAGCAATCCAGAAGGAATGCAAGAGACTGGCTGGAGCAGTTAGAATGGAGATGTGTGCCTGGATCATGGTGGTATGATTAACGAAAGCTGCACCCCTACACTCCATTCCATGAGATCATAACTTGTGTAATCTTTACACGAGGGGATAAAAAACAAACAACAAGAATGGAGATGGTACAGCAAGTAGATGAGTGGAAGAAGCTTCCATCATCAGGCAGGAACCCTGGACTTCCTTCCTTGAAGATAACTTCCTGGTCTACACTTCCTGTCACTTTCACCACCTGACTCCCCTACTTAGTTAGTTGGACCTAGTCACCTCAGGTCACAACACTGCATCATGTCACAGCTTAACTACATGATGTCTGTCACAACACTGCAGCATGTCACCTCTATTACAGACCCTCTGTCAGGAACCTGCATCATGTCACAGCTTAACTACAGGATGTCTGTCACAACACTGCAGCATGTCACCTCTATTACAGACCCTCTGTCAGGAACCTGCATCATGTCACAGCTTAACTACATGATGTCTGTCACAACACTGCAGCATGTCACCTCTATTACAGACCCTCTGTCAGGAACCTGCATCATGTCACAGCTTAACTACAGGATGTCTGTCACAACACTGCAGCATGTCACCTCTATTACAGACCCTCTGTCAGGAACCTGCATCATGTCACAGCTTAACTACAGCATGTCTGTCACAACACTGCAGCATGTCACCTCTATTACAGACCCTCTGTCAGGAACCCGCAGCATGTCACCTCTATTACAGACCCTCTGTCAAGTATCTGCAGAATTTCACCTCTACTGCAGACCCTCTGTCAAGTTTCTGCAGAATTTCACCTCTACTGCAGACCCTCTGTCAAGTATCTGCAGAATTTCACCTCTACTGCAGACCCTCTGTCAAGTTTCTGCAGAATTTCACCTCTACTGCAGACCCTCTGTCAAGTATCTGCAGAATTTCACCTCTACTGCAGACCCTCTGTCAGGAACCCGCAGCATGTCACCTATATTACAGACCTTCTGTCACAACACTGCAGCATGTCACCTCTATTACAGACCTTCTGTCAGAAACCTGTCTCTTCCACCCTACTAACATCAGACTGTTTTGGTGGGAGAGTGGTTCATGTTTTGAGCTGGCATCATTTCGAACAAGTATACACTTTTGCAGACATGTTCTTGAAAGAGACACATTGACTGTTCAAAGATACAGGAACAAGATTCCCGAGCTCTCATTCAGATTTTTCAGGGGTGCCATTGGCACCAAGGTCATTAATAACAATTCTAATACACTGAGCAACATTGAAAATGGAACACCAAGAAAGAGTAGCCAGAAAATTGTGCAAATATTAGGGTAGATGTGCCTCACCGAGTTATGCAAATTATGTGAAATGCACAGCTCTTATGCGCACGTGGAGTAAGAAATAAGGGAAGGAACTTTCCGAAAGGACAGTATTTGTGTTGTTATTTCTTCAAAGAAAATCATCTTAGAAATTTTGTTCTTGTTTCAAAAGACACGTGTAATAGCAGATAATGCCAGGCCGTCATCAACGGAGGCAGTTCAAGCAGACAGATGCTTTTGAGGGGCATTGTGATCAGACTGAAAAGGGCAGGTTGATCCATATGTCAGCTGGGTGCGTCCAAGGTGCACCGACTATGGAGATGGTTGGAAAAAAGGAAATGAGGCAATTTATTAGAATTCTGGTGCAGCCAGAGTGACGTCAGCATGCGTGGATCAGCATATCCTTCGACAAGCAGTGACAGATCCACATGCCACTTGTATCTCCATTATTGGATGAAGTTTGCAAGCTTTGCCTCAGCCACATTCAGAAGATGAACTGTAGCAAATGGTTGAAAGAAAATGGAGAGCTATCCCTCAGGACGGCATCTGTAGTCTGATTGACTTTCTACCTAGACATGTTGTTGCGTGCATCAGTCCGCAGTGGTCCTACTTGCTACTGAGCCGTTCTCGCTCTGTATTATGACTATCACTTTGAAATAAAGACCACTTATTGTTTGTTCCTGCCTCTCTCTGTTTTCCAAGTTTAATCCCTTTCGGGCCCCTCTTTCCCGATATTCCATTTTCAATGTCATGCAGTGTAAAATAATGATAAACCTTGGTTAAAACAATATTTGTCGAGCAAAAATTGGCTCGGTCAGAGTGAAGAAAACAGGAAGTGTCAGGAGAAGAGGTTTTTTTTTTAAGAGAGCACATCATATATTTATCAAATTGGTAATCTCACAACATCAATCCTTCATCTAATGAAATCAAGTCCTACATGGCACTGATCTTCTCCTGAAACTTCATGTTGGGGAGCCACTCCAACAGGGGGGTACTTACAGGATCGGGAGTGACCAGGTCAGCTCCTATCATAAACCCCACACAGGGCTCTGCCTCAACTTGAGGCTCAACAGGAGGTTTGGGGGTCTTTGGCTCTGAGGGTTGTTTGTTCTCTTCATATTTGTTCTCTGCGCGGCTCTCTACTGGGGCAGCCTTCTCTTCCTTCGTGCCACGGCCAACCTTGACTGTTAACTTAGGCTTGGCCTTCTTGGGGGGCTTAGAATCAAAGGCTACATAGAACTTCTGCTGTCCATTGGACTTGAGGGGTTTGTCAGAGGCATCTCCATTCTCCAGTGTGAAGCCGACCTCTGGACTTTCCTCTGGTGTCCCAACTGAGGGAATAGTTGCTAGCGCTGGCTTCAGCTTGGCTAGCGGGAACTTGTCTGGGTTAGGGGGTGGGGTCCGGCTGGGGAGGTGATGGTTATCACAATTTGTGTTGATGGAGGGGGGGGAGGTGTAGGTGGAGGTGTTCTGTGAAAAGACTGGGTAGGTCTGAGCATCTGTGGAGTCGTAGGAAAGGAAGGATTTGGAAGAATTGAAGGAACTGTTCCACGTCCTGTTGGCACCTCCATCAGGCTCCATCATGAAGGAGTTGAAGTTGGCGGTCACGGGCTTCCAGGAGGGGGGAGTGTAGTATGGCTGGGAGGGGGGAGGTTGGGGGGAGTGGAAGGCCGGGGGATTCATCATGGTCTTGATCATCCTCTCCTGGAGAGAGATGCGGGCAATGTCCTCCTGGATGTCTGTGAGGCTGGTGTTGAGCAGCTCAATGGAAGTCTGGAACTCATCGCTGTTCATGGTGTCTGTGGAATCCCCCTCTTCTTCCTCTTCTTCCGGGGAGTGCAGCCATTTGGAGCTGACAGAGTTGAGGTGCTCTGTGATCTCCTGCAGCTGGAGGTCCTTGGAGGCTTCTGGCATGGGCACATCCCCAGAGTGTGAGGAGGACTCCTCATCCTTGCTGGAGTCACTGTCTGGAGTAGCTCCTCCAGAGGAATTCACCTTAGAGATGGCCTGCAGGAAGGCAGCTTTACTGAGTTTCTGCCTCTGATGCTTGCAGAGGGCTTCCATCCTCCTCTTGTCCTGCTCAATCTTCCTCCGTTTCTCCTCCAGCTTGAGCCGGATGTTGAGGAGCTGGGTGGCCAGGGGGCCTTCATCTGCGGGTGGGTGGGCGGAGGTGGTGGAGTTGAGGGCTGAGAGCTGCTGCCAGGTGGTGGAGTTGGGGAGAGTGGCAAACGTGGCATGTTTCTTAGGTTTGGTCTCAGTCTCCCCACTATAGATAAGGTTGATGGCATTGCCCTGGGACTCCCTAAACTTGGAGAGATCGGCAAATGTGGTGTTCTTGTTGGAGGGAGGGGGATTGTTATGATCTCCCTCCAGAGCGAGGCGGTTGAAGTAGTTCTCTAGGCCGGTGCCGCGGCGGAGAGAGGCTGGGACATCGTCAGGGGTGATGCAAGGCTCCTCCTCTCCTGCCCTCGGCTCCTCCTCAGCAATGTAATAGTCTTCATCGTCCTCCTCTGACGAGGAAGCTTCATCTTGGTAGCGTTGTTCACTGGGGAACTTGGAGTCACACTGGCTCATTGCACCAAAGCTGCAAACACCACGGATCCTGTCAACCTGATTGCACCTTGGAACAAAGCTAAGTGGGTGGATGGGACACATGCCGTAACATAGCCTAGAGAATCCTAAAATAACCCCTTGGACATGAGAGAGACAGAGAAATGAAAACATTCATTTAAATTTAAGCAAATGAAAGTTTATATGAATTATAATGGTGGGGTAGTAGTGGGTGGTCAATTTTCAATAGCCTTGACCCAGGATCGAATCCTAGATTTGGCCCTTTTTATTCTTAAGAAAAAAAATTGCTCCAATGTCCCCTGATTCTTACATAAGTCCAACCCTGCCAGTGAGTGCAAGTAACCAAATGAGCCTTGACAAACTTGTAAGTGCAAAAGTAGAACTGCTTTCTACGTGTGAAGACATGTGGTGCACTTGCAGCAAAAGCAGCTGCTAACTACCTACCATGATTATCATGTCCTGTCCCACCTGTACTAGGGAAAAAAACTCCTAGCTGAAGTATATCAGCATCGCCTTTTACTTAAAATATCACAGTCCATCAGCCAAGGAAATAACTAAGCTTATTCAACATGAGAATGGCATTTCAAGCCTACCCACTCCTATAGCAGAGTTCCATCCAATCATTACTGCTGGCTAGTTCAACAGGCTAGTACTGACATTTTTATTGAATTATTTAGCCTGTATTTGGCAATGTCACTTCTCAATGCATATGAAGTCATTATTGCTGTATGAGGAAGTCTCAAAAGAGAGAAATACCTTTTTTTTCTCATTTTCCATAAACAGTGGAACCATGTTATAACAGCAACCTTCTTATCATCATTAAAAACCCCAATTTTGTACCAAAACCTTGGTCCCCTAAATGATATTTCTATATTCAAATGTATTTCCATTTAGACCATCATCTAATTTTAAGAAAACTGTAACCCAAACATTGGGCTATTAACATAAAGGGCACCTCTCCCATCAAAATAGACCTAGACGCCATCTATTTACTGTCTCCCCAACTAGCGGCCTTGGGTCAGTAGTTGCAGCGACGATCAATAGATGGCATTTAGCTTTGATGTCTATTTTGACAGGAGAGGTGTCCTTTATCTTTATAGATTAATATAATCCCGGAAAGTTTTCTATCCAAACATTGGGCGTGCGCGCTTATAAAAATATACTTTTAATAAAATCAAAAACCATCTAGTACCAGACAATTCAATTGACTTTTTAAAATAAATATAAAGATGTCACTTATATTAAGTACACATAGTACAACAGTCATGGCAGGTGTAGGAGTCGAGACATCTTATACTGTAAGTACATCATCACATGCCTACATAGCTAGTTCAACTTTAAGCATATATATACAGTAAAACCCCGCTAAGACGAACCATGGATATAACGAACCTTCCCTTATAATGAACCCATCGAAAATCCCAATTCCATTCCATTAAAATTACCATCGTTATAACGAACTTTTCACTTTTCAAACTAGCGAACTATCGCTATAACGAACCCAATTTTGGTCCAAAAATATTAAATTCTATCAAAAATACCATGCTTATAACGAACTTCTAATTTTAATTCCAAAATTATATAATTTTCAAAACTAATTAAAATTTTGTGTGAGCTCTAGCTCACAGATCGCAATTCAAAACAAAGAATTTAGCGACATTGGGTGTTTTTATTTACGTTCTATTTTTATACTGCGCCCTTTTATAAATTTTTCATGCCTTATTGAAAACTAAATTTCTTAACTCTACATTAGGAAAATTCCTTAAAACATGATTTAAATTATTAAAACCAGTTTTAAAAGATAATGGAAGTGCCAAAGAAAAAGTCGCTCGTACCAAGATATCACTTGAAAAGAAATTAACCATCATAAAAGCTATTGAGAGTGGTACATCGCAAGCGGAACTTCGGAAGAAAATGAAAATGAGCAAAAGTAGCATTTCTACGATATGGGGCAAACAAGAAGACTATAAAAAAAAATGCTACAAAGAGGAATCAATCCCAACTATTGCCGCTATCGTCAGTGTCATTATCCACTTTTAGAAGCCTTGTATACGTGGTTAGTACAAGCTAGGCTTCATTTAAAAAAATGAAGATTTCTTTGCTAGATATGAAACCAAATTTTTGAGGAATATGTTAAAGCAGAAAAAAATAACAGACTTCTTCAAGTAAGCCTTTGTATCCTATATTGTAATATAATATTTTTTTATATAAAATATATATTGTTATACCTTTTAAAATATTATTAATAAAGTTTTTATTTAATTTTTATAAATAAGGTATACTTTTCTTGGATTTTTTTGACATATGGGGGGCAGGTTGCATTTATACTAATTAAATTATCAGAGGAACTGATCAAAAAGGCAATATTTTCACATGATTTTGTTTTTATTTTAATATACAGCTTTAATATATAGAAATAGGTTAATTTAGGGGGAAAAAAGCAGCCAATATTAAGAGGTAGCCTTTTTTTTTTTTTTTTGCGCATGCCCTTTAATTATATCCTCAAAAAAAAATTAAATACCCAAACCGTGGATATAGTGAACCGTGGCTATAGTGAACCAAAAGTCCCGTCCCAATGGGGTTCACTATAGAGGGGTTTTTACTGTATTTTTTTATGATACAACATTCTTAATATATACAAGGTATGATCATAGAATTTGGGAATTGGGTCATAAAAGATTTATTAGATGAATATATACAAAATATGTATAATATTCCTTAAAATACTGTCGGAGTGAATCTATACAGCTGCGTGCCAGAGCCCTGTTTGGTTTCTCTACTATGAGAATTCCAGGTTGGTTGCAAGGTTTTCCAACCTGACAACCCCCAACATTAGCTCATCCCTTGATTATCTCTACTCATCCCCAGCGGACATGACACTTCTTATATATGATTGAGTGGAGAGATAAGCAAGAAGAATAATTTGGATCCACAATGAAGTACAGTAGAACCTCCATGAGAGGACACCCACGCTAGAGGACACCTCTCTACAAAAGACAGTCTTTATTTGCAAAATTACTATTTTTACTAAACACAAGGTAATAAGACCAAATCCAAATAAATAGTGTGTGACATTTCGGTAACAGCGTTGTTACCATCTTCAGACAAAAGTACTGAATGAGAAATTTTACCACAGTACTCATTCAGTACTTTTGTCTGAAGATGGTAACAATGCTGTTACCGAAATGTCACACACTATTTATTTATTTGGATTTGGTCTTATTACCTTGTGTTTATAATCTTTAATCCAAATTGTACCTTATCTACTATTTTTACTATTTAGTAGTTTTCCTGTAAGAGGACACCTCTCCCTAAAGGACATTTTGGCTTTGCAATTAGTTGTTCTTTACAGGGAGGTTCTACTTTATTATTTAAATACAAGCATATTTTTCAAGACTGCTTGCTTCAATGTGGATTTTTAAACGTGGGTCCTGATAACCGATGTGTAAACAGATCTTCAGACCAAATAGGTAAATGGCATTTTTATATCAAATTTGCTAACATTATCGGATCAGTGTCGCAGATTCAGAAAACTCTGAACCAAAATAATGCACACAGTAATTTTTTTATTTTAGATCTGCAACTAAAAATTTTGCTTTTTGTCCGGGCAATTGGTGCAACCATGCCAATTTAAAGATCACTATATTAAAATATTAACACAAAGCAATAATGCGCCATCTATACATATAAAATGAAAGGATTTAAAAGCATGAATGTTTCTTTTATAAATAATACAAACTTCTACTGCCCTTACTGCGATGAAAAAATATATATTGGGAGTGTTCACCACTGATGAGCCAAGCCCTCCCAATATATTTTTCATCGCAGTAAGGGCAGTAGAAGTTTGTATTATGTATAAAAGAAACATTCGTGCTTTTAAATCCTTTCATTTTATATTAAAATATTAAGTATTATCATATTTTTTTCTTATCTTGTATAAAAAAGGTGGTTGGCTAAATAAAAATTGAAATACAGTAGAACCTCCATGAGAGAACACTCACACTAAAGGACACCTCTCTATAAAGGACAGTGTTCATTTGGAAAATTACCATTTTTACTATTTAGCAACTTTCCGGTAAGAGGACACCCCCCCCCCCCCTCTCCCTAAAAGATAATTAGGCTTTGCAATTAGGTGTTGTCCTTTACAGGAAGGGAGGTAGTTCTAGTGGATATGAATTATAAATAAGAAGAGATTTTCTGTTGATTTTTGATTATATTGAGGATTATGCTATGGTAATGCAGTCCTGGTTAAAATCTTGAAACTATAATAATAATTCTTTTTTTTTTTTTTCTGCTTATCCCTAGTACACCATGATAATCATGGTGGGTAGAAGGCGACTGCTTTTACTGTAAGTGCACCACATGTCTACACACGTGAAAAGCAGTTCGACTTTGCACTTACAAATAAATATGCCAGAGCTCCGTTTGGTTACTTGCACTCGCTGGTGGGGTTGGTATTTTGCAAGAATAAGGGGACATTGGAGAAATTTTTATTTTTTTTATCAGAAAAAAGTGCCCAATGCGGGAATCGAACCCAGGTCATTGCGGTCGTAAACCAACGGTTTATACCAGCCTTCCACCGACCCCCCTAATAAATTAAATTAAAATAATGAAGATTAGAAATAGCTTTAATTGAGCTTATGGGATATATAAAAAACATAATTTGATAAAAGTACTGCCTGGCTTAAGGCGAGTAGAACAAGGAAAACAAAAGATTATTTACATAATTACAAAGGTTTTAGCCAGCCATCAGGAAAAACAATGAGTTTTTATAGGGGAAGCGTGACCTCTGGCGGTCGATTTAGCAGAGTATTTGAATCTATGAAATATAATTTTAAATAAAATAATATTTTAATATAACATATATATATTATAAAGGACTGCGGCGAGTGATTATAAACAATACTTAAAGTTACACCGCATAAGTTTCTTTTTTATGAAAAATCAATATTTATTTCAAAGAGAAATATTTACTATTTCTAACTTTTTTGAATGAAGAATGAGAGGGTGAAAATATGAAGAGTAATGGCGAACGGAAAAATAAAAGTGTCCAGTGTTTCGATTCCCGCCCCTGGACACTTTTATTTTTCCGTTCGCCATTACTCTTCATATTTTCACCCTCTCATACTTCATTCAAAAAAGTTAGAAATAGTAAATATTTCTCTTTGAAATAAATATTGATTTTTCATAAAAAAGAAACTTATGCGGTGTAACTTTAAGTATTGTTTATAACATACTAGTTTTAGGTTAGATATGCTATGCTAGCTATGTTATACACGTTATAATGATGTGTTATTTATGTTAGTTAGGTTATAGTGATGTTAAAGCTATATATGTTAAATGCTAGTTACGTTAGTGTTGTTGTTTATATATGTTATTTATATCAGCTACTAGACGAATGACCCGGGCAACGCCCGGGTTTTACCCGATTAAATGTTTTTATTCAAATACTATTCGTTACAATTATAAATTGGCACCGTGGACGTCACTTTTGTGAAACGTCCCGCTCCAAACTTTACAGTTAGATTAGTTACGATATACACATGTGTAAATCTTCAAATCGAGCGAGCGTCTATAAATATCTCGATTTAGATCAAGTATTCTAATTATTAAGCGAACACTATTATTAATAAAATTTTGAGAAGATATCGATTTTAAACGTATTTATAACCTTGATAGAGGGCGCTGTTCGTGAGCTAAGTAGAATAATTTGAATATATAGTTTTAATATTTAATTTATATATAATTTAAAATAGCCTATCGTTTTCCTCGTATTTGTTTACCTATATATGGAAATTTTGGTACTGTAAAAAAAAACTTTGCTTCAATAATATTTAAAAAAAAAAGCACCCAGGCTAAGTTTCGAACCAAGGTTGTGGAAATACGAAGCCATACACCTAACCATTAAGCCACGCTTGGCATCATAAATATTCGCATGTAAAGCTATTTCAGGCCTTACATATTTCTAACGACCTTTTTGAAATAGGTTTTTGAAACATGGAAATTATAATACCTCAAATAAATAGAAATATAGTGAACACAAATAAAACATACCAAATATTTCGAATTAGAGCAGTTATTTTAAACGGCGAATTAGATCAGTTATATCTAAAAATGAAAATATATAAATAAATAAAACATACCAAATATTTCAAGAGCATTAATTTTAAACGTCGAATTAGATCAGTTATATCTAAAAATTAAAATATATAAATAAATAAAACCTACCAAATATTTCAAATTAGAGCAGTTATTATATAAATATTTATATTATATGTGTTATTAAGCGAACTATATTAGTAATTTAAACGGCGAATTAGATCAGTTATATCTAAAATTGAAAATATATAAATAAATAAAACCTACCAAATATTTCAAATTAGAGCAGTTATTATATAAATATTTATATTATATGTGTTATTAAGCGAACTATTATTAATAAAATATTGAGAAGATTTAGATTTTAAACGTATTTATAACCTTTTAGTATTGATAGAGGGCGCTGCTCGTGAGCTAAGTTGAATAATTTGAATATATAGTTTTAATAATTGATTTATATATTTTTTAAAATAGCCTATCGTCACCCCCGTTATTTTTTACCTATGTATGGAAATTTTGGTTTGAATTAGTGAACTACTGCGAATTTGTATACCGGACATACCAACAGACCAACAAACAAACATACAAACATTCATTTTTATATATATTTTTTATATATATATATTTTTAAATATTTTTTATATATATAAAACGTACATTTTAAATAAAATAATATTTTTAATAATTTGCTACAATAATATAAAAGAAATGAAAAAAAAAAAAAACACCCACGCTGAGCCTCGAACCTAGGTTGCGGGGGTACGAAGCTGTGTACCTAACCTATAGGCTAAGCTTGAGGTTTACAAATAAGCTCATGCGAGGCTATTTAAGGCCATACGTCCGCCGCGAGGGGGCGCTGATTGCGAGTGAATTTACGTTTTATTGTAAATAAAAATGCAACGAAAGGTTATTTCTAAAGAGTAATTAGCCAGAAACCATCCCGGTAGTATACTAAACATCTTCCCAAAGTTTCATCACGATTGGTTTAAACGTATTTATAACCTTTTAGTATTGATAGAGGGCGCTGCTCGTGAGCTAAGTTGAATAATTTGAATATATAGTTTTAATAATTGATTTATATATTTTTTAAAATAGCCTATCGTCACCCCCGTTATTTTTTACCTATGTATGGAAATTTTGGTTTGAATTAGTGAACTACTGCGAATTTGTATACCGGACATACCAACAGACCAACAAACAAACAAACATACGAACATTCATTTTTATATATATAGATATATATTAAGAGTGTTATATCACAAAAAAAAAATATGCTAAAATTTTAGAGGTTAATGCATCTATCAGCTGAAGCTAAAAACCCAGTCCTTATTAATCCAAGTTTACAAAAAAAAAACATTTTTGCCATTCCCCCCTGCAAGGTACCGTACCTGCAGCAATCAGTGTGCAACACGTCTCTCATCTAAGGAACTTGGAAGCTGAAAGCAAACAGCACCAGTTCATCTCAAACTTGCATTTTTTTTTATGGGCATGAGAGAGTGAGAGATAACAAGTATCATTATATACAGTGTATAACATCTTTAATTCAACTGTCTATAATCCAAACGTAAATTCTCCCTTTGGGGTGTTGAATTAAAAATGTTAAAACTGTATAAAAAATACTTTATAATGAGGGAACTTATGGGGGAAATGGGAAACCAAGGGGAAGTCCCAGCCAGCCTCTATAGGTTCAATAATGGTGCTGAGAGCTATAAGAGAAATTCAACAAGATTCTGGTAACACAGATATAACTCTGTATGATAAAAGATTATACAATGTGCTTTGTCTACACTTTTTATAGGGTAAAACCTCCTTTTAATGCACTTTTTTCTCTTTGCAATCAAGAATGCTTAAGATAATCCTATGAATAAAAACAAAAACTCTTCAATAAGGTTATTTTAATGATATAGCACAATTTGGGTTAAAGATTAAGAATTATAAGGGAACAAGCCTACATCCAAATAAAAAATAAATAATGTGTGATGCTTCAGTAATAGGGTTGAAATGTTATGTATTTATTTGGAATGTGGTATTGTTACCTGATGTGTTTATAGGGTATCTTACTACAATGGCCAAACCTCAGTCCCTTTGAAGTCCTTACATCTAAATAGATAGGCATCACAAATTTGTAACTTTTGAAAAATAAGGCCAATAATGAATTACATATAACTTTCAAAAACAAAGTAGGCATATCCTGACCAGGAGCACATGTGCTTTTCAGAAGGCAGAGCACCATCTGGTGGAACACAAATCAACTAAACATTGATTTAGCCTGTTCCCTGATATTTGGCCAACCCAATTTCTTGATATATCAAGAAAAGCCATCCATGAACGTGTTTCATGCTGTTGCTGCTTGTCAGCGTGAAGCAGGCTGTACCACTGCGACCAAAAATATTTTTGGTTCCAGCGGCTTCTTAAGAAACCAAGAAATGGGTTATAACTTTCAGGAAAAATGAATCTCAATAAACAAACTTTTTTGTCAATGCTTGCCTCCCATCAGCAACTTTTAGTTTCACGACAAGAATAACTCTTTTTCTTCTATGTATATATATATGTCTTATAATACACACAAATTGGTCTGAAATCATGTAAATTTTGAGAACCCCGACTATATTTAGTTTCAACATTACACTCTTCAAACAACTGGGAATTTGCTCAGCTACTGTTTGGTCTCTCTTCTTGACACTAGAAGAGGGATTAGAGGGAATCCAAGACATATTAAATATTGACTCCTACTAAAAATCACACATCTTTTATGCAATAGAAACACTCATGGACAAACTTAAGGAAGTTGTACCTTTTAGCATGTATATTGGGATTCAGACAATAACTCTGAATGATGTTTGAAACTCCACCTTTGCCGGTCCCAAGCCCGGATGAAAATGGAGGAGGAGGAGGAGCAGTAACAAGCCTGATAGTACCCTGTAAGGGCTCCTGATTCAGGGATACAGGATGAGAAGTGTTTGTACTCCATGTTAGGAGCAGCTGCACATGGTGTCTGTTCCTCATGTCAGAGGCGGCCATTTCTTTTGGAGCTAAGTTGGCCTGCCACTGAGTAGTGCTCCCAGTCTTAATGACAAAGGCAGACTCATTTTACTTCACCCAATCATGATGGTCTCTCAGGCTTTACAAGCTTGATACCTTAATATGATTAAGTGGAGATAAGAAAGAAGAAGATGTTTGATACATAGTGACCTTTATTGAAGACACACGAGGTAACAAGATAAAATTGTGAACAAAATTGCATATCTCCTTTTAAAAAAATAACAGACGACAGGCGACATCTAAGACTTCACTTCCTTAAGTTTTGTCAATGAGTGTAAATAACTAAGAAAGGCTTTTCTACAGTTACAGTAAAACCTCACTAAAACAAATCGGAAATATAATGAACCTTTCCTTATAACAAACCTAAGGTAAATTCCCCTTGCCAGTCCATTGAAAATACCATTGTAATAACGTACTTTGAGTTAATAACTCTGCCTTTGCCGGTCCTAAGCCCAGATGAAAAAGGAGGAGGGGGAGCAGTAACACGCTTGCTAAAAAACCTGGGTTCAGCTGGCCCGACTGATAGTACCCTGTAAGGGCTCCTAATCCAGGAATACAGGATGAGCAGCGTTTGTACTCCATGTTAGGAGCGGCTGCACATGGCGTCTGTTCCTCATGTCAGAGGCGGCCATTTCTTTTGGAGCTAAGTCGGCCTGCCACTGAGTAGTGCTCCCAGTCTTAATGACAAAGGTAGACACATTCTACTTCACCCAGTCATGATGGTTGTCAAATAGACACCATCAAGGGTCACAACTTGATACCCTAATATGATTGAGTGGAGATAAGAAAGAAGAAGAAAAAGAAGACTTTGATATTTTTTTAAATAATGAACTACTCCTATAATAAACCTAATTTCAAGTCCCAAAATTCAATTTTTTAAGTGGCAAAATTTTGAACAAGTTTTAGCTAACAGATTTCAATTCAAAATGAGAAAGTTGGTGTCATTGCTTGTTTACATACAATTTTATTACATGTTATATACATTTTTGTATTATACTTATTATTTAAAAGGATAACTTGGCATTCATCAAATTTAAATTGAAAAAAAAAGGCCATTATCAAAGCTTTTATTTATTTCAACACACAAAACGCGATATCCCAGCTAGGGATAATTGCTATTTACATTTTTTTTTAAACAGAAACAGTTATAAACATATGGTAATAAGACCAAATCCTTGTGTTTACCTTGTGTATCCTTGGATTTGGTCTTATTACCTTGTGTTTATAATCTATAATCCAAATTGTGCCTTATCAGTTATAAACATATTATACAAGAAAAAGTAATCAAAAATTAAAAAAAAAAAGATAAACAATAATATATATTAGGAACCTGAACCTTTCAGGTTAGAAAGATAATCATAAATATTTATGCTTTTGAAATGTTTTTTTAAATAGACGAACCATGGCGCTGGTGAACCAAAAGTTTGGTACCATCAAAAGGTTCACTAAAGAGAAGGGTTTGAAAAAAAAACTACCTGTGAGATTGGAATCTTGGCTACAATTACAAACCCACATGCAAGAAGACAAGGTACAATAGAGAGAAAATAACTATGTTAGGAGTGTGACACACACAAATACTTCATTCTGAGTCACTAATTGACAGCTTCAAGCTATTATTAAAAAAAAAAAAGGAGGTCAAGACCTTATGGCTTCTGTTTAGAGAAAAAAAATAAAATTCATTCATAATATATGGTAGAATATTCCTTAATCTCATTGTTGTTGAATTGCTGAAAATTTTCTGAAAGCCAATGATGACAAAGAGAATTTTTTTTTTAACAGTATTTTGAACAAATTGCCTATTCCATTGCAATTTTTAAGGAAACGTATAAGTGATTATATATAATTTTAACAATGGTTGATCTCCATTTAAGTTATTTTTTTTATGTTAGAAATGATGTGGGGATGGCTGTCAACTTGAGGAATGACCTCATGCCTTCTAAAAACTTCAGTCTCTTTAGAAGAATGCTGTTAGGATGATGATTCAGCTTCTAATTTCCTTGTTTTGTGTGTGAAATACTGAAATATTTCCTACCTCCCACATAGGATGGCTTGCACCATTCTTTTCACAATTGAGAGAGTTCCATAACTAGAGACTGGAATGGTTTTGTATAAATTTTTGGAGTCCTATGGATGGATACCACACTTGTATAATCCTCAAATTTTTAACCTTGTCTTTGATAAGGCACACAATTTGGATTATAGATTAGACAACACAAGTATTAAGACCAAATACTACAAATAAATAAATAGTGTATGACGTCTCTGTAGCAATGTTATTACCAACATCAGACAAAGTTACTGAACAAGAAGAAATATCACACCATCAGGTCTTATTACCATGTGTTTCTAATCTAACCTTGTCTTTGTAAGGTCATATGCTCCAAACAAGATTATTATTAAAAAATTTCTAGACAACAAAATTTGTATTTTTAATACAGTAGAACCTCCCTGTGAAGGACAACACCTGTTACAGAGCCAAAGTGACCTTTAGGAAGATGTGTCCTCTTACTGGTGAGTTGCTAAAGAGTAAAAATGGTAATTTTGCAAATGAAAAGTGTCCTTTATAGAGAGGTGTCCTCTAGCGAGAGTGTCCTCTCATGGAGGTTCTATTGTGCTAAGCTTTTTTCTTCAAATGACAATATAAATTATTCTGAGGTTGGTGAAGTTCATTGTGATCAAAACTGATACTCCTTCGAGAAGAAAGGAAATTATTGATTTCAAACCAGAGACAGCTGGAGCTTTACATAGCCTTGATTGGCAAATCAACCTTATCACAAGTTTGAACAGTACAATCTCTGTAAGGACAACACCTAGTTTCAGAGGCAAAGTGTCCTTTAGAGAGTAGTATCCTCTTACCAGAGTTGCTAAATAGTAAAAAAATAGTAATTTTGGCAATGAAAACTGTCATTTGTAGAGAGGTGTCCTTTAGCATGAGTGTCCTCTCATGGAATATTAACAATATTTAGCTATTATTTTACTCTTTCTTGAGGTAATCCGGATTCCTGTAGTCTATTGCCATCATTTTATTACATTCAAGTGTTAGTACTTATAAGTTGTTTAATTTTTCATTGATATGATCAATTCTTTAATAATCTGTTTTTAATATAATTATGAGAATTAGTTTAAGTATAAATATGCAACATTTCATCACACACACACTCAATATTTATTGTCATTTCTCTATATTTAATGTTTTTTTCAACATTAATTTCAAAGATTTAGAATGATTTATAAGAGTATATAAAAGGGCGTACCTAGATTATATAATCTTAATTGATGGATCGCCTTTTGACTCAAACAAGATATATAAGAGGCACAATTTGGATTATAGATAGATAAATAAAAGGTAAATAAGACCAAACCCAGATAAAGTGTGTGATATTCATTACTTTTGTCTGATTATAGTAACAATGCTGCTACTGAAACATCCTACACTTTATTTGGAGATTTGGTTTTATTACCTTTTTTTAAAAATATTTAGAATGTTATAGAGGGGGAATTTTATAAGAAATCCCTGTTTGGATAGAAGGAGGAACAATCTCCAATTCAACAAGAAATGCCAAGAAGCAAATTTCATACATTTCCTTTTCCTTAGAATAAAAGATCTAGTTTAGATTTTTTTTTTTTACAAGAAAATTGTTAATAAACTCCATTGGGATTGATTTTCTCAGGGCACACACACGCACCAAAGGTTTGCCACCATTTCATGATTAGATATCTTGGAGCCCTTATAGCCTTAGTTTCAAATATGTTGTCATACAAGAAAATAAGACCTAATCCAAATAATTTATTAGTGTGTGACGTTTCGACAACAACATTGTCACCATCATCAGACAAAAGAATAAATGAGAAAAATATTACAGCAAGTTCTTAAATAGTACTGTTATCAAGTGTTTAAACCAGTACTATTTAAGAACTAGCTGTGATATTTTTTCTCATTTTATCTTTTGTCTGATGATGGTGACAATGTTGTTGCCGAAACGTCACACACTAATAAATTATTTGGATTAGGTCTTATTTTCTTGTATTATGATCTATAATCCAAATTGTGGCTTTATCAAATATGCTGTCATAAAAATAACTTGTGAAATTAATTATAAGAACCACGACAGCAGTCAAGTTACAAGATCAAAGAATAGTCAAAAACATGAAGATAAAAATCTCCAATATTGATCAAAGATGTATTTATTCCTTCTTTAATAAATTTGAAAAATTTGGTGGTATACCTTACTGAACGTGTTTTATCCTCATCTCACAAATGGATATTTTAAACAAAGGCTTGAGACATAGAATCCCTTAAAAACTGCTCTCTATAGGCCCATCAGTACCATTGTATCAGCTTTCAATCAGTTTTTTTTTTTTTTTAAATCCTCCCGGGATGGTCTGGTGAACTTTGGAGTACAATGTCCTGTTCCATTTCCTTTTGATTACTTCATTTAGAAGGCTTTTAGTTAGAAGGCTTAGAACTGCTTTTCACATATGTAGACATGTGGTGCACTTACAGTGAAAGCAGTTGCCTACTTCTACTCACCATGTTTATCATGGCCTGTACCACATGTACTAGGGATAAGCAGGAAAAAAAAGAAGGCTTAGAATCTGCAATGTATCCAAAATTGTCTGTCGCTCTATCTGCCCATTTAATCTTCCTCTTGTGCACACCGAGAGTTATTCTCCAGTTCCTTGATCATTGCCCAAGCTTCACACTTAAAAGCCAACTAGCTACAATTGTCATAACCTCAGTTGAGAACACAGGGTAATAAGACAACGCTGTTACCATAAAACCACACACTATTTGGATTTGGTCTTATTATCTTGTGTTTCTAATCTATAATCCTAATTGTGCCTTATCAACATCAGTTAGGAACCAGATTTTCATTTGTTCTAAACCCATTGTTGTAATAACCAAGGTTAAAACAATCTTAGAATTAGGAGGCTCTAACCAAGTTGGTGCTATAGAGATAACTTATAGACAGAGCTGCTATAGTGGCGATTTGCTTGTAGTAATAAGGATTTTTCTAAACTTTATATACAGTAGAACCTCCCTTTAATGGACATCCTGCTAGCGGACACCTCACTACAAGG